>JBBBDQ010001654.1:1382500-1480000 GCA_037127315.1 Ascarosepion bandense | reverse complement strand
ACTAACGTAGTAAAAGCAGACATATTTCTGTTCAAATAGAAGGGATTTTGACTACAGGTATCTAGAGGCTACGTGAATTTTTATAGATTTAGAATATGTTGTCGCTTGTTAGATCCAGAAAGAAAGACACAGAAAACAAGAAGGTAGGTTGAACCAGTGTATTAGAATAACAGAACATATATAAAAATATGAGTATTAGTAATCAGCAGATAGTAGGGTACGTCCAAAATGTCAAAGTTACACTGCCTCACGGAAGTCTCACGACTGCCTCTCCGGAAGTCACGCAGGTTAGTATTTATTAACGGAGGAAGTGTCCATTCCTATAAATAGGGCACCAAAACAGAATATTTCATTTGTTTCATCAAAACTGACAATGTTCACAAATTAGCAATCAATCGCTTTTAATAAAACCGTTGACACGATATACTATACATTTAAAATACATTTATGTGATTGTCCATGTTTACTATTCTAAAAAGAGGTTAAAAATTATATTAACAAAATACCATAAAGCACGATCTTCAACAGTGTAATTTCTTTTGTTCTGTTATTAGTTAGAGGGTGTGCGGGGGTGTAATTTACACCGACATGAAATATGTAAACGTAGATCCGAGTTTGAGTTCCAGTGAAAGTTCACTTTCACTTAAATGCTCTTGAGTAAGAGATTAAGCCATCTGATTCCGTCAGTTATAGTGTAAATACTACCAATTACATATGGAAAAATCATTACTATTCTCAAAAGAATATTTATATCGTAAAAAAATAATTATATTATTGAATGAAAAAATGCTTTTCGAGTGGAACTTATTTCTCCCTAATGAGATTAAAAGAGAATGACACGTGTGTCCATTGAGGAGAACACCAGCCACATCCGCTTCGTGGCAGGTCGTAACGATAAGAGATAAAGTTAACGAAACTAGAAATATGTTGTGGGATCTCCCTTTTTTATGATAATTGATTCGACTTGAGTATACATATACTCCTGCCATAATGAGATCCTAGAGTTACAGTACGAGTACTGTAATAGGCCCGTAAGTTACCGAGATATACCGAAGTTACACAGAGAATACCGCGTCAGTAGTCATAGCAGGTCTAAGCTTCACTCAGCCAGATTAGTATTACACGGATAAACTAATTCCAGCACGGCTTCACTTCAATACGTTATGTATATATATATATATATATATATATATATATATATATATATATTCCTTACTGATCGTATTCCTAGATTACTAACCTGCGTTCCATTTGTATCTTTAAGTTTAAGTTTGATTATTCTGATTCCATAGATACTGACATATATATTAATGTTAGTTTTGATTAGAAATAAAATTTGCCTATATATTTAATCTTAACTATTTCAATAACATTTATTTCAAGAGAATATGTAAATAAATAAATAAATAAATAGCAGGAATTCTGTGAGTGACTAAAAAATTGCTTAATTTGTGTGACCGACTTCAGTGTGAACCAGTTCACTGTGCTGTCTGGTTCACACTCAGTGTCTCACTTACAGGCGTTGGTGTCATTATATATTAAATCGAATACCCCGTCTCTCTGTAAGCAGAGAGATTGTTTACTTAGACTCCACATAATGATGAAAAAAAGGATCGAAACCTGTCGGTCGTTTTTGTGTTTCTTATTTTTTTATTCTTCCATCTTTAAAATGCCTGTAAGTATGAATTTTACCTTGTTTCGTGTTGTAATAGAAAACATATTTATCGACAGATAGCCTGAATTAAAATAAAGACATACGCTGTCTATATTTGTCAGTATCACTATCAAAACGCCAGTTTTATGAAACCTGTAAAAGCAGGTATATTAAAAAAGTAATTAATACCAAAGAATAGGGAGGGAATTAACAGCAAAATAAAATATAGTTGATAAGAAAACGATTACAAACAGTTAATCGGTTTTATTGGCTTTCAAAAACAGAACATAAATAAAGAACCAAAACATGTGCATAGACTAAAAATATATGCAAGGCAAATGATTTATAAATGAAAACTAGATGAATAGCCTGCCGTTGCTCGGGTGTAATGAAAGGTTTAAAACTAATCCATGGTCTTGGAGCTCAGACTCTTTGGACGTTGGTACGAAAAACTAAAAAGCAATAGTTGTTTCCAGTTAAAGCGAAACCGTAGACTGAAAGAAAAATGAATAGATGTAAGTCAAATTTTGATTTCCTGATATAGATATCAAATAAGATTTTTCGTCGTAAACTGAATTTAAATAAGTCCTCTGAGTAAATGTTATCATGGCTGAGACTAAGAACTACAATTATACATACTTAGAGCCAAACCCGAAGTAAAAACTAAAATAAAACGGCTGAACAAATACAGACATACAGGCAGATAAACAGACACACACACGAACATCTTGCCTTATATATATATATATATATATATATATATATATTATCGTTTTTCTGCACTATTGTAAGAACTGCAACCTTGAAACTTCTGAATATCGTTTCTTATGTCTTTGTCTATGAGTGTATCAAATTTGATTAAAATCGGACCACTCCTTCTATAACCCGATTTTTTCTATTATCGATTTTCGATATTTATCGGAGGTACCTCTATATAAAACCTAGCTAAGAACACTCGTAGACGCTTATAGTACAATTGTTTAAATTTTCATGAAAATTGGTTCTGCCGTTTCGGAATCTATAGGTAACGGACACACACACACACACACACACACACACACACACACACACACACACACAGACAAAGTTCCATTCATAAATAAGTTTAGATATAACATTAAAATTAGATTATAGAATATTATATGGATACATGTCATGAAATTTCCTTTCTTGTTTAAATCTAAAAAAATATTTTTCTATATGATGTAGAAAATCATAGGTAAGAATGTTTCGTTTAGCTGATCAACTGAAAACTGAGCTCTCTCTCTCTCTCTCTCTCTCTCTCTCTCTCTCTCTCTCTCTCTCTCTCTCTTCCTCCATTTTTCAACAATTTCATCTACGAAGTAAATCAGCCTTTACTTTGGTCGTTCAAACGAGGAAGAAGGCTGACTTGGTTAATTGCCGTTTTAATAATCAAACTTATGCTTGATTATCATAACGGAACTAACCATTATTTGCCTTAACTTCTGATCAAAAAATGGAAAATATAAAACAGATATAGCCAAGACGTATTGATACACTTTATATATAAAAAAGATAATAAATGGTCAGTATTAGAAAGGCAAGTTGTTGTTTGCTTCTATATTATTCATGTGAACAAGCACATACCTACAATACACCAGCATAGAACACAAAAACGGCATGATATTATGCATAAAATTGTACAATCCATTTACGGGACGCAATTACATAATACTTTAATTTGCTATAAACATATTCATCGAAACAGCTTAAATTGAGTTATGCCAATAACCTGTTATTTTAATGTTGGGAATCTGCACAATATTCATCAAAAGATATTTATTATTTGGAATAAATACTTTCTCACATTTAATTAAAATTAACATCGACGTACAGAAGAGGATATATTTATCAAATTTATCTATTCAATTTATATTTCGCATTTTTACTTTCTAGAAATCTTATATGACGATACATGTGGCTTTTGTTCTTCACCTTGTAATAGGAAGATTAATCAATTTTTATAATGAGGCCAAAACTGCTATTTTAATACTTCACTGCACTTTGAATATAAATGGCTTATCTGTTCATGCAAACTCATTTGCAGATAACATCAAGAGATAATTACTTCTAAGAATAAATGATGTCAATAATGCTAAAGGTATATATTAGATATCGTTTGTATTATATATTCTGAAAAAAACAACAACGATAATCACTTAACCAGAGATGTTATTAATATTTATAAAAATATAAAATGTTACGTTTTGGTACTAATAAATGAACTGTAACGTAATAGATTAAGGAATCAAAAATGCTAATATCTTTGAGAAAGGAATAAATTCATTGATTTCCCTCAACCCAATCAATTAATCGCCATACTTGATACACGCTTGGGCGATCATGTCTCGAAAGAGACATGACTGACTCGGCAGAAGATTATCCCATAGTAGGTTGACATTGCTTTCGGCGGTAGACTGGTTGCTAGCCAATCTGTCTTTTCATTTAACCCATAACCAGAAAGAAGAAACGGATTAATTCCTTTCCCAAGGGTATTTGCGCGTAAGTGAATGCAAGGAATTCAATTCGAACTCGTCTACACCGCTTTCTCGTTCCTAGTCGATATCCATAACACCACAACGCACACCCATTCCTCAACCCAGCCATAAGTAATATCATGGCAGTATAGGTTCTATAGCGTTAAGTGACAACCGTTCCAGAAGAAATATAACTCTGAATTCAAACTAGCCTGGAGAGAGTTAGGGCTCTGTCAGTGATCATACCTAAGACGCACCACTGTTAATACACCGGCAGCACATGTTGTGCCCTTACAACTCTAATGAGTTACATAACTTGTAATTGAGATCTAATAAAGAATTTAAGTTAAAACATTATACAGAGGTTATAAAAAAAGGTTAGAGTTAATAGGCCTATGTTGGAATCTAGTCTAGATTACATTTGTCATTCGTGTATATTTATAGCTAGTGTATCTTCAACGTTTAACGTGCGTAGTTGTGAGTTAACTAAGAAGGGTTTCTTTTAACAGGGTCAGGATATTCATATCGTGAGCTGGCAGATATGATTTTTACAAACGGCAACGAGCGTGGCCTCACGGTTGTATCAGATTGCGTTTCCAAACCGAATGCAGCCGAGTCATCAAACTTTTACTGCTGTTTATTGCTATGCTACAGATGCAGGATCAGTTGCACCACAAACCGATCGTTTACTTTCTAAATGGACACGACACATAAAATTACAATCTAGCATTATACATTTAACAGTGTTTACCGTAAAATTGTAAATTGATAACACAAAATGATGTATTTTAAAGTACTTTGGATAAAACTTATTTATCTATCATTCTCTGTTTCTTCCTCTGTGTGTATATATATATATATATATATATAGAGAGAGAGAGAGAGAGTGAGTGAAAGACATATATATATATATATATATCGGGTGAAAGACATATATATATATATATCTTCCGATTGCTCAGTCAGTACGTGAATATTACGTTTTGCATGAAACTGAGTTGTGCTACTGGTAAGGAAAAAATTTATATATATATATATAGAGAGAGAGAGAGAGAAAGAGAGAGAGTGAGTGAAAGACATATATATATATATATATATATATATATATATCGGGTGAAAGGCATATATATATATATATATATCTTCCGATTGCTCAGTCAGTACCTGAATATTACGTTTTGCATGAAACTGAGTTGTGCTACTGGTAAGGAAAAAATTTATATATATATATATATATATATATCTTTCATCGTATTTCGTGGTCTGGTGCCACAGAATCACAAAGACAGATATTAACCAAACAAAATAAACCACATCATCTGAGGATTTTCAATAGTGGCAATTAAAATTGGATCACACTTGCAAAAAGAAGAGATAATGGTGAGACACTCATGATTTGTCTTCTTCTTCTATCATGTAACCTAAATAGAAATTTATGACTGAAACACTCGTCGATACTAGAAAGAGTGATATGAAAACTGATTTATTTATTTTTTGTGGGTTATCAAACATCTGCAGAATTCGAAACTTGTAGTACTAATTAAGTCATAGATCTGAAAAGGAAAAATGGATCCATAAAAGTTATTTGTTCGCAAGTGAATATAACGTGTCAATTGTTCGAAAGCGAATATAACGAACCAAACTGAAATTGAAATAAGACTCTGATTAAAAGATCGCCGGGCTATTATTCATTACACCACCCTCACATGCAAGCTTAGGTACCTGGTATTTCCAAGCGGTCATCTATCTAGGTACAATATATAAAACTGTATAAACTGCGTGCCAGAATTATATGCAAATCGATTTTTTAGTTCTAACTCCGACAGTTTTTAATAAATTCTTATGAATTTTCCCTTTTTCAGAACGTCTGTTGCAAAGTTCAGGGTAAGTATCAAATTTTTTAAATGTACGATGATCAAAGGCCAATTCTTTGGCTATTTCTATTACAAACCCTTTGGACAATTTTAGACTTCTCGGCTTGACTCAAAGCACCTTTACGTCCGATCTTGCATATAAAGTTGGCACGCTGAAACAGGCTGCAAGTCACCAAAATAGCTGCTATTTGTTTACTATTGCACAGATTAGCTTCGGATTTTAGATTTACACATGTGTTATTGTTGTCATATGACGTGCTAAGTTTCACTAAATTTTATTAAAAACTGTCGGAGTTAGAACAAAAAAATCGATTTGCATATAATTCTTGTACGCAGTGTAGAGCTATAAATGCAAATGTGAATAAAAAATCGTCGTTTTAGTGAAGCGATTAATAACGAATATTTCCAAAGTAATAACGCTTTTAATAATGGAATCAATAATATACACGTATAAGGATAATGGATAAATACAACGAACAGCAGTTACAATTTTTAAATTAAATCTTTAAAGATTAATTGAATGGTTCGTTTTTACGGTTTTCAACCTTCCGTCAGTCAGTTAAGTGTCATACGTGAAACACGCATGCGCGATCATGTTTCGAAAGAGACATGACTGACTTGGCAGAAGATTATCCCGCAGTAGGTTGCCATTGCATTCTGCGGTAGACTGGTGGCCAGCCAAGGATATAGAACCCAATCTGTCCTGTTATTTAATCCATAACTGGAAGGAAGAGACGGATTAATACCTTTCCCAAGGGTATTTGCGCGTAAGTGAATGCAATGAATTCAATTGGAATTTGAACTCGGCTCCCCGATTTCTCGTTCAGAGCCGAGACCCACTTTCAACTATCCGTACATTATTTAAATATGACATATTTTTGAGAGCATTGTAAGAATAATACATTTCATTTTATTTTATTTATTTATTTATCCGTCGTTTTAGTGTAAACATTTTTAACTGCATCTTGTTTTCTTAAACGATCACCTGAAACTGACCAGTCTTGATATAGCTTAACTTCACGATCCTAAGGGAAGCGGTCTTTCATTGTGATATGGTCATAAGCCATGATAGAAAGGTATTGAACGTGTGAAGTCATTTTCTACCATCCTCCCGTGCATTGCATATTGCTGCCATATCTGGTCGGGTGCTCCTGCTATCCACCTCAGTCCTCGCCCAAATCCAACGGAGAATCTGTAATGTGATCGATCTCCACTTGGAGGCTAGGATACAGTTGCTTTCTCACCGACGCAGTGTGGCTTCCCTGTGTCTTCTACAAATATTTTTACGGCTTCTGCTCCGATAAACTTAGCTCACTGGTACACACTATATATGAATTTCCTCGAGCCAACAGCTTCTTTTCTCGCACTTCCCGCATGTGAAATTCCCTTTTGTATACTTTCTTTCCCGACAGCTATAATCTCCAGTAAATTTAAATGTAAAATCAGTTGTCATCTCCTGTCTCACTAACATATATCCTATCTCTCATGCTTTTTTCTCCGCCCACCCAACTCTCATCAGTATTCTCTTCTTTCTCATACTCTCTTCCTGACACCTTCTGTAGCCTGTCACTCTTTCTCATAACGTTCCTCCTATGTAACCCTGGCAGTAAAATGCCTTGCTTGAGGCCACACGATTATATAAAAAAACTATTTTAGGAAATATATTATATAAATTTTAATTGGCAGTAACGGTAATGTTTCAGCCAATGATTGATTAATGTTTCTTTAGAAGAAAACGGATCATTTGACTGTTACTAATTTCTTTATTTCTTATCTGTTCAGTATATATTTTCATATCTTTTTGCAGAAATTATTATGAAAAGGATACATTTCTATCCTGTTTAGCTTTATATATTTTCTTCATCATCAATTTTATTTTCTCTTTACTAAAGTAGAATTACGACATTCGATTCTAGATTTCAAATATGGCTCTTTCTTCTTCTACTCAATCATCCAAATGCCGCAACTTTCCTCTTGACATCAATAATCTTGCCAGTGTTCATCATCCGTTTTTTAACAATAGTTACCGACTAAATATGGCTGTGCTGAATCGCTATGCGTGCGTTGGGTTCAAATTCACGGGATTTATAAGTTATAATCGTACTATCTTCATATTACAATCCAAACAGTTTTTCCACAGACCTCACTAAAATTACTCTCGTTCAGACTTGGTTCTAAACAGAAGTTTCCTGCAGATAGGTGTACGCACAAGACCAAAGACACACTGATATATTGATCTGTAAATTTTGCAAACGTATTCAAATTTGCTAAGAGTAAAGAGGAGATATTATTTAATTCGTAATCTCCAAACGTGTTTTCAAATCTTTGCTTTTGTTGGCATCATTTGCATATGTTATGTATCATGGTATAATTACTAGAAGACGAGAATGCTCGCTTCATTTTTCTGAAAGTACTCATTAATTGTAACAGCGGTAGGAAAATACACTTGGGTATCAAAGAAAGATTACATATCCAAATTTTCCTTTCGGTTCACAGATTTAAAAAAACACAGCGACAGGCATTTTAACACAGTAACTGCAAATATTCTAGACTCTGCATAAATAATACTATAAAACAAGAAGAATATGTGAAGGTTGTATTTCGTGAATAACTTTCGCCTGTCCTCTCTAAACTATTTAACTACTGCCTTTCTGCTTCCTGCTTTCCTGCATGCTGGAAGTTCTCTTCAGTCGTTCCTGTATTTAAGAATTATGGTGAACCCTCGGACCCATCCAACTATCACCCTATCAGTCTTCTACCGATATTCGGGAAAGTATTCGAGGCTATAATCAATGCTGAAATAGTTCATCATCTCACCGCCCACAAACTGTTCTCCGACAGGCAATATGGATTCCGCTTTGCCAGGTCCACGGCCGACCTGTTAACAAACGTAACGGAGTACATGCTAGAGACCCTTGATGAGTCTGACGAGGCTCGTGTGGTTGCTCTAGACATCTCCAAGGCTTTCGACAGTGTTTGGCACTCTGGCCTCCTATGCAAACTACGCGGTTATGGTATTACCGGTCGCCTGCTTGACCTAATCCAGTCTTTCTTAAATAACCGCAAAATGAAGGTCGTTCTGAATGGGTGTGCCTCTTCGTCCTACAGCACGAATGCTGGTCTCCCACAGGGCTCTATTCTGGGCCCGACGCTCTTCCTTATTTTCATCAACGACCTCCCAGATGAGATCAAGTCCCAAGTAGGCATCCACGCAGATGACACTACAATATACTCCCGCTCCAGTAAGAAACCTGCCGTAGCGGACTGACATTATCTCGCTGCTGACCTTGAACGGGATCTACACTCTGTGGTGAACTGGGTCAAGAAGTGGAACCACTATATTGAATCCATAGCAAAATCTACTGCTAAGAAGGTTGGGTCACTATGTCGATCCAGGATGTTTTTTTTCCACCTGAATCCATCCTGCATATATACAAGTCAACCATCCGTCCGTGCATGTAGTACAGCCGCCATTTATGGAGAGGTGCCCCTGTCGTTCTCCTCAGGAGAGTTTGTAATATGATAGGTACTGATCTATCGGGTCGACTGCAGCCACTTCCCCATCGTCGAAATGTGGCCTCCCTTTGTCTGTTCTATAAATACTTTCATGGCTTCTGTTCAGACGAACTTAAGTCACTGATGCCTCCTCAACAGGTGTTTACTCGTGCAACCAGACTGGCAACTGGGTCCCACCCATTCACAGTCAGGTTAGCCAAATGCAGACTACAATTCTAATCCTGCAGCTTCTTCTCTCGCACTTCCCGCCTGTCGAACTCGCTCCCGTATTCTTGCTTTCCTGACGGCTACAACCTCCAGAAATTTAAATGCAAAGTCAATACTCTTCTACTAACCACTGGACTCTAGCTCTCTCCCCACCCCTGTATAACCTTCCCTTTCTCTCCACCTATGTATCTGTCATCGCACCTGATTTCTCAGCTTTCTATTGTTCCTTTCTAACTAGTTTGTACTCCTCACTCTTTTCTAATTAATCTTTTTAGATTTATGTAGACCCCTGCATATTAGTGGCGTTTCCGCCTTGGTCGGGGTGAAATGATTAAAAAAAAGTATTATAATGTGACTTAGCAGAGTATTAAAAAACAGAAAAAATAATTAAAAACAAGAAAAGATTACTGAACAGTTATGTGTTATCTGATATATGGCACTGGATGCTGGACAATCTCCTCAAAGATGACGAAGAAACTTGATCGTAGAGAAATGTGGTTCTATAGAAAGACGCCGTGGACAGTAAAGTATTAGACTAAATGGAAACAAAATAATCTTATATTTAACATTAGGAAGAGATAGTTGACATTACCAGGTGTTGTGGATGCCAAGTGAGGAACCGCACAAAATAATGAACAACAAAAACAGATATTGAAATAGAAAAGTTGGTTATATTGCACGTAATATACAACTTGAACGCAGGTTAGCAAAACCAGGAATACTATTAGTAAGAAATAAATATATACAAGTCTTGAAGTGAAGTCGTTGAAAATAGTATATCCGTGTAAATTATTCTAGCTGAGTGGAGCTCAGAGCTAGTCTGAACTCTGATGCGGTAGTCTCTGGGTAACTTCGGTATCTCTCGGTAACTTACATATCAGGTCCAGTACTCTCCGATAACTTGCACGGATCTTTACGATTACTCTATACTCTCTATAGCAGAAGTATATGTATACTCATTCGAGTCTATTATCATATAGTCTGAACTCTGATGCGGTAGTCTCTGGGTAACTTCGGTATCTCTCGGTAACTTACCTATCAGTTCCAGTACTCTCCGATAACTTGCACGGATCTTTACGATTACTCTATACTCTCTATAGCAGAAGTATATGTATACTCATTCGAGTCTATTATCATATAGTCTGAACTCTGATGCGGTAGTCTCTGGGTAACTTCGGTATCTCTCGGTAACTTACATATCAGGTCCAGTACTCTCCGATAACTTGCACGGATCTTTACGATTACTCTATACTCTCTATAGCAGAAGTATGTGTATACTCATTCGAGTCTATTATCATATAGTCTGAACTCTGATGCGGTAGTCTCTGCAACTTCGGTATCTCTCGGTAACTTACCTATCAGTTCCAGTACTCTCCGATAACTTGCACGGATCTTTACGATTACTCTATACTCTCTATAGCAGAAGTATATGTATACTCATTTGCGTCTATTATCATATACAAAAAGGGGAGATCGCACAACATTAGGGAACATACTGAGGAAATAGAGATTGGACAAGCTGATACTCACAGGAGCGAATGAATACAAGAGAGACTGCGGAAAACAGCGTACAACATACTTAGTGAGCTTGAGTAAATGTATGACGCAAAAGCGTCTATGGAAAAATTATTGAGAGCTACAAAGGACAGACTGTTGGGGAGAACAATGATCACCTTCATTCTGAAAGTAAAAGACACATGAAAATTAGATGATTGTAATGCTTATTTCGAGGAATTTATGATAAATTTATGATAAAAGTCTACATTATGTTATATCTTGATAATGTACAATTAAGAAAGTTAATACTTCTTTAAAGTGACGATAGTATGAGACTATTTAATGGTAAACATACTTAATTCATTTTTTGTCATGATAATTAGATTTGTATATTCTAAGGCATGTGATACGTAACTATTTGTATGATACTCTGAATATATATTTGTATGATACTCTGAATTTGTTATATTCTTCAGCATCGTAATTCACCTTTCCTAGGAAGAAATAGAAAAACTTTAAACTTAGCGGTAACTTTTTTGATTAAAGTTTAGAATGTATGAAAGGATATAGCGTGAAGTAACAACATCTTTTCTTCTGAAGAAAGAGCTGCCTTCTTGGTTAAAGAAATTCAATCAAGAACGAACGACATCGTTGGTTTTAAAGAATGCAGAATATGTATTACAATAAAACTGCCTGATTGCAAAGAAAATTCTAAAAACAGAAAAAGAAATTTTACTCGCAGAACATTTGTCAGAAATCAGTGAATGTTGGTTAAATGAAAGAAAAGTGAAGATTAAAATAGACCAAATATTAAAGTGACTAGATTTAGGAATAACATGTCTATTTGGCCTTAAATTAATAGTAAAAGTTTACAAAGATAAAACTTAACAGGTCGTTTAAATATTTACGAATGACTTTATGTGATGTAAACTATTTTAATCTATATAATCTTTTAATAATTTTACGTATTTTATTTATTAAAATAATAAATATAATAATAAATGAAAATAAAAAAATAATAATTACTAAAAAATTAATAATTCAGCAATAACGTTTTGCTGATTGTTCATTTTCTAAGTGTTATTAATACTGACACATATTTTAAAAGCATTTCAGTATATTTTGGCACTCTATGTATAGAGTCATCCTTTATTCATCACACCCAATGGTGCATAGGGCAGCAACTTTTTGTTGCTGTGACAAATTGTTTTTTACGGGGCAGGGTTGTTAAACCTGGACCCAACCCCCGAACCGGGAGGACCGGCAGACCATTCTTGGTCCTTACGTTTACAGCACCTGGTATTCCCAAATGGTAACCTATTTAAGTACTGACCAGGCTCGATGTTGCTTCACTTCGGTGATCGAACGGGAACCGGTGCATTGAACGCGATATAGCCGTAGACTGTATGTATAGGGTAAGGTGAGTAAATTGTTGCCATTTTATATTTTTAATTTATTTCATGCGTGTTGTTTGTTTTCTTTTATATTGTCGATTGCACAGTATAGTAAATTCAGTTGGGCACCGTCTGTGAGAAAGAGATTAGATTACACAATCTACTCCGCCAGAAATTTGGAAACGACATGATGTACTACTTAGCTCTAATACTAATATTTCAGTGTTGTTGAGAATCAAATGAGGACAGTACAGAACATTCAGGAAGAGTTGAATTAATGTAATTACGAAGGTACATCAGCTCAGAAAACTCACTCTGAGCGTTCTGATCAGAAAAGAACTCCCGACTCCTGACTCAACATGGACGCCTGCATTAAGTGCCTAGAGAAGGTAGTGCTGTCCTGAGTCATGTCTAGCCGCAGAACTCAACACCCTGCCACAGAAGAGAACGCAGTTAGGGCTGTTAGATAATTTCAACAACTTAAATCCGCCAAAGTAATTCCTAAGACTGACACTTTCTTGATTATCTTGTTACACCAAAGATTAATTGATGGGAAGGATTATGGAAGAAGAGTTACAGAAAGAATATTCTGTCGTCTGAAGGTCGTGGTTTAATTCCAAGGGGATTGTATAGAAGTTACATTTTAGTATTTCACGATAATTTTAATAATCTTCTTAAATAACTTTTAAAATGAGCTGCCAGTGTTATTTTCATTATTCCATAAATTAGACTATAATTTGCCTATTCCATCCTATAGAATATCTCCAAAATGGTCGTTATTAGAAAATTATGCATTAATCTTTAAATACATATACAGTTACCATTCGTCATTGCTTTGGATATTGCCGCCATATATAGTTAATGTGGCACAAGCCTGAAAGTATGAGGCATCAAGTGAGGATCGAACTCACTACTCAGTTGTAATAGGTTCTAGTAAAACAAGCTTGAGGGGACCATTGTTGCCATATATACTCCTGATATTTATTTAGAATTCCTTAATAAAACCCAAAAGGTATTCTGCAATGTTGTTTGTCCGGATTTGGCATCTCTACTTCATTTAATTTTCTATCACCTTAATTTGTCTATAAATTATTTCAATAGTAATTGTTCTAATGGAATTTCTTCCATGGTACCAAGTCTTATGCATATATGGGAAATAGTAGATTAACAATAAGCTCTCATTATTTTACTGTGGAAATGGCGAAATATAACTGTAAATTTTATTCTTGCAATTTTCTTTGTCGGTCTCTTTTCTGGCTTATTGCTTTTCAGTCATGTTTGATATTCAAAAATGTAAATGCAATTTTTTTTAAAATCTTTTTTTTTATAAGTGCAGTTCTTTTCTTTTTATTTTTAAATCATTTCAGACAAAGCAAGGTAGGACTGCCACTGGTGGGCAGGAGGTTACAGAATAGATGAGCGATGAGAAAGAAGAACAAGTTACAGGGGATATTTTTTAATCGTATCACCCCAAGCAAGGCGGTAAGAGTAAAAAAAAATTAGATAAGGGGAGAGTAAAGAGAAAGACGAACCAGTTAAAGATGAGAATAAAAGTGTGATGACAGTTGCAAAGGAGGCGAGAAAGGAAATGATATACAGGGTGGTGTAGAAAGAACTAGAGTGAAGTGGTTAAGAGATGGTTATTGACATTGCATTTAAATTCCTGGAGGTTGTAGCCGTCAGGAAAGAAAGAATATGGAAGCGAGATCCACAGGCGGGAAGTGCGAGGTAAGAAGCTGGAGAAGTAAAATTGTCGTCGCATTTAGTTGATCTAACTGTGAATGGGTGGGACCCAGTTGCCAGTCTGGCTGCACGAGTAAACGCCTTTTGCAGGGGCACCAGTGACTTAAGTTCGTCAGAGCCAGAAGTGATGAAAATATTAAAGAAAATAGAGAATCCACATCCCGTCGGTGGAGAAGTGGCTGAAGTCGAGCCGCTAAGTCGGTACCTATCACATTACTGATATTTTGGAGCCTGTCAGGAACACTGAGATGAGCAGCTGGTGTGTCTGACCATACATGACAGCAGTATTCCATGCACGAACAGATGGTTGATTTGTATATATGCAGGATGGATTCAGGCGGAAAAATATCCTGGCCCGACACATTGACACAAACTTCCTAGCAGTGAAATTAGCTATTGACTCAATGTAATGGTTCCACTTGAGATCAGAAGAGAGCGTAAGGCCGAGGAAAGTGCAGTGTATTGCTCTCAGAGAGACTCGCTTGGTCCATGCTTATAGGAGGCAGGAGAGTTTACCTGTGATGATTGTTCTTTCAGAGAATGAGTAAGTTTTGGATGAGAATACGGGTGTAAATGTCATGCATGCTTGTATCCACTTCTTAATAATATTTTTTATTCATACTTGTATACACTCAGAATCCCTCTTCATCTTAGTGGCTTTGATGCCTTGCATATAATGATTAAAGGGCACTATTTTAGAATTGATCCTACGCACCATCTATAGCTATATTCAAATATATATACATTTTTTCTGTGTTTATGTAAAAGCATGGGTGTCTACAAATCAGTAGTTCTGACAATACTTATTCTCATGCGTAGAATCTGAAACTTTTTGCCGACAAGACATCAATCAATTCATTGCTTTCTACGTGCTTTGCCTACGTATAACCAGCAAAATACAACTGAGTGATTGAATTAGAACACTGAAGTTTTGAATTGATGTAACATAACTCGTATTGAAGCCATCATCGGGAAAATCCACCTCAGATAAACAGGACATAAATTTCGTTTGAGCACTATCAGACATCCGAAACACCTCCCGTATATCCAGGTTCTACAAAGCAGGTCAGCTGGCTGGCCGCTGTTTTCGTCAGATTGCAGGACGTGGGTATCGTCCTGTTTCGTATTTTCTACAAAAGTTCTAGCAAAGCCGACTTGAACATCGGAAAAATTACATGCAAATACTGAAGAAAATTGTAAGCCCGCTGTTCCTCTCAAGGTTGGCCATTCCATCTATTGTGGATTTTTTGCACGCAGTAAACAAAACCTTGTTTTCTACTTGAAAAACCCCGTGGCAATTGATCTTGTAACACTCGAACGAAATGGTTCTGCTACACACACTAAAAATACGCAAGGCATTCGCAGCGATCGGAAGTGATATGCCTGTCTATAGTTTTATTTTATATGTGATTCTTGCGAAGAGACACACTCAAACACACACATATACATGATGTTGACATTCGCCAGTGCAAAAAAACACATTCACAAATAGGAAATATTTATCAATCTAACGTGTTTTTCTTTATTAAACCTTCATCAGAGAATAAGATATAGAAATAAATTCCGATAGTTTTATTTTCTTGTTGTTTGATTTTCATTGGTCAATCAAGTTTTACGTGAATTCGACTTTTTAAACCAACATTAGTATAATTTGTGGCGTTCCAATCCACGAGAGCGACGCAACGATCCGAAGTTTTAATAAATTAACGAATTCGAAACTTAAATCAGGCTACAACTAAAAATTTCATGCAGTTTTACACAGTAGTCACGTAGGTGACAACTGTCATATCTCAAATAATGGTGATTTTTTGTTATATTATTTTGGCCGGATGGGGATTCCCAGGATAAGTGAGTTTTATTGCTGTGTGTGCACATCAACTATCATTCTAATATCTTCAACTTGCCGAAGGAGTATAAAATGACTGTATTCACAAATAACTGTTGCCAGCTACCTGATGATTGCGTAAATACGCATATATATATAATTATGAATTAATTGTACATTGCAACAGGGAAATTTTTATGTTTCCAGATAGATTCTCTTCATCAAGCAATGCTTGATGTTGGTTGTACAAATGATTTACATTTAAATACAAAAATCTTCAGTTCGCTGTTTATGTATGTGAAAAGATTTAAAATTTACATGTGTCTTCCATTTAACTAATCAAAGCGAAGATCCATTTTAGAATTTGGCCCCCTAAATTACATAGTAACTTTTTCTCTTTTTTCCTCCTTTTTCCCTTTCCTTACTTTTCTCCTTTCATCTTTTTCCTCCCTAACGATCAAGATGTCAACCTGCTTTTAACCTAATTTTATCTTTTTCCTTTTTTCCACATTTATTGTTTCTCGCTTAGTTTTATTGTCTTTGATGTGATGTGCCCATTTAGTACCAAGTTTATTATCATTTTGATCTCCTCTTCTAGCGAACAAGAGAGCGGTGAAGAAAGGGAAGAACTTTATTCTTCTTATCAGTTCTTTTCTAGTTCTGATTTTCTCAAAACCTTTGATTTATAAGTGACATTTTTGTTCTGTCTTTTTTTCTGATTTACTTCCTGCTGTCCTTATCCCATCTTTCTAATAAATATTTATTTATTGTTAAACTTTATTTATTTATTTATCGTTAAATATTCATCATATATAAATATTATATATATATATAAAATTATTATATAAAAAATTATTATATAAAATTATTATATATATATATATTATTATATACATTATTATTATTATTATTATATATAATTATATTATATTATTTTATATATATTATATTATTATTATATTATTATTATATATATTATTATAATATATGTATATTATTATATATATATTATATTATATAAAAATTATTATATAAAAAATTACTATATATATAAATATTATATATATATAATATATATTTATTTATTGTTAAACTTTTTTGTAAAAAGGTCATTTTTTTATTTTTACTATTTTTATTAAGAAATTTATGTTCCATTTTACTTTTTTTGAAGGTTTGTCAGTAATTACTTTTCTTATGCGCTTGTTGGTTATATTGGAGTAGATAGACTAAACTAAACTAGCACCCGGTTCACACTCCACCCACATATATTGAACAGGTGAAGAGGCTCATCCCTTGTTTCATGTTTAGGATGCGGTTTCCGGTTGTCTCTTTTCCAATCTTTTCACTCTTTTCTTTTTTTCTTTTTTTTCAATTGGAGTAGATAGACTAAACTATCGCCCGGTTCACATTCCACCCACGTCTATTGAACAGGTGAAGAGGCTTATCCCTTGTTCCCTGTTTAGGATGTGGTTTCCAGCTTTCTCTTTTCCATTCGTTTTACCCTTACGTAGCCCCCTGCGCATCAGTGCCGTTATCGCCTTGCTTGGGGTGATATGATTAAAAAAAATGCATGTTATTTCATTTAGAGTTTTATTTTATCCATATTCTAATGTGAACATTTTGCAATGTCTACATATGACATTTATCTCATTGCGTTTATTTAATAGATTTTTATTCTTAAGTGATTTAATAATATATATTCTTTTGTTTAAACATAATGAACATGGTTCATTTAAGGACTAACATGTTTTCGCTTCTTTAAAATTTTTTACTTTATTGTGGGTGTTTATTTTGTTTTCTTTCGACACCAATGATATTTCGATAGGGATGTTCTATTGTTGTACTTATTATTAAATGAAGGCATATGCTGGTAAATTCACTGTTTCAGTGTATTCTTAGTCCTTCCATTATAATTTTTTTTACATTACTGGGGTTTTCCTTTGAAGATATATTTCATTGATAGACGACTGATTCCGTTTAACACCTGTTTTCTAACGGGCAATCTATAGGGTTTCTACAATTACATTTTTCTTGTCTAAACTTTTATGTTTCGTTATTAGGTTGTTTTTATTAATTTTGTTAAAGGTTTTTAAAATATTATTATTGTGATTTAACTACTAGTCATTTGGTTGAAAGTGGTTGTGTACCAGATAATATTTATTTTCTATTTTTTCTTCGGGATTTGCTTTTCTCTTTTTACATATTTAATATTTGGGTATTTATATCCACTAATTTTTTTAAGGCAGCGTTATAAAAATTGCTATGCTTACTAAATACTTCTTTATTTGCTGAAATTCTACTAATTCTGTATTCTATTGATGAGGGTACATGTTTGATAACAGATTGTGGGTGGTTAGATTTCGGGTGGATGTATAAAGGATTGGTATTTGGTGTTTTGTATATTTGGTGTATATTTTTCTCTAGATCTAAGGTTACATCGAGGAAATCTACTTTTTATACTTGCTTTAATTGTTACTTGTTACTTAAGGTTTTTAAATTCCTTATTTAACATCTTTTTAAATTGATCTATTTTAAAATTTGTGGTATGTCTTACTATCATAAGTTCATCATCTCTATATGTTCCAATATTTTTAGTATCTACTTCCTTGTATGTTGTGAGATTATATAGTATTAATAATCCTACCAGATCTGAAGATTTCGTAGAGCCCAGAGATCCCATGAAAGTTATCTCTTTTGTAATTGTTTTTTCTCCACTGTTCTTCTTTTTATTGAATTCCTTATTATTTTTCTCTCCTCCTTGGTTATATCCGTATAAATAGTGGCGAATTTCAATGCTGTAACAAATAGTTCTTTTTATATCGATGGATAGTACTCCTCAATATTGAAGTGGATAAAGAATAGATGTTTTTTTCTTTTATATTGTAAAACCAATTTCTTACATCTGCGGTGTTTTTCCATCATCTTAATTCCAAGTATTCCATAATTTGTTTGGTTATTCTTTCTATTATGGTCTTGTTAATTTTTTCTATCACTGGTCTAGTGGGATTTATCATTCTTGTGGTGGGATTTATATTGACGTTTTTCTTTATGGTTTTTTTATGGTTATGTAACACTATTTCATGAAAAGGTTTGCCACTCTGTTGGCTTATTTTTAATTTATCTGTGATTTTTTTGCTTATTTTTTTAATCTTATCAACTAAGTCCATATTATCCTTATCAACTTTTTATAGTTTTTTTCAAATTTTTATGATTAGCGTATTATATTCTTCAGGTATTACCTTGTAGAATTTGGTTGTTTTATCCGATTTCATGAATACACTTTTCGATGTTTTATTTCCTTTACCACTTCTCCAAGATGTTGCTGTTTCTCCTTTTACGAAATGTTGTATTGCTTATTATGTTTAGTAAAGCATTCTCGAAGGGGCATAAATTTTCAATGTAATAGGACTGTTTTATTTTGGGGGGGTTATTTTTTCTTGCTTTTGAACACATATACTTCTTGTTCTTTAGGAGTTTCTTCCTTGTGTAGAAAGAAATGAGCTTTCCATATCATTCGCCGGATTAAATCCTCTGTTTTGTGTTATAGTTTCATGAAGTATTCCCTTTTGTTTGTATTGGATATATTCTTCAGGGAGATTCCGAAATCGATTTTCTCCATATTGCTTTGTCGAAAAGTTACAAAAGTAAAATATAAAAATAAACATGTACAGGGCTCTATCTATGGGGGAGCAATATAAATCCAAGTCAAAAGGACTCAAGGTTTTATTATTTTGAGTGCACCGCACATTCTTCCCACATACATACACAGCAAACCGAAGGTTTTTGTATTTAAATGTAAATCATTTGTACAACCAACATCAAACATTTCCTGATGAAGAGAATCTATCTCAAAATATAGACATTTCCCTGTCGCAATGTACAATCAATTTATAACTATATGATTATATTAATCTCTATAATATTTATTATATTGAGCATTGTTTATAATTAAATAAATCCCGGGACACTCAAAATTGTAAAACCTTGAGTCCTCTACACCTGGATTGATATATATATATATATATATATATATATGATTTGAATATATATAAATCGGAATCCGACAAGATGAATAGACTAAATAAAGAACAAGTAGGAGAAAAGTGTCTTTAACCTAATATATTTCACTTTAACAAGTTTCTTCGGAAATTTGTTAAAAACGAATGATAAGTGTGTGTA
Organism: Ascarosepion bandense; assembly: GCA_037127315.1. Classification (NCBI taxonomy): domain Eukaryota; kingdom Metazoa; phylum Mollusca; class Cephalopoda; order Sepiida; family Sepiidae; genus Ascarosepion; species Ascarosepion bandense. Next base: position 1,459,613 of record JBBBDQ010001654.1, on the reverse strand, counting down.
TATGTATTTATGTATAAATAACAGCGATGAAATACATTTCAGTTCAAAATATGTAGCAAGTACTGTATGCACGTATTAAGTGATATGAACGATTTTCTTTTATTTTTAATAAAATGAAAAAATCATATATGAATGTGTGTGTGTGTGAGAGAAATCATATGCTATTGTATACGTTTATGAGTCGTTAAAATTAATATGTGAAATAAGGTATACACGTGTCAAGTTATGGAACGAATTTCCAATTTGAAATTTAAGCGAAAATAATGTATAAAAGTATTAAAAGAACTTTTTATAAATTTAGAGAAAATATGTTAAAGATTAGCATCTTTCAATGAAAGAATAAAATACTACATATTTATATGTTAAAATTATTACAATATTATAATTAAGTAATAATATATCAGAAACATAAATATAAATTACGTAACTAAATCAGTATAATATTACAATATACATACTATTCAATAATGAATAATATTAAATGATAAAACAAAGTAAATATGCAAATATTATCAAAACTAATGGTAATAATGATAATAATAAGAATAAATATTAATAATAATAAAAAGAAAAAATAAGCAATAATAAGATTAAAAGAAAGAATAAGAAATAATAATAATAATAATTGGGTTTCGTAGTCAGTTGTTACTTCCCGTGATTCATGAGGAGATATTTGTCGAATTGATGCAATTTGCAATGACTACCGTTAAATTTAGTTTCAACGTCGTCATGTATAGGCAAATTTAAGTGTTAATGGGTTCTACATTGGGACCCATTTTAGCAAATATTTTGTTGGTTTCCATGAGAGGAATGTATTATCCGCCTGATTATAGCCTGATGTGTATTTTGGTTACGTAATGACACTTTTTTTCTATTTAACGATGAAAATGAGCAGATGTTTTCTTTTTGATCCCTAATAAAATGCATCCATCTTTAAAATTTACACAAGGGAATGAGACGATTTTTTCCCTTCCTTTTCTTGATGTTTTATAATGAAGATAATATTTTGGGACAGTTTCATTCTCCATAAATGATTAATTAATTTAACTCTGTTTATCAAGTTTTATTGATATTTATTCATATTGTAACGTTTGTAAGACTTCATATAAATCTTTTTCTGGTTTTCTTACTTAAATTTAGCGGAAACTAATATTTACTGGTTTATATACAAGGTAGGACTTTTTTTGTCCCCCAAAACGTAAAATTAATTAAGACCCTTACTCATAGGGCCTTGAAGATTTGCTCTAAAATTTAGTTGGGTGTCGAACCCAGGTTTATTACTACTAATCTATGTAATAACGCCTATGCACTGGACGTTGTCCAGTCAATGATTACGAATAAGACATCGAGATTTAACAAAGTTCAACCACCTAAATTGCAAAGATCTCCTGTATACCTGCAACTCCCTTGTTTGGTTTCTATCAATGATAAATTTGCTAACCGTATATCCGTTGTAATTAGACATTGTTAATTTGCAGATAAAACTCGTGTTGCTTTTTTTCTGCTAAATTTTTATTTTTTTCAATAAGAAAGGATGTTCTCCCCCAATACCATAATAGACTTTAATTTATATCTTTAAATATAGTTGTGGAGTGCACTACATAGGGAGAACGACTCAAAGATTAGATGCCAGAATTAAACAACTTGTTCCTACAAAAATCCGTAATTTGAACTATTATTTCTGAGATAGGCTGACCAATACATACGGGTCTGCTATTGCGGAACACCTTATAAACAACCATAACCGTGCCACTAATTTTTGTCTGGACGCGTTCTCCATCTAAAGTACGTCCCACTCACTTTACCACATCAAAGTGTTGGAGGCCATTTATATTCAAAACCTCCGCTGTGTAAACAGAAGGAATATATTTGCCCTCCAATTCATTTTCATTTTGGAATTTATTTTCTCTCCCCGCCATACATTATATTCTGTTTCTTAAACAATTATTTATACACCACGATTTAGCTCTGTTGAGCGAGGTATGAAACCGATTAGCCAGCATGTTTTTCATTTTTTTAAATATTATCATCATGAGTGGTAACAAAAAATATTTTTGTTGATTCAGAGCGGCAATGAACTTTTGTACAAGAAATCATATTTTCAAAAAAAAAAAATATATATATATATACATACATATATATATTTATATAAACATCCCAGCCGGAAACAAGTGGATGCCTAACCACACTGATGAGCTGTGATACAGTGAGACAGGCTTGTATGTGGATGACGAATATATATATATATATATATATATATATATATATATATACAAACACACACACACACAGATATATATATATATATATATATATATATATATATATATATATATATAACAACCTTGGATAAAAACGCCATAATTCGTTTTAATTTAAAATATTGCTCGTTCAAATATTCCCTGCCACGTGAGCGTTCAATTAAAACACCGTTACAAGAGCGTTCTTAAAAAGAAAAACGGTAAAATTAGTCATTAAAAATCGCCTGAAGACAACACTCATGGTAGAAACCTGGGTAGCGTTATAAGTCGTTTAAAAATGTAAAATATTCAACAGTTCTACAATATAATTTATGAAACACTTTTAATACAAAGGTGCACTGACCTAACCCTATTGTAACCAAAAACTAAATATTAATCAATCAATCAATCAATCAATCAATATATATATATATATATATATATATATATATATTATAAAGTGAATGGATAGCACAATGAAATGCATTATGCATGCGTTGACATTCAAAAATTCAGTAAATTCATTTGCTATTTTAATTAAAATTTTAATTAATTCAATGACCTTCTAACGTAAATTAATCCAAATTAAAATCAATTTGCATACTCAAAAGCAGCCATCGAAAAATGAAAAAATATTTTTAGAAAAACATCTTGGCAGTGTATTTCCTGAATTCTTTCGTCTTCAACGTTAACAGTGGAAATGTTTACATTGTGTTTTTGTTAGTTTTCGCATTACATGCTGAACGCCATTTTGAATAAAAAAATGGCCAGGAACTATTTTAATTTAAACTTCCTGTTAAAGTTTAAATTAAAATGTTATGTTTTTTAGCCCAATGAAGTCACAAAGTTCTAAATGATGAACACTTTATTTTCATGTTACTGAATCATTCGATAAAATCATGTTTTAATTTAGTATATAAACATTTATTTCTGAATGAACTCGTAGCGCCGCATTTCTGACGTATCTTAAACTCAAGATATCGTAATGTGAACGGGAGAATTTAATTTATTGTCATGTTTTTGTATCTGAAAATTTGCCTATGCTCTTTCATGTACTGACAAATTCATTTAATATATATTATATAAAATTATTACGATACAAAACGCACTATAATGAAGATAATATTTTGGGACAGTTTCATTCTCCATAAATGATTAATTAATTTAACTCTGTTTATCAAGTTTTATTGATATTTATTCATATTGTAACGTTTGTAAGACTTCATATAAATCTTCCCCATCTCATTAAATTCTCTTAATTAAATACATTGATATACATATGGTTACCGTTTTATTTCTATGTTTTGTTTGAAAGATTTTGAAAGACATATTGTTAATCCTTTTTCGTTGATTGTAACCCGTGTTTATTAGATTTTCGCGACTTTCCATTCCCCCCATACATTTACCCATTTCATTTGTTATATCTTTCTGATTTTTCGAAACCTTTCATATTTTATGATTTGTACTCTTGCTCAGTTTTATACGGTGGACTCTTATATGGTCTGCCGTTGGTAGTTGAAATATTGTTAACTGAGAATTTAATTTTTTGTCAAACTACTCAAACAATGAGGACAATAGTTAATCATAAACGTAATTCGTATTGGGGAACATTTAAACAGATTTATTTCCTGCCATCTTTAATTATCATCTTTATTTATACGAGATGTGATCAATGGGTATTGACACTGGTGCTATAAAAATAAAACTACAACAGATATCAATTCGGTGTTTAGTTTCTTTCGAAGCAGTCCTCTTTTTGATGCCACATACTTTATCCAGCTTCATTTCCATGGAAGGAAGCATGCCCAAATCTCCATTTTAGTAGAATTACGAGCAACTGCTTCGTTGTATTCTCTTTGATTTCCTCAATATCTTGAATTCTTGTTTATTTTTACTGGATCTAAAACAAACATTCACATAAGGTGATGTCTAGGGAATATCGTGATTATAGGTCTGGTTAATGTTGCGCTCTGTCAAAAATTGTAGCACAAGCCATGGTCACTGGTAAAATCTCGGTGGTGTGGTCAGATGACCACATTCTACACACTCTCCTTCCAAGCACTGTTATAAATTAAAAAGTGAGCGACAACGTTTTAACTTAGTGTGCAAGGTGTTTAACGTCACTATGTTCCTGGCTGCTTCATTCTGCGTAACTGAGCTTGGTTACTATAGCAACAGTCCCGATATTCTTTGATCACACTTCATATGTAAACTGATAATAAGCCACAATGAAATTCCTAGATTGATTAGTAAAAAATTATAACATTTTAATTCCAGTTTGGTAACACAGCATTAATTTTTTTTTTTTCATAACAAAAGAACGAAGCAAAATATTTTTATTACTTGAATTAAATTTAACATTGGATATTTATAATGATTTTAATAAAGGCAAACATTATTTTGAAATGAACTTTGTTTTTTTTGTTTTGTTTTTTTCGCACACCGGAGTAGATTGATCTACCCCGGTGTGCGAAAAAATCACTTGAAAGTGGTCTGAACATACAATAACCGAAACGTGGTGAATATGACACCAAACATGAAGACAAAATAAAAAGTATAATTACGATATCTCATCTCACATGTATAGAATAATATCAAATCTATCTGTTTTATCCTTTAGTCACTTACGCACAAATACATTCGGGAAATGTATTGATCCGTCTCTACCCTCCAGTTAAGTGTTAAAAAATAGGACAGATTGGGTTCTATAGCCTTGGCAGTCAACCAATCTACCGCAGAAAGCAATAGCAACCTACTGCGGTATAATCTTCTGCCCAGTCAGTCATGTCTCTTTCGAGACATGATCGCCCAAGCGTGTGTCATGTATGGCTCTTAACTGACTGATTATATATAAATAAAATAGTTAATCTCAATATTCGCAGAAATGCTTTTTGTAATCTACTTAAAGGTCTTCATGGGTATTTCCCTCTTACTCCTACATCGTTCATTGAATTGCTTATTTCTTAGGAACAAAATATATTATCATGAACACTGAAATGCGTAGCAATTGCAAACATATTTAATATTATAATATTATAATATTTGTAAAGTAAGTGAAGGCAATGAATTCGAACTCGGCTCCCCGATTTCTCGTTCCGAGCCGATATCCACTGTAACACATGGTTATATATTATAGATAAAAAATAAATGCATATTACCAACCTTGTAGCACAACTCCAGTCCTTTTTCTTACCTAGGTAATGTGTCTTTCATCTGTCTCTCCTGCAAATACTTTCACGGTTTCTACTCCGATGGGCTTAGCTCCCTAGTTCCCCCTCTGCATGAATTTAGTCGAGCCACTAGACAAGCGACTAAGTACCACCCTTTTACAGTGAAACCGCTCAAATGTACCCCAACTTGCATTCTAGTAGTTTCTTTGCTCGCACTTCCTGCCTGTAGAATTCACTTCCGTATACTTGATTCCCTAAAATCTAATTTAAAAGCAACGTCAATTGCCATCTCTTATCTCCTTATCATTTCCCTGGCAACCTTTGTATCATGTTCGTCTCGCTTTGTGCTTAACTCTCATGCAGCTTTATTCACACTAGTGTTCTCATCCTTCTCTTGCCTATTATTGCAGCACCTTTAACTTGTTTCTGTTTCTCAGCTCTCTCCTCTTCTGTAACCCCCTCTACCTTGCTTGGGTTGAAATGATTATAAAAGATTATACTGTTTCAATTTGATTATGATCCATATAAGAGAGTATATATATATATATATATATATATGAGGCTTGTATGTGGATGACTAATATATATATATATATATAGAGAGAGAGAGAGAGAGAGAGAGATAGAGAGAGAGAGAAAGAGAGAGATGTGTGTGTGTGTTAGTGTGGGTGTGTATATTCGTGCAAATATGAATGATTTATGTGAACGTAATTGTGGAAATTTTCTTAAAAAAATAAGTAAAGCCTGGAGAAATTATCGTAATTGAGTTTACAAATTTCAAGGTAAAATGAAAATGTCAAAAAACAAATTTTAAAATTAAAAAAATGTCGATGGAGTACCGGCTTATTTCTAACCCCAGGGAAAATGAAAAATATTTTACTCGGTTGAATTATAAAGCTTCAGAGCCTATGCAAATTATAATTTTGTTTGACGAAGAGACTTTGCTGCAGTTTCTTGCTCTAAAAATTGTAGTGCTATATTTTTTCCAATTATTTCCTCAAATCTAGGCCCATTTAATACGCACTGTTTTATTTGGTTCATGACAACTGAAATTTAAGATGATCATAACTGTCTGTATGCAGTTGAACATATCCAGTCTTTAAGCAGCGTTCTTATTTAGATTTAAAGCCTATTACACATTCATGTCTGAAAAATATGAACGAGTTACATTTAAACCTCGTGATCATGCATATATTAAAGAAGATGTTAAATGAATTGTTACCATATTGGGAAACTGATCTTCAATAGAATATGATAGATGAGAATATAGACGATGCAGAAACCATCTCCTAGCATTGAATTTGAACGCACGAATTGCTCCTAAATGAATCACGAGTTCTGTGATTAATTATATGGTTTGCTTTGTTTTACAGAATATCAAACTCAATGGGATATTTAATGTGGACAAAACTTTTACAATAGTTTCGTATGAATAGAATAGGCATTCTTTGTTAAAATTAGTTTGTATATCAGGTTTGATTGAGTCATTTTTGTAAGGAGGGTTTTTGTAAAGAGGGTTTTTGTCGAGTTAGGTATATTTCTGGTATAATATTGTTTCTTTCAAAAATGTATAACTGGTGATATTTTTTCTTAAAAATCTATTACTGGTAATATTTCTATTCGAAATGTACTTCTTTAAAATGTGTTATTGGTGATAATTCTGTTTAAAATGTACTACTGGTAACAATTGTCTTTAAAATGTATTACTACGAGTGTCATTCAATAAATAAGGTGAACTTTTCGGTATAAGGACTTCTAATTCAGATAGAGGCTTACTTTTTTATTATTTTTCAGTGTAGTCTCCCGGCAGTGTCACAGACTTTTCCCATCTGTGCACAAGGTTCCGTAATCCCTCAGCGTATAAATCATTGGACTGATGTATCAGCCAAGCGCGCAAAGCACTTTTGACTTTATCGTCACTTTCAAACTTCGTGCCTCTAGCAAACGCTTTCAAAGGACGAAACAGTTAAAAGTCTGAAGGGGCGAGGTCTGGGCTGTAAGGGAGATGAGGGAGCAGTTCCCAGCCCAGCTAGTTGATGGTCTACACCGTTTGGGCTGCTGTGTGAGGCCTTTACATGTCTTGATGCAAGACGACTGTATGTGATTTATGACCCCTATGTTTGTCTTAACAGATAGGTTCAAATTTCTTTCAATAATAATAATATTAATTAGAATTCTTTCTAAAAATGTATTATTGGAAATATTTCTCTTTAAAATGTATTACTGGTAATATTTCTCTTTAAAAATGTATTAATGGTAACATTTATTTTTAGAAATCTATTGCCGATAATATTATAATCTCTAAAATGTATTGCTGTAATTTTTACTATAAACGTTTATTTTTACATATTGTCTTGACCTTATCAGAGTCGTAGGAGAACTAAAGTATTGCCGTAGAAGAGGTGCATTATATAGCCTCATGGAGATAGCCTCATGGAGACTAAACTTAGTCAAAATTGAATATTTCCCTTCTGTTAGACCGGTTTTCACCCAAAGCTATAGAAACATGCTTGTCCAGCTATTTATTATAGAGATGAAGTCATACCTTTGCTGTTAGTATTGGCAAATAAGTTAATGTAATGAATTCAACAGTAATTCAAACTGGGCTTTTCGATTCCTCAAAACGAGCCGTTGTCCTTTATTTCAACCAATAATGACCCCGAAACTTTATTACCCCTGCCTTAAGACGGAGGTATTGTATACGGTCGCATTCGTTTGTTTGTTCTTTTTAAACATTTCACCGCAAACAAGGCAGAAATACCACTGGTAAGCAGGGGGTTACATAAGAGGCGAGATGAGAACGAGGAAAAAGTTACAGGGGAGTCAGAGAATGAGCAAGAACAGGATGGGAATACAGGTGTGAAGAAGGCTGCATGAGAGTAGAGTTTAAAGAAAAAGAATATGATGTAAAGGTTGTCATGGATGTGAGTCCAGAAGATAAGAGATGGCAATTGACTTTACATTAAAATTCTTGGAGATTGTAGTTTTTAGGGAAGCAAGAATATGGAAGGGAATTCTACGGGCGGGCGGTGCGAGTAAAGAGGCTGAAAGAGTAGAAACTGTGCTTACATTTGATTGGTTTCACTGTAAAACGGTGTGACCTAGTTGCTAGTCTAGTAGCTCGAGTAAATTCATGCAGTGTAGGCACCAGGGAGGTAGGCTCGTCATAGCAGAAGCCGTGAAAATAATTCTAGATGAGACAGAGGAAAGCCACATTAAATCGGTGAGAAAGTGACTGGAGTTGAGCTATCAGGTCAGGATCAATTACATTGCAGATTCTTCGTTGACTTTTGCCAAGAAGCCCGAGATGAATATCAGGTGCACCACAAGATGTGACAGCTTTATTCAATGCTCGGATAGATGGTAGATATATTTATTGTTTTTTATGTATTTGTCCGTCGGAGCTTGGGCAAGATTTCTCAATATCGCCTGGTTGGATACAGATGAAGGTTTCGGGAATCGTTGGTCTGATTAGAGTTTGAATTCGATCCAGTACGGGATGAAGTTTCTGGGTTATTTTCTGATTTTTAATAGTAGTTTTTTTGTCCATTTCATATGTCAAATACAGCCTTACCTCTTCTGGATGGCTTTACGTCATTACATATTCTGAACGCACTATTTTATCCACAAAATATTATTATTTATGGCATAAATTTAATACCTATCATTCAAAAACAACAAAACGATAAAATTGCACAAATAAATAAGTCTAAATGCAAATTTGGGATATTAAAAAGCAAAAACGAATTCTTCCGCAATTTTTACTACCAAACATTTAATACTATTTCCTTATTTTAATATATATATATATATATATAACGTCTACATCGAAATAAAAGTGAAAAAATACTCGTAAAATTTGAAGATTATATTCAAATAAAAATTAGCTATCATCATAAAAAATAAGCAGCGTTAGTTAGAACCATTACTTTTAATCTCTCATTTTTCTTTTATGACAAAATTATTATCTTTTATTTAAAATGTCGTTAAATAAATAAATAAATGAGCCATTAGCTTTAATGCAAGAACCGATGGATGGATTCGGATGAAAGTTTTAGAAATTTCTGGCCTAAACGACAGTTTACATTTTAGGTTCGGTCAGATACGGGAAAAAGTTCTTTAATTTTTTCTTTTATTTTTTATTACAATATTTTGTCCATTCCATGATTCATTTTCAGAGAGGTCGGTTACATTTATCTTTTTTTTACTCTTAAAATTAGTCAAGTTCATGGTAGCTATTCTCATTTTGATAATCATCTCTTGCTTTTCGCTGAGATTATGTTCGTATTGCGGAGGTTTGAAGTCTTTGAATGCTCTTGTTAATATTACATCCGCCTCAACGTGGTGGCGTTGTATTCAGTGGCATTTGTCTGTTTGTTTCGTATGTTTGCATGGTTGTCTCTCTGTCAGTGGTCAAAATTTCTCAAGATCTCACAAATAGATTCAGACGAAAATTTATGGGAGGATTGCCTTCCTGAACAATTTTTACTTTGCGATGGGTCCGATCAGGTACGATATATAGTTTCTGTGTTATTTGTCCGATTTTATTAATAAAACTTACGTTTTATTTTCGTTTCACATACCAAATAGTGAATTACGTCTTGTATACCATTTTAAATGTTGAATTACCTAACTACTTTCAAATTGAGTGTATATTGAATTTTGGAGAGTTCATTTTTTGGATATTCTCTCCTGAGAGCGGTCAAGTTCATTGCAGTTATTCTTTCTCATTTAAATAATCATCTCTTGTAATAGCTGAGATCATGTTGTGGTTGTCTTAAGGGGTGTTTGATTTCTTTGAATGCTATTATTATTATTATTATTATTATTATTATTATTATTATTATTATTATTATTATGTCATTTTTCATCATATTTCCATTTCTGCTATGGTCGCACTACCAACCAAGTCTTCGAGAAGACCTAAGGCAGGTCATGGCGTGTTGTTATGGCTCCATTTCATGTTTTTACATATCTCCCATAAAATCCCTAGCGTTACATAGACAAAGTTCTCCTTAGTATGTGGTCTGTACTTAATAAGACATTTTTTTCTCTTAAGCTGGGGTTTCCAGGGATTCTTTCAATGTGTTGTATCGTTCCATTTTTTATCATTCCAAGTGCACCTACTATCACCTACTGACTCTTGTTTTCATTTTCCACATTTTTTCTATTTCAATTTTCAGGTCTTTATATTTTGACAGGTTTTTGACTTCCTTGGTTGATATGTTACAATCCGCTGGACAAGCCATATCAATTAATAGACATTTTTTTTCTGGTTTTTAACAATAATGTCCGGTCTATTTGCTTCAATTTTTCTGTCTGTGTAGATGGTGTAATTCCATAGAATGGTGACATCTTCTATTTCTGTAACCGGTGCTGGGTGATGTTCATACCAGTGTTTGTTTACAGATTTTCCATAGTGTTTGCACATTGTCCAATGTAAATATTGCCCCACTCTATCGTGACGGTTTTTATATTCATTTGGGGCAAGTACAGAACAACCTGAGATTAGATAGTCTATTGTTTCTTAGTTTTATCGCAGAAGCTACATTTTGGATCCACATTATTATGTATAATATTTGCCTGAAAGTTTCTAGTGAAAAGACTTTGGTCTTACTGCAAGAATAAAGACTTCAGTCTCAGACATTAATCCAGATGCATATAACTATGGATGAGTATTAACGTTATCAACATTGGATTTATTGGCATGTTCTGGTTATTGGCCAGGCAGAGGTTTATCTTGCCAGCGTTGTTTCATCTCTTCAAGAGCTTTATCTTTGGCTTTCATTTTCATAATTTTGTCGTATTAGTTGGTTCTTGGCTTCTGTTTTGCTTTTCTACTGAATCTACTAAATGTAAATCTTGTTTGTATTTATTCCATTCTTTTATTATTGAATATTTTTTTCTTTCTTCATGTTGCTTGACTAATTGTATCCTCCAGTCCTTTGTTGTTTCTATGTATGTTAGTAAGCTAATAATTTGTTGTCTTGTATGACAATTCTAGCTGAATAAAACCCCTTCCACCTTCTTTACGGGGTATGTATAGACGGTCTACATTAGCCTTTGGAAGATGCATTTTATGTTTAGAAAGAAAATTATTATTAGTAGTATTATTATTATTATTGATATTAGTGTTATTATTACCATTAATATTATTATTATTATTGTTATTAGATAATAAAAGAATAAAAAACAAAAACAATAAAAATAATTATATAGAATAATAATAAACAATTAAAAATATTTCCGATTAATTCATGTACTTAGTCATTCCAAGCGCACCTATTCAGCTATTTGGCAATCATTTTAATTACCTTTGAGCAACAACCTCCATATATTCGACTCAATAATTATTGTAGTTTTATGAAACACACCACGCGCATTCACTGATCGGTGGACTTTTTTGCATGTCACTGGTTCGTGGCTCACAAACTATTGGTACGACTTTTCTGGAACATTAGGCTTGTTGACCGGAGTTAATTATAAGTATATGCAACAAGTTTGGTGTCGGTATATATGGGTCACGCAAATTAAAAAACAGATAATATATATGCCACGATATTTATAAAATCCTCTTAAAAGAATTTCAACCTAATTTTTAGAATAAACGCATGCCTGAATTTTTTTTGGCATTTGATTAATTTTGAGCGAAATCAAACAACATCTTTTACTGAAATATAAAATTTACACTTCCAAAATCAGCTGATAACGTCGTATATTATTCATCCAACGTAATTCAAGAATAACATTTGAATGGATTCTTTAGACCGCTATAAATCATAAATGTATAAATCTTTCTAGATTCAGCCATATCTAATCTCTCCGACATAGGCATAGGTATGGAACCTTTGATCTCAGAGTATGTAATAACCAATTTTACCAGAACATGTCTGAATATAAATAGAAGGTGTCTTTATATTTGTTAAAAGGCCGACTTGGCTATTTTCCAGACCTTTGGCGAAATCAAGAGTCGGCGTTGGAACTTATAAAAGTGGGACGTGGATATCTGTCATCAAGTATCTAAAGTTTTATTAAGTTTAACTCGACTCCAGAAATGAAATCGCAGAAGTTATCAAACTTTAGAATCCGTATTACAAGATAGAAAGAAAAGAAAGTAGACAGACACACAGCTGCCGGCTATACTGTCGCAAAGGAAAAACACAGCGGGTTTTTTTTGTAGAAGTAATGGCTCAGTAAGTTACAATATCTATCAGTAATATTAGAAGAAAGACTTATACCTATGTTTTATTGATTATGCCAAAAATATGTCGCAATGAACAGATAAAGATTCTCAGCAGCCTCGACATTTTCGGGAAAGACATAAGAGCAATTAAGAATCTCTACTGACAGCAAACTACCTGCATACGGACAGGTAACGGTTTCAGCAGATATACGAAGAGAGAATTTGCGTAAGTCAAGTATGTGACTTTTCAACTTGTACAACGAGAATATTTTGAGGACCCTAGATGCTATGCCAGGATTTGTGATCGGAGGCCACTACTTGAATAACATAAATTAATCAGATGATACAGTGCTGATTGCAGACACGTAAAGGAAACTACAAGACCTCCTACATAAGGTAGCTGAAGAGAGTGACAAAAAAGTTTACAAATAAACTGCAAGAAAACTGAATGCATGGTCATCAGCAAAAGGAGCAGCCCAAAATGCCAAATACAGGTGGGGGATACTAGAACGAGGCAAGTACAAAAATTTAAATACCTGGGAAGTGTTCTAACAGAAAATGGAAAGAGCGAAACAGAGATCCGATAGCGAATTGGTATGGTGAAGGAAGCATTCCAGAAGCTGAGTAAGGTACTAAGACACAGGAAAATTTCACTAGAAACAAAAAAGTGAGTGTTAGATTGCTAAGTGATGACTGTTTTTCAATACGACAGTGAATGTTGGACAAAACTTGAAACAGCGGAAAAGTGGTTCTACAGAAAGATGCTGTGGATATCATGAACCAATCATGTGAGCAACGATGAGGTGATGAAAAGAATGACAACGAAAAGAAAATTAGTACTGAACATCAGGAAGAGACAACTGAAGTTCCTGGAGCATGCAATGAGAAAGGAGAGCTTAGAGAACCTTATACCGACAAGCAAGATAGAAGGAAAAAGAGACAGAGGAAGGCAGTGGATAACATATTTGAAGGACCTGAGCAGGTGGATGACAGAACGGGTGTTGCGTGGTGTAATAGTGCGTTAAGAGCCACCAGGGATAGGGAAACTTGGAAAGCCATGGTCGCCTACGTCCTGAAAGGACAGGTCACATAGAAGAAGTAGAATAGTAGTATGTTACGCAATTTTTTTTATTGTTGGAAATCATATGGAATACGTATGTTCAGTGTTTTGGACTTTGATAATAAATTTAAACCGTTATTCTCGATGAAGTTGTTGCGTTATTTATCACAAGCAGCAGACAAAAGTTTGCCTACGTGCATGATTACAATTTCGCCTTGTAAAATCTATTTAGATGATAAAGGTTATTCCTTTTTGTTATTGCTGAGGTTGAAATAATAAAAGGAAAATGTTACCTAGTGGCATGAAATTTTAACAAATTATCAACGGATGATCGTGGTCATTATTTTTCGATTCGTACTTTAAAAATATCAGTAATGTTGGTGAAATGTATTGTTAGTCTTCATACGAAAATTAAGTATCAAATCTAAAATGAGCACACGTGATAATTTTTATAATTGAAATAACAATGTTCAATAAATTAAATCCTACAATGACCAGATAAATTACTGCATCTTATTCCTAGGCGAATAGGGTTTATTTAACGTCAACTTAAATGACTTTAATCCGTTTATCTCACCAGATAGTAGTCAGTCAGTTAAGTGCCATACGTGAAACACGCTTGGGCGATCATATCTCGAAAGAGACATGACTGACTGGGCAGAAGATTATCCCGCAGTAGGTTGCCATTGCTTTCTGCGGTAGATTGGTTGCCAACCAAGGCTATAGAATCCAATCTGTCCTGTTATTTAACCCATAACTGGAAGTAAGAGACGGATTAATATCTTTCCCAAGGGTATTTGCGCGTAAGTGAATGCCATGAATTCAACTGGAATTTGAACTCGGCTCCCCGATTTCTTGTTCCAAGCCGATATCCACTGCACCACAACACATTAATAGATAGTAGTAGCGCCCTGTTTAACCAGTTCTATTCTGACGAGAATAGCGTAACCGCTCCAGAGCACAGGACTACGTGATATTATATGGAGGCAGTTTGCTGAACACACTACATGACTTTACTCTCAGTCCTAACGACAAGATTAAAAAAATACAGGTCATTACATTCGGAGACAACTTTGTTGCAGAACACTCATTCTGTCATCCACCTGCTCAGACCCTTCAAATACGTTATCCACTGCCTTCCTCTGTCTCTTTTTCCTTCTATCTGGCTTGTCAGTATGAGGTTCCCTAAGCTCTCCTTTCTCATTGCATGCTCCAGGAACTTCAGTTGTCTCTTCCAGTCGACGTCCAGCAGCGTTTGAGGCTCTCCTCTTTTTTTTTTTTTTTGTCTGGGTTTACTTCCATAAGCTTTTATCTGTTTGGATATGATCGCTAGGCCTAACGGTTAAATCAGGGTTTTCCTTCCCTTCGATCAATCGTTCCAAACATTTTTGTTGACTTTGCACTTACTTAGGCAAGCAGCAATATAGTTGCAATATTAATGTTTTTAAATATATTCCGCATCTTCTGTGGCTATAGCTCACCTAAGCATCTCTAAAATCTTCATGATCCCTTGTGACATATTCTTATTACTTTAAAAATGAATATCTTGTGGAGGAAGCAGAAAAGATCATTATCCTAGTCTAAACAAGTTTTCAAAAAACATGGCATCCATGAAAGAGAAAAATAAAAGGAGAGAACACTTCAAGTACTGAGAAGTAAATTACTAAGACATTTTTATAATAATAATAATAATAATAATAATAATAATAATAATAATATGTAATTAGACATGTGCATACACACAGCTATTTTATGTATTCATACCGTACATACACCGTATATTAACGCGTACAGTCATTCATATCCACGCAGATTCGCTATAAAAATAAGTCGTAATGACTCATTTACGAAGCCCCCCCCCCCGTTAAATTCAATTAGGTTAAAAACTGGTTAATCAATTAAGAAATAATTAGTGAGAGACTGCATCAATTTCAGTTGGTCAATTGATCAATAAAAACAACTGATCACTAAACCCATAATTTAGGTGCACTGCTAATATGCGGACTAATTTCCAATGATGACATTTTTATCTACGCACCACAGATGATCTCAGTGAATATTTAGCGATTTTCGTTTGTGATTTTGACTTAATGTATGGTTTCTACAGGGCGCGTCAGAAGTACATCACACAATGATAAGATATTAGCTAGATAAAGACACCATTGGCATAAACACCACACGGTGACAGTTTAAAAGTCTAGGGGTATTCATACCATATCCCATATATTTAAAATTTAGAGACAACCAGAAAGAAAAATACATGAAGCAAAATTAATTATTTAAATGTTCACAAGGTTCTTCTTTCTTTCGTCACATCTTAAGCTGTTATGAAGTTTTAACTTAAGAATATTTCTCGGGCGTCGCTATACATAGCTATATAATCAGTACATAAAATATATTTAGTATATACAGAATAACAATCAATGGTATGTTTTGTGAAAATAAGATATAAGCCTATGAAAGGATTTCATTATAGTCAATATGTCACTGCATATATAATGAATACACAAAGATAACTATGCAGTTTTGTGTATGAGTAATGATTGTAATTAACCTAAAAATAATTAACTATGACAGAAGCCAGATAAATAACAGTATCAATTTAGGTAGGAAGATTGACAAATAGAAATATGAAGTCTCCATTATAAGCTATCATTGAGATATCTGGGTTGTCTGCGGACATTAATCATGATTTTTTTTATCTTGTCGCCCCCTAATAGACAAGGCAGTAAAAGCTATTAGATATTGGGGTAAACCAATGGGAAAAAAGAAACAAAATGAATGACATTGCATTTATATTTTTTAACGAACGTAATTTGACAGGAAAGGATAAAATCCGGAGAGTTTCACAAACGAAACGTGAGATAAAAATGATTAGCATAGAACTTGTGGTTAAAACTAGAAATTCCAGCAATTTGATTATGAGTCCTAACTGAAAATCTATTACTGTGTTTATGTTTTTGAATGTTAAAGAAAAACGAGGAAAGCTTACAAGGAAAGCTTACAATAAAAATAATCATAAAAAAAACAAAGGGAAATTACGTTATGCCAAAGGGAGTAAGTAAAGCCGAGATGATAGTTGATGAACAATAATGTTGACGATTCTTCTTTGGATTTTGTTAGACATCATTTTATGTGCCATGTCCTTTCAGGACGTAGGCGATCATGGCTTTCCTCATATCCCTATCCCTGGTGGCTCTTAGCACACTTTTTCCTGTTACACCATGCAACCCTCATTCTGTCATCTACCTGATCAGGACATTCAAATGTTATCCACTGCTCTCCCGTGTAATTTTTCCCTCTATCTGGCCTGTTAGTATCAGGTTCTCCAAGCCCTCCTTCCTCATTTGCTCAGTATTCATTTCCTTTCCGTTTCCATCCTTTCTATAACCTCGTCATAACTCACATGCTCGATTCATGATATCCGAAGCATCCTTCGGTAGAACCACATTTCAGCTGCTTCACGTTTTTCCTTTATCTTCGAAGATTCACGAGACATATAACAAGCACCAGACATAATGTGGCATACATATTCGATGGTTCAGACTATATGCAAATGGATTAAGTAATATATAAAATACAGTCACTTTAATGGAAATATATTTGCGAAATATTTACATTTAATTAGAAAATTCAGTTTATCAACAAACAATTGAACGTTTTAAGCTTTTAATTGATTAATTTAAGCAAACATTGAAAATGTTTTGTTTTTTTTTGTTGATCATAAAGATAACATCATGTAAATATGAATAGAAAATACTGAACAAATAAGTCACAACGACAAATTAATATTCAGTATATCTTCCATTTGCGCGAATTACTTCGAAAATTCCCTTTGGCATAAACTTCGGCATTAGGTTGCTTGCGATGCTCGCCTAGAATACATACTGCAGCACAAAGAGCATCCACAATTTCAAATTGCAATCCTTGGTTATAAACATCTTTGCCATCCAACCCCACACATTCTCGATTTTGGTTTTGGTTTAGATCTGGAGTGCACAGTGAATGGCTCAGAATCTGTATGTGCTTATCATAAAAAAAAACTGCAAACTTCGAGCATTGTGAATTGCAGCATTGTCCTGCTGGAAAATCGAGTTTTTTTCAACATAGATGAAGGCCTTCGCTAATTAGCAATTTCTTTCTTAGCATGTCATTGTAACAATGTTTTATCTCCTGTAACTCAAGAGTTCCATTGTATGAAAATGAACCCTAGACCATAACTGATCCACCTTCTCGCGTTGAGAAATGTTCTTTTGGAATATTTTCGCATGCCAGTGACGCTGAAAACGGTCTCGACCAGCAAGCTTGATATTTTTTATCGTCTAAATCAATACTTTCTTATACTTAACCACATTTCAAGTTTGATAATCAGAAACAAATTCTAAAGTGGATGGTTAAGGTGAGAAAGGAAGCGAGAACTCTGCAACCGATTCATGTTGTTAAACCGTTTCTTATTTAAATGCAGTCGAATTGTTCGGGAGCTACATTCAGCATCTGTATTCGCTTTTATCTGATTCGATGTTAGGCCTGAATCCCTCTTAACATTTCGCGTAATGCGTCTGTATAAAGATGGTTAGATATTATTGGGGTGACCGCTTAAATCTTTTGAAGTATAAGGATCCGGATTTTTAATCAAGTTATCAATGACAGTTCTCTTACGTCTAATTTAATTTCCAATGGCTCGAAGCAAAAGACCACGTATTTGAGGGATCAATATTCCTGTTATGTTCGTACTTTGTTAAAATTGTATCCTTAGTCATCATAAAATTTGATATTTAATCCTGGAAATGAGCTAAGTAGATGTCTGCACACCTGAAGCTATGATCTCACGGAATAGTTCTAGGATTGTGTCCAGTAATGCTTTCACACATTATTTTATCCTTATGATCAATCAAAAAAATACTTTTCCAATTTTTTTTTAATTAATCAATTACAAGCATAAAGATTTCACTTCTTTCTTGATAAATTATATTGTCTAATTAAATATAAATATTTTGCAAATATATTTTGATTGAAGTAACAGTGTGTTTTATTTTTTAACACTTTTCTATCTGGTTTTAAGATTTTGAGTGTACAGTATAACATCGAATATTCATGCCACATCTTGTCTGGGACTTGTTAACATTGGTTATCGACTGGCATCTTTGAAGATTTTCACCAGGTGTGTCTATATATATATATATATATATATATATATATATATATATATTAATTGATAGTTTAATACTTAGTCTTTGGTCACAATGGGGTTAGACCAGTGAACATTTATATTAAAAAGGATTCAATACAATTACATTGTAGAACCTTTGAATATTTTACATTTGTAAACGAGTTATTACGCGACCTAGGTTTCTACCATGAGTTGTCTTCAGGCGATTTTTAATAAATGATTTTGCCATTTACATTTTTTTAAAAACGGTAAACGGTTAAATCATTTATTAAAAATTGCCTGAAGACACCAGTCATGTTAGAAAGCTAGGTCCCGTAATAAATTGTTTACAAATGGAATATATATATATATATATATATATATATATATATATATTAAGAGAGATAGAGAATGAGAGAAAGATGTATATATATATATATATATATATGTGTGTGTGTGTGTGTGTGTGTGTGTTTGTATAGGTGTGTAAAATCAAAAGCCCTGTTTCGCTGTATCACAGCTCATCCCTCCTGCTAGACATCGAATTGCTTTCAGCCGAGATTGAAACCCGAACAATTTGACATCAATTTATCCCTAACATATCGGCTCACGGCAGTCAAAGTAAGATTTTGCTTGTTATACACATACTGTAAACAAACGCGTGTAACCAAGAGTTGAAGAACGATACAAAACTGACAGAAACTACTGTTTATAAAACCCACCATTTCTCCAGAGTTCAATGAGTTCTTTCGATGATTAGCGTGTGTGTGTGTGTGTGTGTGTGTGTGTGTGTGTGTGTGTGTGTGTGTGTGTGTGTGTGTGTGTGTGTATACACTGCTTATATACAACACATTAAAATTTCCTATCTCTAGATCCGGATGTGCGTTGTGGAGCATTGGATATCGGCTCGGAACGAGAAATCGAGGAGCCGTGTTCGAATTCCAGCTGAATTCATTGCATTCACTCACGCACAAATACCCTTGGGAAAGGTATTAATCCGCCTATTCCTTCAGTTATGGTTTAAATAACATGCCAGATTGGATTCTATAGCCTTGGTCGGCAACCAGTCTACCGCAGAAAGCAATGGCAACCTACTGCGGGATAATCTTCTGCTCAGTCAGTCATGTCTCTTTCGAGACATGATCGCCCAAGCGTGTGTCACGTATGGCACTTAACTGACCGACTGATCTCTAGATCCATGTGCCTATGGCTGAGGGAGTAGCGATTCCGGCTGACACTAAATGCGTTGAGTTTTGATCCCGGTCAGAAACAAGTGGATGTGTTTTTCCACACTGATGAGCTGTGATAAAGTGAAACAGGCTTGTATGTGGCCAACTAATATGTATATATATATAGAGAGAGAGAGACAGTCAGAGAGAGAAAGAAAGAAAATAGTGAAAAGATATCATAGATAGAGATATATACTACATGTGTATATAGATATAATATATATATATATAGAGAGAGAAAAAAATTGGGTGTTTGAGAGAAAAAAGAAACAGCTTATATAAACAGAGAAATAAATAGAGATATATATATTTGTATATATGTAAAGCGAAATAGAAAGATACAAATTGTGTATATATAGAACAGAATAGAAAGTGATAATGTATAGAGTGAGATATTGTATATATAGTGAGAGATATAGAGTTAGATTATACACATATACATAGAGAAAGTCACAGAGTGAGAGAGTTTGAGAAATATATATTTAATATATCTACTACATATATAGAAATATAAACATATTATAAAGAAAGAAAATAAAAATATATATATATACAGAGAGACAGAGGGAGAAAGGAAGAGTATATATTATATATAAAGAGAGTTCATAAACAGAGAGTCAGAGGGAGGGATAATATATATACCTCTTTCTCTCTCACTATATATATATATACAGAGAAAGATAAATATAATATCTCTCTTTCGTTCTCTTTGTCTGTCTCTCTATATATCTGAAATATATATAATATATATGTATATAAAATCTCTATTTCTCTCTCTTTTTGGAGTAGATAGACTAAACTATCGCCCGGTTCACACTTCACCCACGTCTATTGAACAGGTGGAGATGCTCATCCCTTGTTTACTGTTTAGGATACGGTTTCCGGTTTTCTCTTTTCAAATCTTCTGACTTTTTTTTTCAATTGGAGTAGATAGACTAAACTATCGCCCGGTTCACACTCCACCCATGTCTATTGAACAGGTGAATAGGCGCATCCCTTGTTCCCTGTTTAGGATGCGATTTCTGGTTTTCTTTTTTCCAATCTTTTTACTCCTATGTAGCCTCCTGCACATCAGTGGCGTTACCGCCTTACTCGGGGTGATATATATATATATATATATATATATATATATCACCCCGAGAATTATATATATAGAATTATACATAAAGATATATACAATACATATATATTTCTCAATCACTTTCTCTCTCCTATATATACATATATATCTTAACAAAATGAGATAGATAGATAGATAGATAGATATGAACAAAATGAGATAGATAGATAGATAGATAGATAGATAGATAGATAGATAGATATGAACAAAATGAGATAGATAGATAGATAGATAGATAGATAGATAGATATGAACAAAATAAGATAGATAGATAGATAGATAGATAGATATGAACAAAATAAAAGATAGATAGATAGATAGATAGATAGATAGATAGATAGATAGATAGATATGAACAAAATGAGATAGATAGAGAAACAGAAAATGTGAGAGAAAATTACATAGACAAAATAAAGAGCTAAAGAGAGAGTACGAAGAATTATCCGTTCCAGTACAAACCCCGCAATATGAAAGAAACAAGCCTGAGCAAAACATACAGTTCCTAACGCCTTTAGAAGAATAATGAAAACTAATACGAGAAACAAAACCAATGCCGTCGTGTAACAACAATAAGCAAAATTACTAACAAGTGTAAAATACCAAGCTACCTAAAAGAAACTGACGTGAAAATATAAACAAAAACTATAGTGAACAGTTTTTCTATTTGATTAGTTGCTGGATTTACTGAAAGTTAAAAATCTTGTCTCATTCATTTACGTAGGATTTCGACCTGGCAGATTGACTCGAGCCACTTTCTCACCGACGGGAATTCGCTTCTCTCTGTCTCTTTTACAAATATTTTCATGGCTTCTCCTCCAACAAGCTTAGTTCCCTGATGCCCCCTCTACAAGTATTTATTCAAACAACCAGACTGGCAACAATGTCTAACCCTTTCACAGTAAACCAAACAAATATCACCGTCCCTTCTACTCCCATAGCTTCTTTTCTCGCCCTTCCCGCATGTAGATCTCCCGCCCACATTCTTTCTTCCTTGAGTTCTCCAAGAGTTTAAATGCAGCGCGGATTGCCGTTTCTCACCTCCTTGACTTCCATACTTCTCTTATTCATTCTTCAACACACCCTGTATTTTGCTTTTCTCCCTTGTTCACTCTACTCTCATGCAACACTCTTCACAACATCGTTCTTGTCTTTCTCTTGCCCATTCTCTGACACCCTCCGTAACCGGTTCCTCTTTGGTTCCTCTTTCTCTTCGCTCCCCTCCTATGTAACCCATCACTCCTACTTAAATACACATGCTCACCTTGGTTGGGGTGAAACGATTAAAAAAAGTAAAATCAAATGCCTTAACGCGCGATTAACCATTGTTAAAGAGAAGTGGATTTATTTCTTACTGGGTACCTGATAATTGTGTCCTTGTGTCAAACTAATCTAAACTTAATACATAAGTAAATAAAAAGCTTACTTACCAATGCACATAGTGACATAAGAGAAGTCATCAGAATCTGACTGTTCATTTGAGCAACGTACATCTCTTTATGGAGTTTTTTATAGTCAGTTTATCCCTGGAGACTCTCCGAAAGAAGCTGTAGGCTGTTGCACTTCAAAGACGTATATTAGTGAAAGTACTAATTGGTATAATCGAAGAACTAGAAACAACTGTAGGAATTTGTCCAAAGCATGTTGCCTAGATAACGGAAGTATGGCGTAATGTCTCTATTTTGCGCAAAAGCAAATTAAAGTTAGTTGACTCCCAAAGCTAAACCTGTATGCGTCGCAGAAGTGATGGCAATAAAGGTAATATCTGCATTAAATAAGACAAATGAACGTCTTTTCGGCTGTTAAAATCGTTTTTGCTGAAAATTAAACCGCACCAAATACAGCTGAAAGGGGTCTATTTGATTTATTCCATGGGGATGTTATCCATGACGTTGGATGTAATTCAACCTGTTGTTGTATAAATGTAATTGAATAATTTCATTCCCAGAAGTGACAAACAGATTACTGATTTGTTTATTCAGTCTCCTGATATAAATGCCATTGTGAATTTATCGTATGTAACAAAACTGGAAAACAGTAGAAAAACCTATTTAAGTATATATATAAGTCATCCACATACAAGCCTGTTTTGCTGTATCACAGCTCTACCAGTGTGGCTAGACGCATCCACTTGCTTCTGGTCGGGATCGAAACTCGACCGATTTGGTGTCAGTCGGAGTCGCTACTCCCTAAGCCATCGACACATGGAATCAGAAAATTAAAATTTTAATGCGTTGTATATAAGCAGTGTATACACACGCCAGTCACCGAGAGAACTCAATTCATTTCTGAAGAGTCACGCATATAGCAGAAGTGGAACTGTTTTTAAAATTTTCTTCTCCAGAGAGTTCAATCGAAATGAGAGCATAATATATTAGTATAATATATATATATATATATATATATATATATATATATTGCACAAACATGCAAACATTCAATGAATTCACTTGAAGTTCGTACTGCATTTGTATTTTATTGCATTTGATGAAATAGAAGACCCCATATTCTCATCCTTGTCTCCTATACAAATTTGCTAAGCTAATATCTGCTGTGTTGATATGGATTCTTTCTTCGTTATCGCAATTATAACTCTTCACAATTTCCTATCCTTTGGAGATCTCAATGGATTTTGTCCCTCTGTTATTACTCTTAAACCTTGTTTTGTCACCCATTTGCTCAAGCTCACTAAATATGTCAATTTTTTTTCATGTGATTCTTTCCTTCAAGCAGTCTTGTGAGTATCAGATTTGGCAAGCCCTCTTTTCTCCTTCTATCCTCTAGAAACTTCAAGTGTATCCTCCTGGTGTTAAGTATAAGTTACCTTTCTGTTTACATTTTCTTAAAAACTTGGTCGTTGCTCACATATTCAGTATTCTCAGCATGTTTCTGTTGACCCACATAGAAGAACTTAAACTTAGTTATCGTACGTGATACTGGTACCATGTATCCATAACATTTACTCGTACATGAGGTGGCTATCTAAAAATAACCCTGCTATTCACTATGCTTTTCTGGTGATGATGTTGGCTAGAAATTAAGTAGTGTAAATACAGGATGAAAATGCTAATGAAGATCCAGGTAGGTTCAAAGGCAATTTAATACAGCTGAGTAAACTGGGCCCGAGTTATGTATGCAGATAATACAGTGATATCTGCATGTCTGGGTGGATGTCTGTAGGTTAAAGCTAATTGCTAAGGAGAGAGGCTTCCTTCGAATTAAACGACAAATTAGTGACTAATCAAGGCGAACCTTCCTTTTCAAGTACATCGGCTGCAGTTTCACGTAAAGGGAGATGCGTTATGCCTGATCTACATACCGAAGATACATTACACAAGAATTGATATTGCTCCAAAATTTCAACCCTTATATGTGCAGGAAGCTTGCGCAGTGACCCTACTAGAACAATGGGAATTGGGATACTCCTAGCGATCACATTGAACTATTAAACGATTCCATAAAACTGTCATATTAAATGTTAATATGAGGCTATATATTGTAATTTAATTGAAGCTTTGTTTCTAGTTTTAAGCATTGGATTATACTGTGAATTACTTTAGTTTGAAAGCATTTTGTATATTAACATAAAAGTATTAAATTAGATTGGTTGATTTATTGATTGATTGATTGCTTCATTTGTAAGGATTATCAACTATTTGCTGATTACCGTAAATTACACAGTACAAGTTCATGTAACGTACAAATCTATCAGAAGATTTTTAACTAAAATTATAAACTAGGCCTATAACTTCGGTCTAGGTCCGTTCACAAACATACGATAGGCTATTAATGACCTCAATCTATGACCAAAATATATATTTTAGGCTTGAAAACTTGGTTTGTACGTTGCAATTTACGGTATTTACAGCCAAAAAATATTTTTATATCGGAAGAATTTATTTTTTATACAATAAGTATTTTTAAGAAGCAATTCCTAAAGATTAATACACAACTAAAGGATTGAAAAAGTAGATTTACACTCTCCTGAAGTGTATATAGAAAGCTGTGATGGTGTTCTTCTACGTTGAATAGACTCTTTATATTGCTATATATACTTCCGGGGTTGTTGCTTTGAAACACTCTACAACCAGACGTGACGCAGCGTGACTATTACGGTTCGGACTTATACATTTATTTGCTAATTACTAACACTTATTATCGTATGTATTGTTCTTGTTTCCGTGTCTTACTTCCGGGTACAAACAAGTAACAATAACTACAACAACAACTTAGCGACGAAGATTTCGCCACAAGAACCTAACTGGAACGCCGTACTAACGACTAACAATTCCGTGCCACTATTCATTATACTACCTGCATATTCAAGCAGAAATCACTTGTTGTTAACAAGTGGTCACCCATCCATGTATAAGAAATTAATTTAGGATATTATGCAGAATTGTTTCTTAACGTCCTTATCAATATATACATATTTCGTATGTAGTAATTTTCTCGAAAATATGTCTAAAATTTAAAATTATACATACCTTAAATGTATAAAACTTCAGAACAATGATATTATAAGCAAAAATAGGGCAAATTTTCCGGCCGTCATATCACATTGTATAGGTAATATCTGGGGAAAGTGCATTTATTTATCATTTGATACAATCAATTCAAGCACGTTTTTACCCGTAAAAATTATGTTGTAAATTGGTGATACTTTAGTTTATAAATGTTCTATAGTTTTTGCAACTGAATATTACATTATCGTCATTTTACTTCCTTCTATTTTATTTCATAGTTTTTAGTTTATAGTTGTATGTACGTCGATTAAAGTTCTGTAATAACCCCGAGGAGGTACAAATTAAGAGATGCATTTGCTTGTTTTCCCGCCATCCTTCTCATTCGCTTCCTTAAATATCATAGGTCTTCCCGGGTAATTCGTATTGGCATTTCAATTAATTGATCTTCTACTCAAGCGTAAAGTAATTTTTACAAGAGATGCACTTGCATACGCTTAAAATTATCCTAGCATTATCGCTAGTGTGTTCTTTCAAGTGAGGGTAAAATACGATAGAGGTGAGTGTGATATCTTAACAAGGGGATTTACATGCCATTTTGCCTTAACGAAAAATTCAGTAAACTGCGAAAACACTTGAGATTTATTGATTAGAAAGAATATGAGGACAGAAAAAATTGTTGCTTTAAAATTATGATTGAAAAGACTTGTAGAAAATATATGTGATTTCATGAATATTTTCATAAATTTACATTAATAAATTCTAAATTTCTTTTCGAAATACACGTAAATTTCTGTGCACGAGTTTATGTACCTTTTCGAATTTCGGTCGATTTCCTTACATTATCTTATGCACTTATAAGCTAGGATGAGGTACATCTCAATTTTTCAATTACTATATATTAAATACTAGGGATCTAAGGTCTTGTTTGGCAATCAGTTTAAAATAAGGGCAACTCTGAGTTCAACAACATGAGTAGAATTGCTTGAAGACCGTAAGCAATATTATAGACGCCAGTTTTCTGTATTCGATCCTGTTAAAAGTTGTGTTTTGATCTGCACAGTCCAAACAATTTGTTGTCATAATATGCCCGTAAATCTAAAAAGGTTAAGATAAAAATATGGGCAACATAAAATTTAGATTTTGATGCTCGGTTTATCTAGCTTAACTCATCCAACGTTTTAACGCTTTCGTTTATATTTTAGTTGTTGTTTTTTAATCGTTTCACCCCAAGTAAAACGGTAATTCGACTAATGCGCAGGGGGCTACGTAAGAGAAAAATATCAGATAGGAGGAGAGTTACAGGGGGTGTCAGAGAAAGGATGGGAATACAGGTGTAATGACAGTTGCAAAGGTAGAGAGAAAGGGAGAGATATACAGAGTGATGTATGTAGAAAGAACTGGATTCAAGTGGTTAAGAGATGGATATTGACATTGCATTTAAATTCATAGAGGTTGTAGACATCAAGGAAGCAACAATAGAGAAGAGAGTTCCACAGGCTGGAAATGCGAGAAAAGAAGCTGTTAGAGTAGAATTGTCGGCTGCGTTTAGTTGATATTACTGTAAATGGGAGAGACCCAGTTGCCAGTCTGCTTGAACGAGTAAACCTATGTGGCAGGGGCACCAGTGACTTAAGTTCGTCGGAGCAGAATCCATGAAAATATTTATAGAACAGATAGAGGGAAGCCACATCCCGTCGTTGAGAATGTGGTTGGAGTCAAGTCGGTACCTATTACATTACTGATTCTCTTTTAAAGCCTGTCGAGAACACTCAAATGAACAGCGGGTGCGTTTGATCATATATGACTGCAGTATTCCATGCACGGACGGATGGTTGATTTGTATATGTGCAAGATGGTTTTATTACTGACTATAATCAATTCATATATGCAAGTAATCTGGATGTTCTTTTCGAAGAATTGAACTGATAAAAGCTCATACATAGAAGATGACGGGGGATTTTATTATATTAACTTAGTGAAAGCGTGTTATCCAACGTGAACAACAATCTGAACAAGGCCAGGACACTTAAACCCCCAGTCACGATGACTTGTGACTTCGAGCTAGCACAACCATCAACGGCTATTTAAATTTACCTAATTTCACTTACAAGTCTTTGATTAACACTTGGAAAAGTTTTTACTCCTTTTCCAATATATATGTATATAGATAGATAGATAGATAGATATAAAGAGGCAAGAGTCTTTTTCTTCATTAAGAGATCATTTCGTGGCAAATAACCTGCTCTTTCTCATGAAGCGTCCACTGACATCAGACTTTTCCTTGCGTAAGAGCTAAAATCCTACGACGATAAAAAAATCATATATACCCACGAATATACATAAAGGCACGCATATTATATTATCCAGAAATAAGTAAACCGGCACGACTTATTTTATAACAAACATTTATTTGATTCTCAACTAATTATAACAGGATGTGATCATTTCTTATAGAATATGAGGAAATCAGTATTTTCTCCGTCTAAACCCTGAAATGTTATTCACTTTTTATTTTTCATGTTGGTAGAAGATCTCTACTGCAGACAAACAATTTGAGGTCCACACATCAACAGCTGACATGGTTATATGCTTTGCTGGCAAATTCTTTTACATCTCCACACTTGAGTCGCCTAGATTACCCACACCAGAGGCTCAGCTTAGTAATAAATATGTAAGACTTTCTCTGGTCTCTGACATAATCTCTCGGCTTAACTCTCAGCAAGCAAGTAGAAGTGATGGACTTGCAGCTATCCTCTTAAAGAAACGTGCACCCAAATTCTCTACTGTCATCTCCAAACTCTGTAAATATGACCTCACTGCTTCGTGTTTGTTCGAAGTCCTCTTCTGTATTTTTTGTTATTAAAATCTGTGGGCAGCTCTCTGACCTCTGTAATTTTTGCGATATTAGCCTTATCGCGTTTTTAGCAAATTGTTCGAGGCTATTATCAATATAAAATTAGTGAGACCTCTCACATCTTATAACCTATTCTCTGACATGAAATATGTCTTCCGCTTTGATAGGTGTACCTCTGATGTGTTAACAGCCTCAGTGAATATATATACCAAGCTTTTGATAAGAATAGGGAAGACCGAGTTGTTTTCTAGATATCTGGAAAGCGTTTTAAAAGGTTTGACATGCAGTCAATTGTTGCCAGCTATAAAGCTTCAGTATTTGTAGACGATTGTTCAATTTAATACGATTGTTTCTCTTCAGCTTCCAGATACTTTCATACAATCAGGGGCTTCCTTCGAGACTCTATCTTAGGTTCTATGCTTTGTCTACTCTTTATCAGTGAAATTCTTGATGTCATTACTTCCTAAGTAAGCGTCTATGCAGATTTCACTACCATTTACTTTCGTCTCAGTAGAAAATCTGCCAAGACTGACAAAGTTAATTTAGCTGCTACCCTTAAAAAGGACCTTTAATCTGTGCTTGAATAGTGTAGGAATGGCTCATGAGTTTTAATGAAATTAAAATTAAATTGCTCTCCTTTAATCTCTATAGAGAAACGTTCCTACATAACATCATAACACATGATGCTAGTCTCATAGAAATCAACAAACTGCGCCTCCTTAAACTCACTCTCTTAACCGATCTCAAATCTCTCTTTCGGATCAAAACGTTTTTTTCTCATCATAATACATCTTTCACATTTATAAATGTACCATTCGTCCGTGCTTGAATAATGTTGCCATATCTGTTCATCCAATGAGTCTCGACTAAATACAAAGGAGAATCTAAAACGTAACTGTTACGGCCTTTTGTAGGCCAGAAAAAATGCAAAGAAGAAATAGATTTAAATGCAAATATATTTAAAAAGAGAGTAGTAAAACATATATCAATGAGAGATTATTAGCGTGACTGTTACTCCGGCTGTCAGAGTTATCTGCTTAAATTGATTCCGCTGTGACTCTCTCCAAAGATGAACTGCTGCTTATATATAGTATGAAAGACTTTACGTGTCATAGGGGTAAGTCACCATAACACTGCACTTTAAGAATTAACTCTGTAGGAGTAATAATATTTATTTCTTTTTAGGATTCCCGACGAGAAAATTCGTCATTTTTCTTTTCCTCCGTAAACGGCGCTGTTCCGGAGACGCTTTCGGAATTGTCATGTCAAAAAAGTATCGTAAATGACATCCATCACTTCTTTTTCTTTAGGAGGACCGATGTCAGGGTCGTCCAACAGGTGTCTCCTGATTTCATTTAAATGTCTTTTGTGATTTAACTGGGGGCCTTTAATTATATAGACCATATTTCCTACACTTTTGTCAATTGTACCCATTTCCCAGAAAATTTATCATCCCGGAACCTCCGGAAAAAACTTCCTCTCCCGGTTGGTAGCGTTTTGTAGGTACCGTGTTTGTTTGTTTAGCCTGTCGAACAGAGATATGATTTTACGCGCAAACATTACTGGGTGGTAATGATGATGATGTGCTGTCCCTGGGCGTGATTCTATACACCTGACAACACTGGTGTAGGGCTTTTTCTGTAGTTGTATCCCTAGCTTTCTTCGGAGCTCTTTTTAGCGTGTCGACGAAGCGCTCGGCCTGTCCATTCGACTTTGGGCTATATGAAGCAATCGTAATATCGCTGATCTGGAAAGTCATACTTTAAGATTATCTGAATATATATTAAATTCAAATGAAAACCATTTTTTTTAATAACAAGAAGATCTCTAGTTTCTTAGTCACTCAATGACGAAATAACAATTAATTGAATATGAACAACCTTAATTTCTTACTCACTCAGAGAACGACGAAAGCCTTTTCTTCTCTGAAAAAAAAATGAATTTTCGTAGTTTAGCGGCTTGCGTTCAAGTTCTATGTAAGTTAGCTACAGATTTCCTTTGTTCGGTTTCCTTCTTGGGATTGGCAAGTATCGTTGAGCAGAATAAATTGTGAGGAAAATAGATTTTTCTGGCAAGTGTTGTTGAATAGAACAAAGTGAAACGAAAAATAGAATTCTGGGCGTCCAATGTTGAACCAATATTGACAATTTCCACGCAGTTTTTTTTTGGTGGGTGGGGGTCCTCAAGGGTTCTTAAAAATGCTCGTCGCCAATTGTTGTGGCTTTTTTGCGGCCAGAAATAAAGACACAAAGAAGTAATACAGTTAAAACAAATATATATATAACAAAGACAACGTATACCAATGAGAGATTATTAGCATGACTGTTAGTCCGGCTCTCAGGGGTATCTGTTTGAACAGATTCCGCTCTCACTCTCTGCAAAGCAGAAGTGCTTATATATAGTTTGGAAGAGTTCATGTGTCATATGAATTAGTCACCATAAAAATAATCGATCCTGACTTAGCAACTACCCTTAAGTCACTCTCTCAACGACGTCTTCCCTCTCTCTTTGAAACATATATTTTCACTTGTTCTGCTTCTTTTATTTGTGCCCGGATCACATCAATTTACTCGGGCTACTAGATTGGCAAAGACATCGCACCCTTTTTACTGTCAAAACAGTGAAATATAACGAACGCTTCCACTCTACAGATTTTTTCTTGCACCTTCCGTCTGTGGAAGTCCTTTCCGTAATTTTGCTTCTTCGATAGCTATAATCTCCAAAAGTTTTGATGCAACGTCTGCTGCTATCGTCTATTTTCCTAAATCCTACACGCCTCGCTAAATCTCATCCACCTCCATAAATTCCATCCATGCCCCATCATTTCCTCGACAACCCTGTACCTGTACCTCTCTCTCTCTCTCTCTCTCTGTCACTCTGTATGTGTGTGTGTGTGTGTGTGCGTGTGTGTGTGTGCGTGTGTGTGTGTGTGTGCACCAGTGGCAATCCTGCATTGATTGTGATGTAGTGATTCTAAAACAAAGGAGTACAAAGGTTCGCTTATCGTTAGTTTCACACTTCTCCTCTACAATAGAGATGAATCCTTTTATTGCAGGTGAGGATTTGGTTTCAAGCGCCTTCTAGAGTCTACTTCAACTCTGTATTTCCAAAGTCTCCTTCTAAACTTAAACATTCAGCTACTATTTTATTTTTTATTTTCCTTATTAGAATTAGCCCTTGCTTATCATTCGATTCATAATCCTCGTCGGTCTGTTGTACAGTAGTGTAGGTTTATCTTTTCTTTCTTGTTTACGATTGGGTTTCAGATTCCTTGTAATGTCTTTTCAATCTTTTTCGCTCTCACTACTCACTTTTATCTCAGTGGCATTATCACCTTGCTGGCGAAAATTGATTAAAATAAGTTTATTATTACGTTTTAATCACTACCAAATTCAACAATATTAAAACTCTCTAAACAAGAATTTGTAGCAATCCGTAAAATATTTACAGGAGTACAAGCGAAGGTACTCCAAATTTCTTTCGATGAATTCCTCTTTAGTTTTAGTTATTTACACTCGATGACATTGATCTTACTATCATTCATTTACATGAAACACGCTTGGTTGATCATGTCTCGAAAGAGTCATGACTGACTGGGCAGATGATTATTCCGCAGTAGTTTACCATTGCATTCAGCGGTAGACTGTTTGCCAGCCAAGGCTATATAACCCAATCTGTCCTGTTATTTAACCCATAACTGGAGGGAAGAGATGGATTAATACCTTTTCCAAGGGTATTTGCACGTAAGTGAATGCAATGAATTCAACTGGAATTCGAACTCGGCTCGCCGATTTCTCGTTCCGAGTCGATATCCAATGCACCACAAGGCACATCCCGATCTCACTATATTTAGACAAAAATCACTGGCATATTTTTTATTTATTCAAATTTTAGTTCTCAGCTTTGAAGAAACGAACAACTAAGCGGTATCACATTGACAAAAATAACACGCAAGATAACCCACTGATCCTTGAAAGTTGCCAGAGTGAAATCAGTCGAAACGCAGTGTCTCTAAATAAATGTATAGCATTAAAAAATGAGAAAGTAAAGTTTCTAAACTGTTTTCTTTTTTATTATAGCAATCTTCCAATTCTGTTATTTTTTTGGATATTTGCTTCTTTTTTACCTTCAAGTTCTTTCTCTCAAGGCCCTATCCTAGGTCCTACGCCCTTTCTGATCTACATTAATGATCTCCCTGATACCATAAGATCCCAAGTAGTTATGTACGCCGATGACACCACAGTTTACTCTCGCCTTGATCAAAAATCTGGTGTGGGCGACAAAGCTAACCTTGCAGCCGAGCTAGAAAAGGACCTCCAATCCGTAGTGGACTGGGGTAAGAAATGGCTGGTAAATTTTAATGCTTCTAAAACGAAGCTGCTATCAGTTAGCCATCATAGAAAATCGCACCTACCTCCCATTAACATGGACCAGGCTTGCCTCCCAGAGAGTAAAACACTACGCCTTCTTGGTCTCACACTTTCAGTGGACCTTAGGTGGAATGACTATATCGAATCCATTGCTAAATCCGCTGCTATGAAAGACGGTTCTCTCTGCAGGGCCGGAAGTTTTTTTCTGTCTGAATCTATCCTGCACATATATAAATCTACCATCCGCCCGTGCATTGAATACCGCTGCCGCATCTGGTGGGGTGCCCCTGTTATTTT
Organism: Ascarosepion bandense; assembly: GCA_037127315.1. Lineage (NCBI taxonomy): Eukaryota > Metazoa > Mollusca > Cephalopoda > Sepiida > Sepiidae > Ascarosepion > Ascarosepion bandense. Next base: position 1,426,478 of record JBBBDQ010001654.1, on the reverse strand, counting down.
CCTCGGGGTTCTTGACAAAATACAACGGAGAATCTGTAATGCAATCGATACCGACTTGGCAGACCGGCTGCAGTCTCTCTCTCTCACCGGCGCGACGTGGCTTCCCTGTGTCTCTTCTATAAATACTTTCACGGCTTCTGCTCCGATGAACTTAGATCACTGGTGCCTCCTAGGTACGAATTTGCACGAGATATTAGATTAGCAACTAGGTCCCACCCTTCTAAAGGGAAACCGATAAAATGTAACCGCAATTTTTACTCCAAAATTTCCTTTTCTCGCACTTCCCGACTGTGGAATTTTTTTCACATGATTGCTTCCCCGACGGCTACAATCTCCAGGAGTAAGACACCTCCTAACACACTAACTCGCATCCATTCTTTCAAACACTCTTCCCATCTACCCAACCCTCAGCCTCATTATACTTAGCCATCTATCACACTCCTTCTGACATTTCCTATACGAACCACTCTTTCTCTTCACCTTCCCCTATATAACCCCATGCGCAATAGTGGCAGTGGAATGCCTTCCATAAGGTGAAATGATTAAATTTTTTTCTTGTTCAAATGTAGTTCATACTTGCAAGCTTTGACGTAATGTCAACATTGCTTTATCTTAATCTTTAGTATTCATTTTTCCGTCAATAAATTTCAGCACGTCATTGTCAATAGCTTTTATAATACTAGGCACATTAAGCGTGTTGTAGGTTGACTCACCATGTATTATCTTCGATACGGTGTCACCAAATAAGAAGAAAAAAGGAAGAATGGTCATCCAACCACCACATATAAATAAAGAACAACTCAAATACAATTAAACAACAATAATAACATTGTATTGACTGTTGGTTACAAATATATTTTGAAGAATATTTGAGAGCAAATAATTATGGGCATAATTAGCGCAAAGTGTGAGTTGGAAAGAAGCAGCATCATTCGTTCTGTGCTTCTGAAAAGAAATATTCCAACTGGCGTCCACGTGAGTCGTAAGTCTTATATACTTTAAATCTAAGCGCAGGAAATAAATGTCACGTGTGATGAATTAACCAACCAGGGCTTGCCATGTTGGTTAAGACGTGTAACAGATATGTACGTATATACTTGCGTGCGTAATTAAGTATACAGAAGTATGTATGTAAGTGTGTGGTAATGGTTACCACAATCGTACCATTTTAACAAACATACCGAGAGCAGAATACTTTTCTTTTACACTTTACTAATTGAGATGGATTGATTTTCAACTGATAAGCATTTGCAGTTAATAAGCAAAATCTATATTTTATCTCCGGTGTTTGTGTATTGAATTCTTAGGCAGTTCTTTATGTGTTCTTATAATAATCTTCTTTCGAGTAACGTTGATATAATAAACATTTAAACGTTGTAATAAATATATTCTAAGCATTATAAACGCAACCAAAAATTAATAGAAATCTTCCTTCCATGTCCTTTGTTTGTGTCATTAAAGTTTTCCCCTTCTCTTTCACATCTTGTGTTCTAGTTCTATTATCGCTTTACGTGGAGTAAAACAAACAAACAAAAAAGATGCTCCGTTTTTTTAAACAGTAATTATTTCGTCTACGAATATGCGTACTCCAGAAAAACATAATTAACAAAATGAAATTTCCAGCAGGATACGAAACGACGTCTGCAAAAAAATTACCATCTAATACGGTGTCTACAATGAGCGTCGCAAAAAGGCAGAGGCTATTTTTCCATTTAGATCAGACTGATTAGTTCAGGTTTCCTAAAGATTGGTAAAAAATAACGTTTCAAATTATAAATGTATTTCGGATTAAAAAAAAATGTCCAATAATTATTTCGAAAGTTTTTTCTTTACATGTTGGTTACAATGCTGATCAGATATGTGTTTCGGGAAAATCTGAACGAGTCACTGTCCTTTACAGCATTAAATTTATTATTGTATTAAAAATTGCTTTAAAGTATTAAATGAATGATTGTATTAAAAATGAAAAATATCCCTCAATTCTTTAGTAATCGTGTAAACAGTGTAACACTAAGAATAAAGCAATATAATTTTTATCATTAAAATATTTAAAAGTTCGAAAGTGTTAGATTTTTTTAAAGGTTTATAAATATTGAAAACGTTGTAAAACAATGGAAACATTGTTTCTTATAAATTAAACAATGTTAACATTGAAGACGTCGTAAATATCAGGAAAATTGCATTATGAACGTCGCAAAAAAAAATTAAGTAAAATATTACAAGCATTGTCAGTAAATCAACCCTAACAGTTGATAGTTTATTAAATTTAGGCAACCTCATCAGCTTAGATTCTTGTAGCTCAATCAACAATCTCATGATATAACGAATACATATTAACGACCAGCTTGCACACTCAATTCTGTATGGCTGATTTTTCCAATTTTCTTGCAAATTTGCATAATTTTTTGTTCGGTATTTTTGCCGAACATGAGTCTTCTTTTTTCGGCTCTAGTTTAGCTTCTAAATCCGATTGTGGGCCTATTTATATTCATTTTAAGAACATTGAGTGGTTTATCCACATTGAAATTTGCTGAAATCCCTGACGATATAAAATAAAAATTACATTTGGTTTTGAAATATATATTTTATACAGAATGAAATATATTTAGTTCGTTGGCCTTTACTTACATTTGGATAGCAACAAATACACATTTTTTTCTTTTTTATCATATTTTTTCATTGATGAAGAGTTAGATAATGAAAGTACGTAAAAATATATGTTTCGTATAAATTCACAATCTAAAATTAAAATCAGTCTACGATTGCATTAAAAGAGTATTATATTTTACAAGTAATAAGATTTGTGATATATATATATATATATACATATACATATATATATATATATATATATATATATATATATATATATATTACATATATATATATTTATATTTGCTCTGTAATATTTTATTACATGGAGCTCTCTTCCAGTATCATTTTTTAATATTAAAATCCATTTTTTAATATTAATTAGGATAGGGTTTTTGGAATTTACCTTCCTGATTTTTTCCCTTGGATTGAAGTATCTGAATTAAAATATATATATATATATATATATATATATATATATATATCAAAATCCTATTACTTGTAAAATATAATACTCTTATGTCAATACTGACAATAATACTTATATTAATGATAAATATTAATAAAGAATAATAGACAAATTGTTTTTAAATTTTTACTGTCAGAAGCCATTTTCAAGTATGTGGAATCTTGGAAAATACACTCCGATAATATAGTGTAAGTTATGGGAAATATCCGTTTAAAATCGGACTTTATTTCTTTCTCCTCGTAACCTAAATTTTTCTTTTACTTAGAAATTGTTTGTAATCTATGTTAGACTCATATACATTTTCTCACAATTACGTCTATACATAGTTCGACAGGTACAGATACATGAGATCGTGAATGTTTAAATAGAAACGTAATAAATATTGAAGGAATATAAATCCTGAAATATTAATTCTACACACACAAAGGCATACATGCAATGTTCTCTGGTTATCGTGTTGAACGCACATTCGTTGCCGTTACAAGTTTGAACACTCTCAACTGCTTGCGTATTTACCTTTAGTAAAAAAAATACACATTATGAAATCTGTCTTCCTCTGATATACGTCAATAGCTTGGTTGGTAAATCTTCGACAATTAAAAATCAGGCAGGTTTCAGTCCAGGCTTGAGGCACAATTAATCTAGCCCTACTGAAGATCTGTGATACAGCAAACCTGTCAACGGATGGTTGATATATATTTCTGTTGTGATGGACAAATTTCTTTTTTGTTTACTACTGAACACACCAACCGCAGACACAAGTACATCTCTATATCATTGCGACACGGGGATATCTCAAAGGTAAGTATCAACATTGCAAATGCAATCCCTCCACAAACACACAAGCATATATATATATATATATATATATATATATATATGGTTAAATAAAGACAAGAGGAAAGCTGTCTTTTACTCGCCTACCCGTTTCGTCCTGTGACAGACTTTATCAAGGCAAAATGACGAAATGAGCTTTATTCCATTCGTTAGATTATTATTAATGGTGTCTCTTTTGTGTTCATATATAACGTTTTTTAGGTTTCTATTTATTTTTCCGATGTACATGGAGGAACAATTTTGAATTTTTTTTTCTATATACCTGCTTGTTCATTATAATGATTTTTTTTTTAGATCTGACAATATCCATAATAGTTTTCGAGGTAGTTGTTACTAAAAGAGGCATCAGTAATAATAATCTAACGAATGTATTAGGGATTCATAGAAATAGATTCGACCACAATTTCGATTTAAAAAGTGCCACACTAATAAAAAGAGTAAAATATTTGTTCAGAAAAAAGTTCTCCACAGCACCGCCATCCAGTACTACAAAAATATCAATTTGCACTCCGTTTTTTCCCCATCTCACCTTTGTTTATGAAACTGATACTGAAGCCGACTAAAATACATAATAAAAGTTCAAGGAAGACGGTTGAATTCCCTTCATTTTAATTCTCGTGACATTGAACTACACATAAAGGAGTTCTAAAACTAAAATGGTCTGTTAATCTTTTTGAATGATTTGTGAGCGTATTTTTATAGTTGCCAATACTGTTTGTTTATAGATACGTAATTTGGAATAAAGCTCATTTCGTCTTTTAGCCTTGATAAAATCAATCACAGAACGAAACACGTAGGCGAGTTAAATACAATTTTTCTCTTGTGTTTTTTTTTATTTATTTGTTTTTTTATTAGTCCTTATATATATATATAAAGTGATAGAATCATAGAATAAAAAAGGCTATGAGAAACAGGATGTGTTAATTATTCGGCAGCGATAAGCAAATAAGAACAAATTAATCACTTTAAGGAAAATAAATCAGGGATTAATAAAATTAAATTTAGACACTTATCAAATGAGAGAACCCGAAAGGTATGGGATAAAAGAGGTTAACACATATATGCTATAAACAATTCCTCAGTATTTATAAAAGAAAGGAAGCAACTATCAAAGGGAATCAATTTTGGATCATATTTACGGTTATAATATCTCGTTTTAATATAGAATATTGAATTTCTGACTGAATTTCTTATGAATTCCTTACGCACTTTTAAAAGCAGATTTTTAGGATATTTTTTTTATTATTAAAATTTTTATCGCAAATTTTATTGGGTGTGCGGGCCAAACCTATTAGTCTCCAACTTACTATGGGATTTAGTACATCTTCTTTCATTTCCCAAAATCTTCGGGAAAGGTACGTCTGGAATCTTAGATTGGATTTTGAAAAAGTGTGTTTTTGAGAACAATAGCATTGTTCAAATTCTTTTGCAGAAATTTCAGTGTAAATTTCATAATTCTTCTCGGGAAGATTTAAGCTTGGTAGATCAGCTGGGTAGATCTACATTTGCCTTCCACCGGACAGTTGTTAAAAGACCTACAATTGCAAGATGGTAAAATGTGAGTTTATCTAAATTATTTAAAATTTGTTGATTATGGGAATTAATAATACTGTCAATATTGTGCTGGCAGGAGTTGATAATTTTATGAGGATTTCTATTGAAGATTTTGTGTAGTGAATTGTTGGAATTGAAATGATTGCTTCCTAGTTTAAGAAAATATTTTCCTATATTTATATATTAAATTGTCTACAGGATGTTAAGGTTAATATATATATATATATATATATATATATATATATATATATATATAAGGGTTTAGCTTTAGTTTGATGAAGAGTCCAATTCACGTAGTATATTTATGGAGTTTCTTCTAAAATTTTTCCAACACTTCCCGCCTGTGGAACTCGCTCCCATATTCTTGCTTTCCTGACGGCTACAACCTCCAGAAATTTCAATACAAAGTCAATACTCATCTACTAACCCCTGGACTCTAGCTCTCTTCCCACCCCCGTATAACCTTCCTTTTCTCTCTACCTATGTATCTGACATCGCACCTGCATTCTCAGCGTTCTATTGCTCCTTTCTAACTAGTTTGTACTCCTCACTCTTTTCTAATTAATCTTTTTACAGTTATGTAGCCCCCCGCTCATCAGTGGCATTTTTGCCTTGCTCGGGGTGGAATGATTAAAAAAAATTCACGTTTAAATAGCTTTTTGCAACATTTAAGTACTTTTTGTAAAGGATTCGTTTTTCCTTGCTGATCATATGTTCATCTTTTGGCAAGTTTATGTGTTCTTTTGATATCTACTCTTTATTTACTTGCGTCCCTCTGTTGGAGACAATCAATATTTGCTATGATTTACTTTATCGCAGTTCTTTGTATCCGACTTGTAATCTTGCATCAGTATTTGTTGAAATGATGAAAATTTGCCTCGTCGTCTGTTGAATTTGGTTTTGGTAATATCATGTGTCTACAGACTGACGGGTTTGCTATGGGCATTCCTTTGGGTTCTGTACTAGCTAATATTTTTGTGCGTTTTCATGAAGAGAGAATATGTTCTAGTATACTTCGTCCTTAACTGTACTGTCGATACGTTGATGATACTTTCTGTTTATTTAATAAGGAAGTTGAGGCTGCTCAGTTTTTCTCTTTGCTTAATTGACTTTATTCAGCATCGACGTTTACAGTTGAGGAATAGTATAATTATGAACTGGCTTTTACGGATGTCCTGGTACATCGGACAACAACAACTTTTCTCAACTCCGTATATAGGAAATCTACATTTGCGGGGTTATAGACGCGTTTGTATATTTTTTTTTGTTCAAAGAAACCTAAGATAAACCTTATTAAAACCCGTTAGGGCGTTAATGATATGTTCGAAGGATTTTCTGAATGATGAAATTAATTTTATTACGGAAGCATTTATGCGGTGTTTGTTATTCCCCCGATTCTGTCCATTCCGTTATCCGTGACAAGATTGTTGTGTTCAGAAAGGTCAAAGCGATTATAGTTAAAAGATGCCCTGTTTATCTGAGACTTTCCTGGATTGGAGATGACAGTTAAATCCAAACTAAACAGATTTCATCTGGTTTTCGTGCTTGTTATTTCTCGATGAAATTTCGAGTGACGTTTTGTACCCGGCCTATTTTCTGTTCTAGTCGCAAGGATTTTCTCCCCCTTCATCAAGTAAATTCTGTGAATTTATCAATATAATTGGGGTTGCAATGGCAACTACATAAGGAGAACTATTCAGCGTCTAGCAGTGTTTTTATATATACATGTATTAGTTTTTATAAAAAAAAAACGGGAAAGAGCAGGTATAAAGAATTAATAGATGTACGTTAAAAAGTTGTTTATGTTTATATACATATGTACAAATGTGTGCCTGGATCCACTATTCATAATGTTACGACTGTGTGAACACAATAATTATATGTGGATATAAATAGATGAATGTATGTATGAATAACACATTTGTGTGTACACACACTCGCATATATAAATGCGAACGCATCTATGGGTAGAAATACGTATGGATGTGCGAATGTGTGTAAGTATGAAAATATATGCGTAATTTGTGAGTATGTGTGAGAATTGTTAATATACTTAGATATATGTAGCACTATTTATACGCGTGGAAATTCTGTCTTTATAAAATATATACGTGAGTATATGAACACAAGATTTATATGTGAACATGGAAGGTGGTAAGTTTATAGGTATATATAAGTATAAACAGAGTTGCATTTGTATGTACATATGTGGATGTATGCGAATGTGTGTGTGTGTGGATATAAATGAGTATACATAAATGTGTTAATTTGTGGGGTTACACATATATACGTGTTCATGGGATTGGGAGTGGGCGTTTAATGACTTTGTGGTTAACATCTTTGCAACTGGTCTGGATACCCCCAACTGAGATGATCCAATGTCTCTGTCCTTAATCTTTTTACTTAATTTTCTATTCAGTTAAAAGAAATGCTTCTTCCGCTAAGCATTTTTGTACCGAATGGAACGAATATTGTGTGGTCTGATGAAATGAGCTAATTTAGCTCATTGAAAAGAATTATAATTTATAACCAATTTAAATGACGTGCTGAGTTTTCCTTTATATATATATATATATATATATATATATATATATATTCTTTACGAGTTATACATGCATTATTTGATCAATATTAAAATAAATTATAAACTTTTAAAAAATGCTTGTCTAAATGCATCGAAAAGAAATTATCGTTAATATTTAAATGAAACTGATGTTAAATAAATTCATAGGATTTAGAGAAATTTTAAAACAAAGTTTTTCTTTTCTTTCTTAAGTTATGTTCGGAATATACAAATTTGCACAATTTTTGAAGAGGTCTGATTACAACGTATAAACCTATTGCATGACCTCTGTCTGATCTGCTTCTGTTTCTTATCATCACATCTATCTGCGACTTCCAGACACATCTATATTTTTTCTTCGTGATGTGTTTCTTTCCTTGCCTTTTTCTTTCGTCTCAATACAAAAATTGTTTCTTACTCAAGGAATATTTTGTGTCTGTTCAAAATCGATTTCCCGTTGAAAACAAGGATGATAATTTTTAATGTACAGAATTTCTCTCTTGTAGAAATGTTTATTTGACGCGGTATTTCTTGGTTATTCTTAATGTCTGATATTCTTTTATAATATAATTAGCATCTTAAAAATGAGTGTTTGCAGTAGTCATCAGATTTAAATTGTAAGTAGGACCAGATTTCTTTCTACATATTTTTCAGAATGTTGATTGGCCTTATCGTTGTTTGAAATGTCCGTTCTTTTGAGAAAATGAAGTATTGTTGCCATATATGGTCAGGTGCCTCTGCTGTTCCTGTCCGTGTTCTTGACAGGCTCCAAAGGGGAATCAGTAATGTGATAGGTACTGAATTGGCGGCTTGACTACATCCACTTTTCCGCCGACGAGATGAGGCTTCCCTTTGTCTGTTCTATAAATACTTTCATGACTTCTGCTCCAACGAACTTAAGTTACTGGTGCCTCCGCAACAGGTGTTTACTCGTACAACCAGAATGACATCTGTGTCTCACCCATTCACAGTTAGATCAACCAAATGTAGACGACAATTCTACTCCTTCAGCTTCTTTTCTCGCACTTCACGCCTGTGCAACTCGCTTTTTATTCTTGCTTTCCTGACGGCTACAACCTCCAGGAATTTAAATACAAGGTCAATACTTATCTCTTCAATACTTGACCCAAGTTTTTTCCACACCGCCCTGTATATCCTTTCCTTTCTCTCCACATTTGCAACTGTCATCACACCTGTATTCCAATCCTTCTCTTGTTACTTTCTAACTGGTTCGTTCTTCTCTTCAATCTCTTCTAATTTTTTCTCTTATGTAATCCCTGCACATCAGTGGCGTTACCACCTTGCTCGGGGTGATATGGTTTTAAAAAAATAAATAAATAAAATAAAAAAAATTTAAAAAATTCCCAAAAAACTTTTGCTTTGTTCCATTTCTAAAACTATCTGATGACAATAATTATCAAATGTATTAGTATGAATAATGGAGAAACACTTTCTGTAAATATTGACACACATTTAATCCCGTTTCTTTTCAGAATATAGGGAAATTCAATTCTCCACGGTATCATTTGAATTGTCATGACATTCTGAGAAACAAAACGAACTGTTTTCTCGTTAGTTTTTCATTAAGATTTCTTTTTAATAATGTTCACTATGTTGAAGACCTAGGATCAGCTCGTTGTAGAGCTTTACGGAGTACGAGGTTAGATGCACAGATTATGAGCTTATGTGGGGAATATCATGATTAACTCTAGAGATGAATAAGTTAAAACTAGAGTGGTCGGAGAAGCATTCTCTTATGAGTCGGTTCTACAAAAAAGGTTAAAAGGTTAGAACTAATAGAACTAAGAAATATAGTTCTGAAGATTTTCCATGGAAATAAAGATAAAGTTTTTTAATTCTGTTCGAATCATTTCGCCCGAAGCACAGCATTAAAGCAACTTAGACGCAAGAGGGTTACTGTGTGTTAGCGAATATGAGAGTAACTGCTATTAATAAGAGAGGACAAGAAAATAGTACGAATTAAGAAGACAAAAGATAACGATTGATATTGCATTTATATTTTTGAAGATCAAAGTTGACTGGGAAACTAGAAATCGGATGAGAGTTCCACAATCGATAGGTGCGATAGAAAAAGCAGTTAGCCTCGACGGTAAGGCTATATTTAACCAAATCAACTGTAAACTGATGAGACCTTGACGCCAATCTATTACAGCGCTTAAACTCATAAATCTATGTAACATAGAAGAAAGTTCGTCAGAATCCATCTTGCACATTCATAGATCTACCATTAGTCCGTGCATTGAATACTATTGTCATATCAGTTCGGCTGCTCCTTCTATTCAAGTTGAGGTTCTGGACAATATCTAAAGGAGGATCTGCAATATAATCGATCCTGGCTTGGCAGCTCACTTTCAGTCACTTTCTCATCGATGTGATGTCGCTTCCCTCTGTCTTTTCTGTAAATATTTTCATGGCAAATTATCTGAGGAGATTTTTTCCATAATCACTCCGGTCACATGCATTTACACGTACTACTAGATTGGCATCAAGGTCCCATCCCTTTACGGAAGAAATGGTTCAATTGAGCCATCTTGTCTACTCTAAAAGTTTCTTTTTTCGCACTTCTCGTTTGTGGTACTCTGTTCTGTTAGCTTGCTACACTTATAACTATAATCTTCAAACATTTAAATGTAACGTCAATTGCCGTCAATTTCCGTCGAAATAGTTCAATTTATCCCTCTCTTCTACTCTAACAGTTTCTTTTTTCGCACTGCTCGTTTTTGGTATTCTCTTCTGTTAGCTTGCTTCCCTGATAAATGTAACGTCAATTGCCATCAATTGTTGTTTAAATAGTTCAATTTAGTCATCTCTTCTACTCTAACAGTTTCTTTTTTTTTCACTTTCCGTTTCTGGTACTCCCATCTGTTAGCTTGCTTCAGTGATAGCTGCAATTTATACGTTTAAATGTAACGACAATTGCCATCTTCTATCTACTTGTTACCATCTCTCTTTTAATCTTTCTTCGACATTGCCTGTACCTTGATTTTTCTCCCGCTATAACCATCTACTCTCCAGTGGCATTTCTGCCTTCCTCAGGGTGAGATGATATGGAAAAAGTTTATTAGAACAACTGCCCTGAAACTATTACTATAACACAGGGAAGTTATGTTACGTCAGTAGGCAAAGGGACTAATGATGAGATGCCAGATAACGGTGAAAAATATTTTCATATACAAGAAAGTAATCGGGAATGAGCATTCATTTCCTGTTGCAGTAATTCTTCATATATTTCTTCATATAATTTCTTCATATAATTTCTTCATATAATTTCTTCATATAATTTCTTTATATATTTCTTCATATATTTCTTCATATAATTTCTTCATATAATTCTTCATATAATTTCTTCATATATTTCTTCATATATTTCTTCATATAATTTCTTCATATAATTTCTTCATATAATTCTTCATATATTTCTTCATATATTTCTTCATATAATTTCTTCATATAATTTCTTCATATATTTCTTCATATAATTTCTTCATATAATTCTTCATATATTTCTTCATATGTTTCTTCATATAATTTCTTCATATAATTTCTTCATATATTTGTTCATATAATTTCTTCATATATTTCTTCATATATTTCTTCATATAATTTCTTCATATGTTTCTTCATATAATTTCTTCATATAATTTCTTCATATATTTCTTCGTATATTTCTTCATATAATTTCTTCATATATTTCTTCATATATTTCTTCATATAATTTCTTCATATATTTCTTCATATAATTTCTTCATATATTTCTTCATATAATTTCTTCATATATTTCTTCATATATTTCTTCATATAATTTCTTCATATAATTTCTTCATATATTTCTTCATATAATTTCTTCATATAATTTCTTCATATATTTCTTCATATGTTTCTTCATATAATTTCTTCATATAATTTCTTCATATATTTCTTCATATATTTCTTCATATAATTCTTCATATATTTCTTCATATATTTCTTCATATAATTTCTTCATATATTTCTTCATATATTTCTTCATATAATTCTTCATATATTTCTTCATATAATTTCTTCATATATTTCTTCATATCTTTCTTTATATAATTTCTTCATATATTTCTTCATATAATTTCTTCATATAATTCTTCATATATTTCTTCATATAATGTCTTCATATAATTTCTTCATATAATTTCTTCATATATTTCTTCATATATTTCTTCATATAATTTCTTCATATAATTCTTCATATATTTCTTTTCCTTTTCCTCTGTCCATAGTATATATTAACGCATCGCTATATTTACATCATTACAACTTACTTAACTTACTTGCACTTCATGCTTTTTCTTTTGAATTCTAAGCGATAAGTTCTTTCTCTTCATACCGTTCCTTCATAATCATCCTTTTCCCGAAGGGGAATCTATTCGTAAGTTCAGCTACCTGGTGACGTCATTAAGACTGGAGATATAAATATGGCTGAACATATATCTGTAAACGTATAAAATGCAGTTCTAACTTTCTTTGCTAGATGTCGCAATGAGTAATTGCGTTCTTTAAATTCCCAAATTACGTTCTAGTTGCGGTAATAGAATTCTAGGTATTAGAATATGCAGAGCCAATCAAAATTTACATACCTATGAAATTAATCAAAACTTTGGAAAAAGCAATCAACCTATCCTCCGAATAAAGCCTACAAGGCAAAAAGTTTCCATCATATCAACGCAAGACATGCTGTTTAGTAAGAAAAAAACGGCGTGAACCGATCAAAAACTGAAATGAGTGTTACCATGATTTGATGTCCTCAGTTTCTGTACTGATCCTGATAAATGTCAGATTTTGCGTCCAGATACAACAGTTGAATTTAGTGTTCGTAATTTGATCATATGCATAAGCTCGCTTTATAGACGAAATAAACATGTGAATAGAATATTTGTAAATATATATAGTGATTTATGTTTTATATATGTTCCCTCCACTGCTAGGAAGTTTAGATCACTGTGACGTGCCAAGAAGTTTTTTTCCGCATGAACCCATCTTACACATATACAAATCAACCATCTATCCGTGCATGGAATACTGCTATCATATATGGTCAGTCGGTCCCGCTGTTCACCTCAGTCTTCTCGACAGGATCCAAAGGAGAATCAGTCATGTGATAGGACTTAGCGGCTCGACTCCAGCAACTTTCTCACAGACGGGATGTGGCTTCCCCCTGTCTGTTCTATAAATATTTTCATGGCTTCTTCTCCGACAAACTTAAGTCACTGGTGCTCCTGCACATGAGTTTACAATCAGACTGGCAACTGTGTCCCACCCATTCACAGTTAGATCAACCAAATGCAACCGACAATTCTACTCCATCAGCTTGTTTCCCGCGCTTCCCGCCTGTGGATCTCTCTTTCATATTCTTGATTTCCTGACGTCTACAACCTCCACGAATTTAAATGCAATGTCAACACTCATCTCTTAACCACTTGACTCCAGTTCTTTCTACATCACCCTGTATATCTTTTCCTTTCTTTCTACCCTCGCAACTGTCATCACACCCGCATTCCCATCCTTCTCTTGCTTCCTTCTCCGAAACACTCTGTAACTTTTTCGTCTTTCTATTTACTCTGCAATCTAATATTTTTTGTCTTATGTAGCTAACTGCGAATCAGTGGCGTTACTACCTTGCTTGGCGGGAAACTTTGAAAAAAATAAAGCTTTATTTTTTAAGAGAACTAAATTTATGTTTTTTTAAAGCTTTATAACTGACTGCAATAAAGGACGAGAGATCTTCACCAACAATCGACTAACGTATTTCTAAAAAAAAAAAGCGAAACGTTTTTAAGAAAAAATACTGCAATCAATACATTAGAAAAATATTACCAGTAATAAATCTGACTCTCGACAAAAAACTTTTTAAAAAAATGCGTCAATAAAACCTGATTTACAAACTGTTTTTCTTACTAACAATAAATATCATGTTCATACGAATCTATCTCGTCACAATTTGATAACACACTGATATTGATATGCCGTAAAATAAAACAAACCAAACCGAACCAAAGGTTAAATTCACTTGAAAGTAAGAAGCCAGAAGAAAGTGTGAAAAAAGAAATTGTTACATAGAACTTACGGTTAAATCTAGTCAATTCAACTGTAAAATGATGAGAACTTATTGTCAATTTCGTACTTGGCCTTGTAGTAGATTGCCCATTATAAGTCATAAAATGATTATAAAATCAAGAAAAGCAAATTGAGTTGAAAATAACAGTTATATATACACATATCAATTAATGTTTTTACCGGTCCAACGTAGGTTAAATATCCATGGCAAATCATAAGCTGATAGAGATTTAAGGCTTAGGAATGTTGTTCATTTTGGCAATAGAAGGCTGACAAGGAGAATTCGATACTTAAAGTAGTGTGGAGGCGTCTTGTATGTAAGGAATATTTTGATGTATTGGCTCCTTAGGTCAGTAAGTACTTTTGAGACAGGGAAGAAAGTAAGGAGAGGTGAAGGGAGGCGAACATAGTAGCCGCTTGACTTGGTCAAGGGAGGTAATAATCACGCTCATCTCTGTCCGTCTTACTGTCTCCTTTGATCTGTCTATTGGGTGCTTTCTGTCTCGGCTTTTTATATCAGCTTTTTGGATCAAAATCAGCTCGTTTGGGATTTCAAACTTGAATTTGATTCGGGGCTTTCCATTGCCTAGTAAATAAAATTCGCGTAGGCTTGCGAAATGGAAATTTGATATTTGATTAATTTTTATTTTTCAACCGGAACATTTGCTCGAACCCGGATGCGCACAGTTGAGTTATGGTCATTTTCTTTTTGGTTGTGAGGGTGCAAACATCCGGTACGTCGCTGGTCGGTATCACCACAAAGCAACTTTCTTAGCAGCTGACCAAACAGTAAATTCAATATAATTTTTTCACTTCAGTGGAAATCTTATGTCCGAAAAGGGGTTACGATTTACTGATCTGGAGGTTTGAATCAGCCAGGTTTACAAGAGGTAGAAAGAGGTTTCTCAGAGTGATTAAACAAGTGTAGCTTTGTATATGAGACATTGCAATTGGCATTCAATTCATTGTTACAGTTAACAGCAGATTGTAGGTAATTTCTTAGATCAGCTACGAATCTGATCTTATAAAACTGAGGAGACTTACTATTAAATTTAATTCATTTTGTTGACAGTTTTCTAATGCTATAAAACATGCTTGAGAGGATTTGATAGCTGACTTGTCGTCGCCATTTATTATTTTCTTTCAGCTTTTTTTATTTACCATTTATTCTGGCCTTCTCCTTTCCTACTCAAATTTCTTTTTCTCCTGATGTTTTCTGTCTTATGTCGCTTTTCTCTCTAAATTGTATGATCAAATCTTTTTATCCAGAATGTTCAAATGATTGCATCTTTCAAAGGATAGAGATCAAGCTAATTCAACATTGAATAACTGTTATATATTCTTTTACTACGGTTTAAAACTTCGACCAGAAGCGAATTCGCATTAAAAAGTCAGAGAATGCGAAAAGCCCACGTAGCAGGCAGGGTATTGTTTTAACGAACTGATTGGTTGACGTCAGGAAGGATGAGTACTTTTGATATTAACAAATTTGACAGAATTGTCATGTGTCGAGCGAGGCTCGCCTATTTAATAGATCAGGGAGTTCAGACAGCAGATTTGTTCAGATCAGAGACAGGAGAAAAGGAAAGACGAAAGCATCAACCAATTGTCCTCAATATAACATCTATTGAACAGGTGAAGAGGAACATCTCTTGTTTCCTGTTTAGGATGCGGTTTCCGGTTTTCTCTTTTCCAATCTTTTCACTCTTTTTTTTTAAATTTTTTTCAATTGGAGTGGATAGACTAAACTATCGCCCGGTTCACACTCCACTCACATCTATTGAACAGGTGAAGAGGCACATTCCTTGTTTCCTGTTTAGGATGCGGTTTCCGGTTTTCTCTTTTCTAATCTTCTCACTCTTATGTAAACCCCTGCTCATCACTGGCGTTACCGCCTTGCTTGGGGTGATATGATTAAACAAAAAAAAAACTGAACACAAAACACGTCATCGAAGTGAGAAAAAAAAGGATTAAAAATATATTGTATATTTATATATATATATATATATATATATATATATATATACGTGTCGGCCGTTTTATCAGTGAGAAGTATGTCGTCAGTTTGATTCCCAGACAAACGAAACAGATAATAGTATATTACAAACTTGAATTAGTTCTCGCTTTTTTCCAACAGATGGCGTTCCCAGAAGCGTGTTCGTGTAGTTTTAGATGGTAACGTATATAAAGAATGCTATAAGCAAGTTTGAAATTCAGTGTATATCATTTTCGCCAAAGTGTAAACAACTTTGTTTTCATAGGGTTAAACATGTAGGATTTCGTGTCAAACAAAGTGTGTTTAGGGGAAATTTTACTCAACTACTTTATTCAGCAGAAATCTGTAGTTGACGTACACATAATAGTAGTAAAAATTTACGATGACCATGCTCTACCGGAAACGACATGCAAATATTGGTTTAGACGCTTCAAAAATAATGATTTTGATATTGATGTTAAAGCACGTTCTCGCCCACCAAAATATTTTGAAGACGAAGAATTGGAGGCATTATTTCATGAAGACTCTTGTCAGGCCAAAGTTGAACTTTCAGAATAATTATGAGTTATTTACACAAGAGTTTCGAAACGTTTGGAAGCATTAAGAAGGATTACAATGCAAAGACATTGGGTTCCACACGAGTTGAAGCCGGGAAAAATCGAACGGTATCTTATAACGTGTGAACAACTGCTTCAATGGCAGAAAAAGAAAGGGTTTTTTGCATTGTGTCGTAAGTGTCGCAGAAAAATTGGATACACTTCTATAAACTTATGGATAGAAGGTTGTGATGTAATACGGTCCATGCATCAGCATCGGCGGCAAAGCCGAGTATCCATAATTCAAAGCTTCTACTCCGCATTTGGTGACATCAGATAAGTGTAGCTTATTATGACCTACTCAAATCGACCGAAACCATCACGAGAGATCGCTATTGATTACAATTAATGAGTTTAAGCCGAGTATTGAAGAAGAAACGTCCGCTGTACGAGCAGAAACGCGAGAAAACGAAAATGGGTAAAAACCTACTTGGAAACGCTTAAATGGGATGTCCTACCCACCCACTGTATTCAACAAATATTTCCCCGTCTGATTACCGTGTGTATTGACCTATGGCACATGGCCTGGCTGAGACTCACTTTCATTCTTATGAAGATACTCAAAATGACTAAACTCGTAATTAGCCGGAAAAGATGTGTCGTTTTCCTGACTCGGAATTGAAATGCCGCAAGAAAGATTAGAAAAAGTAGTGGTTAGCGGTGGACAATACTTTCATTGACATGATTCTTACTGACTTTTTAAATAAAACCTTATATTTATGAAAAATCAGCGAGAACTTATTCAAATCCTTATATATATATATATATATATATATATATATGTTTTTTATGTAGACATAAAATGGTACAGGTTTTCATAACAAAATCGAAGTTAAACTTAAAAGTTTGATTTTGAAAAAATGTAAAATTTCTCGTTAAAGATTTTATATCCTTAAAATTTGTTATCATTTTTATTATCATGTATACTTTATTTTTAGTGCTTTTATTATTATTATTTTTATATTTTTATTCTTACTTATACTTTTATATAATCGAATTATTTTATTGTAAGAGTATTTTTAATATCTTCGTAATTTCTATCAATTATTTTTATATTTTGTTTTTATTAGAACTATCTGTAATATTGTTATTATTTTATTATTTTATTATTTGACTGTTATTATTACTTCTAGTATTTTTTATACTAGTTTCTTTATTATCATGTTATTATTGCTACCAATAAGATTTATATAATAATATAGTAGAAGTATTTTTACGATTAGAATTAATAAGAAAGACTGACAATTCTTTTTGTCCAGCGAAAATTCAACCCCGAATTATTAATGTCATGCATCGTAAAAT
The DNA here is from genome assembly GCA_037127315.1 of Ascarosepion bandense. Classification (NCBI taxonomy): domain Eukaryota; kingdom Metazoa; phylum Mollusca; class Cephalopoda; order Sepiida; family Sepiidae; genus Ascarosepion; species Ascarosepion bandense. Next base: position 1,408,464 of record JBBBDQ010001654.1, on the reverse strand, counting down.
AAACAACTAAAAATCTAAGTCAAGATTTACTGACTTTCTAAACTTCAGCCTTTGTAAATTTAGGTCAAGGCTATCTTGTAGGCTAGATACAATATAGATGCTAATATCTAACACTGTTTACCTCCTATCCATAGTTTTCTTATGTTTTTTTTTCTTGTTTCTTGTTACTTTTTTACTTGATATATTTCGGGATAATTTAACCCATTCATTATTGTATGACTGACTTTTGGAGCGGTTTATAAGAGCCGCGAAATATAATATTTCCGAAGGATTTATAAAACATTTAACTTATGCTCTTCATATATATATATATTATCTAAACTTATTTATAAATGGAAATTTGTCTGTGTGTGTATCTGTGTGTGTGTGTGTGCGTTACCTATATACTCCAAAAAGGTTGAACGGATTTTCTTGGAAATTTACACAGTTGTACCATAAGCGTCTGCGAGTGTTCTTAGCTAGGTTTTGTGTCGAGGTATCTCCGATAAATATCGAAAATCGAACATCGAAAAAATCGGGTTATAGAAAGAGTGGTCCGATATTAATCAAATTTCATACACTCCTAGACAAAGACATAAAAAACGATATTCAGAAGTTTCAAGATTGTAGTTCTTACAATAGTGCAGAAAATCGATTATATATATATATATATATATATATATATATATATATATATATATATATATATATAAGACAAGATGTTTGTGTGTGTACGTTTATCTGCTTGTATGTCTGTATTTTTTTCAGCCCTTCTATTTTAGTTTTTGCTGAGACTAAGAACTACAATTATACCTATTTAGGTTTGGCTCTAAGTAGGTATAATTGTAGTTCTTAGTCTCAGCCATGATACTATTTATTCAGAGGACGTATTTAGCCTTCAAAATTCAGTTTACGACGAAAAAACTTATTTGATATCGATACCAGGAAATCGAAATTTCACTTACATCCATTCATTTTTCTTTAAGTCTACGGTTTCGCTTTAACTGGAAACAACTATTGCTTTTTAATCTTTCGTGCCAACGTCCAAAGAATCTGAGCTCCAGGAGCATGGATTGGTTTTAAAGCTTTCATTACACCCGAGCAACGCCGTGCTATACTGCTGGTATATATATAGGGAATAATTGGGATACTTGCTATTCCAATTTTACGGGAATTAAACAAGTAATGACACGCGTTATTAAAGATTAATACTTGCTTTCTCGTTGCAGAAACTGATGAAATGAAGCATCCTATAACTTAAAATGTTAGACACATGTAATTTGATTTCATCATTTCTAAATTCATGATGAGTTTGTATAGCTATCATAGGTTTTAAAATCCCTAAACCAACCAGACTTTTTGATATTTTTGTTCAACTTTCTTGCTCAGAGCATTGCAGCACAGCCTCGTAATTTTTTCTGTTTTTGTTGATCTTTTTTTTATGTTTTTGTTCATTTAACCTCTTAAATTACCTATTCTTTTTATTTAATTTATAATAATAATAATTATTTTTATATTCTGAATCCAGAAATATAAAGAAAACTCATTTAAGTTGGTGTTTGTCTATCCGCATTGTTTCCGAGCAATTTTGGCATGGAATTCAGCATTATGTTAAACGCACGTGTAGTCGCCATATTTTTCCCGCATAATTTTCCTTCTCGACCTCAAGGGTATGATAGCATCTTCACCACTCCTCACAGCCTGCAGAACTGTAGATAAATCCATTGATAATTTACGGTTAATATGATTTATTGACTTCACTTTATCCGTGATTGATCATTTCAAAGGTATCATTATCAGTATTAGCAGTATTTTGACCAAATTTACTTGATGGTAACGTCAGGTCATCATGCACTTCAAATATCTACAATTATCTTCAGAACTCTGCTACTGTTTTGCTTTAACTTAACTTTTTAGATTTCCAATCACATTGCGAGCGTACGTAAAAAATATTATTAGATGTATCTTATGTATACATAAGACCGTCACTTTATCTTCCCTGTATAACACATGTCTATTTCCAGCTATTGATATTTATTTGCTTTGTTGTTTCATTATTTCACTGTATAGTATCCAAGAACAAACACACCGTATAAGTTACAGATTGTTGTCATATCTCGTCATCTGTTCACCAGTTCTCGCTGTATGCCATTAAAAGAGTTCAAAAACTATTACGCAGTTTGTGAGAATTAATGTTTTTACATCCTGTAATCTTTATCCCCCAGAGGAAACTTAGCTTATCTAATGTTGAAGCTCAGACCAGACATCTGGTTTATTTAAAGGGTACAGCTTCAGTTGGTCGAACGTTTGTGGCTTAAGGGAAAGACAATAAGTTTTTGGCTAGATCGTGACTGACATCAAAAAGAAAACAAACCATAAAATAAAATTGTAGCAGTCGGAAGGATTTATGCAACTTTCTAGTAAGTGCCGGCTGTAGACGAGCTATAGAAAAGTGAGGGGTGGGGTAAACCGTCTTTCTTTCGCATAGCTGACGTGCGGACCTCTGGTTTATGCTAATAGGGGCCACCGTCTTATAGAAAATAATCCTTTCAGTTTTCGTCTACAAAATGTAATTTATCATTAACTCAAGGTCTTTAACCTGGTTTTCAGTCTGCTCTATACATTTAACTTCATTGACGGGGGCAGTTGATCTGGTTCTGACAGAGGCCCGCTACACCCAACTGACACTTTTTGTTAAGTAGATAATTGTCAAAATGATTTGCGTAACTTTCTGCAGAAGCATCAAGATATCACCTAACAAATGATATCACTATCCTAACCCTATTACAATGCCAAACGTTCAAAAGAGTACCTTTCTTTAGTCCAACCAGCTCATATATTCATACACTGAAGCCGCCATGCCATGTCCTTTGTGACAAATCATTACAACTTTCTAATCCTTCCTTCGTTTAAGAGTAAGTTCTAATTAACATCTACCTGAGAATAGTTACACGACTATCGTAATATTTTCAAATCTAAGGTCAATCCTACACATGTTTATAATACATACTTCTTGCTTCTTCCTTCTCCCTGCCTTACAGAATTACACTTAGTGAGGTTCAACCAGGAGACATTATTTTACCTTAGCAATAACTGTTTTCAAAATACATTACATTGTCGCACATCAGTACGTAAGAAGCATAGAAAAAATATCCTTAGAAAAAAAGGAAGATCAGAAGAAATTTTATGTATTATTTAATCTCCTATATTGCAGTTTATTTTGAAAAATCTCACTATAGATAGGTCTCTCGTGATGATACAGAAAAAGACAACTGTAAACAGAGCAGAATACTGAATAAGTAATGAAGAATAGATCTACGAGTAAGCTTTTATTTGAAATCATAAAGACATGAAGGCTGGACAAAAAGTATCGGCGTTGTTATTATGTGGACGCGATTAAAGTACGAAAGTGAGACCGTTTGACGCATACTGAACTTAAACTCAGTTGCAAATACACACTATGTTATAATGCTATCTTTCACTTCCATTTTTTATTTTTTTATTTTATTTTTTTTTGTGGCTGTGTTTTGATTAAAATTGTATCGAGTTTGTTCGTCTTATCTGACCACAGAGTTTCCATCAGTGACCGAAGCTTGTGCAACTGACAAAGATTAATATATTCCCTAGGTCCGACAACCATCTTATCCTCCGGAGCCTGACCTTTGCGACTTTCCAAAAATAAACTCCAGCTTAAAAGGAATAATATTTCTCGACGTTGAGCACATCCAAGGACTTCAACGATGCAGCTGCTCGTTATTGTCGAAAAGAAGTTCTGTATATGCTTCTATGAATGGAAACAACGCTGGATAAAATGTGTGGCTTAAGAAGTAGAATACTTCAAAAGAGATTATATGACGAATTGATATGTGCTGTCGTTTACTTTTCATAGCACAAGTATTGGCACTTTTTTGATCATATCTTGTATATGAAATGTATGGGATACGTAATAAGGAAAAGAAACTTGAATAACACCCACAGAAAATATATGAGGTTCAAAATAAAAGGCTACGCTTAACCGGGTTAAGAATATTGTGTATATGTGTGAAAGAACAACGTAACAAAATGTTAGGTGGGGTAAAAATTTCCTAAAGAATACATTGTAAATAGTCTTCTTCTTCTTCTTCTTCTTCTTCTTCTTCTTCTTCTTCTTCTTCTTCTTCTTCTATGTGCCCCTGTCATTTCAGGAGTTAGGGGATCATGGTTTTCCACGTCTCCCTATGCCTGTGAGCTCTTAGCACGCTTTCTCCTGTTGCACCATGCAACCCTCGTTCCATAATCCACCTGATTAGGTCCTTCCAATATGTTATCCGTTGCTTCCCCCTGTCTCTTTGTCCCTCTATCTGTCCTGTTAGAATCAGGTTCTCCAAGAGCTCCTTCCTCATTGCATGGCCCAGGAATTTCAGCTGTCTCTTCCTGATGCTCAGTATTAATTTCTTTTTCATTTCCATCATTTCCAAAACATCAGCATTGCCCACATACTCGATCCATGATATTCGCAGCATCCATCTGTCGAACCACATTTCAGTTGCTTAAAGTTTTTCCTTCATCTTTGATGATAGCCACTACTTAAAGCGAAATAAAATATAAAATATCTAAACTTATTTGTAAATGGAACTTTATCTCTGTGTGTGTCTGTGTGTGTCCCTTACCTATAGACTCCGAAAGCGCTGAACCGATTTTCTTGAAAATTTACACAGTTGTACTATAAGCGTCTGCGAGTGTTCTTAGTTAGGTTTTGTGTCGATGTACCCATGATAAAAATCGAAAATCGATCATCGAAAAAATCGGGTTATAGAAAGAGCGATTCGATTTTAAGACATAAGACATAAGACATAACAAACGATATTCAGAAGTTTGAAGGTTGCAGTCCTTAGAGCAGAAAATCGATGATATATATATATATGTAAAAGGCAAGATGTTTGTGTGTGTATCTGTTTATCTGCCTGTATGTCTTTATTTTTTCAGCCCTTTTATTTTAATTTTTGCTTCGGGTTTGGCTCTCAGTAGGTATAATTGTAGTTCTTAGTCTCAGCCATGATAACATTTACTCAGAGGACTTATTTAGCTTTCAAAATTGAGTTCACGACGAAAAAAACTTATTTGATATCGATACCAGGAAATCAAAATTTCACTTATATCCATTCATTTTTCTTTCAGTCTACGGTTTCGCTTTCACTGGAAACAACTATTGAATTTTAGTCTTTCGTGGCAATGTCCAAAGAGTCTGAGCTCCAGGACCATGGATTAGTTTTAAAGCATTCATTATACCCGAGCAACGCTGGCCTATACTGCTAGTCAATAATATAGTTTCAACATTCACTATTCACGCATTTCCAACGCTGTATTTATGAAAATTATTTTCAACAAGATTTAATGTGTTGAAAACTGTTGATTTCATCGTCGTATCTACTCTCCATCTACTTCAACAGATACATGTTATATGGATATCAAGAGTGCCGATTTCTTCACTGATACTACTCGAGTCCTCTATCAATATCTAGACTATATAATGTGCATTACTATATGATTGCATACGGTTCAAGGAGGAAGAATTATAACGAAATACATTTCTTTATATCTGCCACTTTAAGATTGGATTGATTTTCATGTTTGTACTAATTAGGCAATCATAGATTTTGTATGCACGACATTAAACCTTATGGATTATCGAATGACAAACTCGGAAAATTTGCATGTAACGCGTTTCATCTTTCAACAGGCCTTCTTTAGACTGAATATTTTTTTATTGATGGAATCCTACAAATAGAGATGGAAAGAAGGAAAATATTATGATGAAACATCGAGAGAACTGAAAATTTAATCTTACTTTAACTTGAAATTTGAATTTTCTAGCGTTTTATATGTCCGGATGTAAATCTGAGCAGAAATCATTCAGCATTTGTTTTTATTCTAAATACTACTATATTGTAAATAATATCTTTATGACAAAACACGATACATAGGATGTATTTTATTTGTACATACAGTTTCTGATGTGATACATAGAATTTGCTAAAAAAACGAATCTGTTTTTATATGTACACGAGTCACGATTACTTCTGCTATTGTTCTTCAACGTTTGAAAATATGTTTGAAAAGAAACGCATTTATATATTCTAACTAATAATCGATCGCTACATAGAATAAGTGGCATTTATATTTGGTACCAACGAGATTGGATTCGTCATTGGAAACCTTATATTTATTTATTTATTTGTTCAATAAGACAGAATATCGAATATAGTAACTATAATAGTACTAATAATCAAAATCTAGTATAATTTATATAGAAATAAGACGAATAGAATCATGATTCGAAATAAGGTTGTCTTGGAGAATCTAATATTCACAGGACGGATAGAGGGAAAGTGAGACAGAGGAAAGCAGCGCGTGATATACTTGATGGGCTTGAGCAAATGAATGCCAAAACGAGGTTTTGGAGTGACAGCTAGAGAAAAATATGTTTAGAACAACAAGGGATAGGGGCAAGTGGAAGTCCATGATGGCCTACGTCTTAAAATGACAAGGCACATAAAGAAGAATAATATTAACTCTAAAAAAACATTCAATTAATCCTATTAATATTTTTCCAAAAGAATAGTAGGAGAGCTTGATTTTACGTCCGCTCGTGAACCGTGTCTTTCAACGAATTTGTTGAAGGGCACGATTCAAAAGCGGGATTGAAATCAAGCTCCCTCTCCCCATTTTGAAGATGAGATTTTGATCTCGGAAAAGTTGTTTGTTTCTTTTGTAGGGAGAGATATAATTTAATATCTTTTGACACCTTGCGCAATCATACATATAAAATTCCATATGAATACCTTATGTCATGAGAAGGGAATGACTACGTCCGATTTGGCTTGAAGCCATTACAAAAGATTTTACCAAGTAACACGGAATTCTAAAAAACATTATTATTTTTTAAACCATTCTTATAACATTCGAGCATTTTTTATATTCATATGAGACAGAATCAATGAAATATTTTATAGTACTTTCGTTTCTATTTCCATTACCTCAGATATAGCAAAGATTATTGACAAGATTGGTTATCAGGAATAGCTGTAGAACATTTCACTGCTATAACACCAATAGAAGATTTTACGCAATCACTAATTTTTTTTCTCCTAGATATTTCCATGAAGGCTTTTGTGAATAGTCATTTTTCTGAAGCCCATAAAATCCATACAGATAATCTCCTAGGCTGTTTTCGTTCCTATCCTCTCCCAAGGAACATTCTCATATCATTTTTAAAGATCATGTTTGATTATACAACAGTTTACATCAGAAACTTAAAAACAGCAAGACAATAGTCATGCAGCTAATCTCTTTCGGGCCGAGTTCTAAAAGACATATGACAAGATGGTTTATGAGTCTCGGTGTAACCCCATTTCTATATATGAAAAAGAATGTAATTCTTAGTTTAATACGACGGAGCAAAAGAAATTGTTATTAGTGGTATTGTTAATTTAGCAGTTTATTGTAAATCGCAATGTGAGCTCTGATTAGAATTATTTAGTACTTGGATGCTTGTAAAATCCGAAAAACAGATAAAACTATCGAAAATTGGGGAAAAAGGAATAATATATTTTTTACATTGTTATTCAGAAGCGAGTTTTCGGTCAGCAGAAGTGAGAAATAACGACAGTCAAAACAATTGTCAAAAACTGTTGATGAGGTTAAGAATGTCAGGACATTGACTCTGAGAATAGAAATTAATTATAAATCTCACTGGAGTTAAAGTTTCAAAGCTAAAGGCTGGATTTGCTAACATAATCAGTTGAATTAAGAAGAAAAGGACAAAAAGGGATTACGTCAGAAGAGAGCTTGTTGTTCATTGGATAACCCCCCCACCTTGAAATGTGTTGGTGGAAGTAATCTCATTGGCCAAGGATTCGATTTGCATAAAGATACCCCAAGTTTATCCGCATCTCCGAAGAGAATTTGGGGCAAATATAAAAATTGGGATCCCAAGTAGCCAAAAGTGTTGTTGTTGCAGTTTGTTAAGTTGCAGTTGAGATGTAACGACTGAGGGAAAGGAGTTCTAACCAGATAGGGTGCCTGCCGTAGAGACAGTGAATATCGCCTCCCATAGAACTCATGGACGAAGATATAAAGAAACGTAGAAAAGCCTGCCTCCGATCAACTTAAAAGAGTTAAAGTCGAATAATGCGCCTCCGATAGACTCATAGCTGAAGATATATAAAAACAGAAAGACCCAAGTTAAGTAAGAGCTGCCGAGCGAAAGATACAAGACGAATCTACTATCATCACCAACCCACTACTCCACTTCGGCTATTTCCGTAAACCTTCGATGAAGAACCCTGAAAGAAGTTTTTGTTTTAAAAGTAATTGGGAAAATTGAAAGCTCTGATTATTCTAAACGCATCTTTCGTTCCGTTGTGAAACTTGAATTCGACGATTGTACATTCTGCTTTTATCGTTAATTATTTCTTTATATATATATATATATATATTTATATAAAAACTTTTTCCGTAACTCATTCAGGCGTCTTTGAACTTATTCATTTATTTATTTATTTATTTTTTTGTACCGTGTTTATTTAATCAACACAAGTGTACACGTGTGTCCGGTCTGGTTTGATATGGTAGACAAACGGCTACCGGGTTTTCAACATGTCTTTCCTGAGACACTACACTATACACAGCGTGGGCAGGAAGGTTCTCCGTTGTAATAGATGTCTTCAAAACCAGCTACTGTGACGAGACCACTACAAGTAGCGACCCGAAAGCGTCGTCATAATTGGTGCCTTGTTCGACAGCATCAATCCTGACTCATGTTCCGGTCATCAACATCACAACAGGTTCCTCATCAGGGGGCCGCGAGCCAGCCGGGCAGTGGTGTTACAGCAGTGTTTCAAAAACCAAGACAGTAGTTTTTCAGAATCACCAGTGATACCCTGAATTTTCATCATGGACAGTTGCTCTCAAAACGAAGCCCTTAGCTTTGAATGTCTCTTGCATCTCAAATTTACAGTAGACTTCTGAATGAAGTGTTTAATATTAATAAAATATGAGGTTGAAGTGAAGATCATGATGGAAAAGTATATCTATTCCTAGTGGTAGTTGTCAACATATCTTAATATTGATGTACGCATGTACACAGAGATGTGTTCCATAAAATAGCACTTTCTACAAAAAAGCTATCTGTGTAAAACTCCATCAATAAAACTTAAATATAAAGGATATGAGTGTGATTTGATTCCGTAAATGTAGCATGTCATGACCTAGCTAATTTTCTGAACTCATTTACCTAATGAGAACTAATTTTCTGACACTCATCTGAAGGCACAAAATTATGCAGTTCTCGCGCTGGCTCCAGTGACGAACACCGGTCCACCCCTCTGGTATAATGGAGTGGCGCAGCCTCGGGAGGGAAACTGTTCCCCGGGACCGAACATCTCTCAGTATAAGTTTTTTTCTTAATTGCATGCCTGTTCTCGGATAGATATTCAATTAAAGACAAAGATGCAACTGAGAGATGATTTAGATCCCCACCTACCACACAAATTGTTGGTACTTACGATTTATCATGTAAAGTCTAATGGTTTATTTCTTATATAGTGTTTTTTAGTTATGATCCTATGATGTTAAAATATATTTAAATAACGGTCTTTAAACATTGTCTGCTTCCGAGCAGAGAGCACAAACCCAGTCGTGGTTCCGCCGAAGGGTAGAACCACGACTCGGTAAAAATAGACAGAGATTTTTTGGCCCGGCTATATGGCTGGGAATACCCACTATAAAATGACCATGTGTCACATCTGGCCTTGCGTGGGAAGGCTAGTAAATACAAACGGTCTTTAAACATTTCAGACCAATATTTAAATAAAGTCCTTTGAAAAGACAAATTTATTTTTGTCGTAATGTTATGTTCCTCAATAAATATCCTTCTGATTTGAATAAATAAAATATATTTTTGTAGAGATGTTAGCATAATACTTCTTGTATTTTATTTTTAAACGACACGTGATCAGCAAACGTGTTCTGGCTTGTTTCTTACCTTAACATACCTTTATTTCTCTTTTACTTAACATTTGCAAATATGTAAAACCCTATTTACCAATCCATTGCAATATTATTTGAACTTTCCGAATAAATATATTCATGAAAATGAAGTAGTGCTAAGATATGTAGTTAGACCTTCACCTTGGTGATTCAGAATTCGATCTAGATAAGTTATGTTTCGATGAATAATCATCGCATATATATATATATATATATATATATATATATATATATATAAAGAGAGAGAGAGAGAGAGAAAGAGAGGGAGAGAGAGAGCTTTAAAAAGATTCAGCAAGCTTTAAAAAAGTTTTATTTAATTGTGAGAGAAAGAATTATTGGCCTCTAAATATGGTGCAAAATTGAAAAGAGACTTAATTGAATGAGGTTGGGTTTCTGGCCTATACAAATACACCGGTGATTGTAGAGATAAGTAATTGAAAATTTTATTTCATTTATTTTTACTGACAATGCCTCCAGACCGCATTTTTCAATCTTCTTGAATATATGAGGCCTGTATTTTTCGTTGGTTGTTATTTGGTTAGTTTGTTCAAAAATGAGGGGTGAAGAAATTGATATAAAAGCTAGTCTATCAACTAAAAGTCGATAACGTTTTTTTTTCTTAATTCAAAAAATAGTCAAATATGAACGGTGAAAACTAGGAAGCGAGCGGATTAAGCAGTTCTCAAAAAAGAACGAGAGAAGAAAAAAATAATGGGATAAATGCATGAATCAGGAATTAGATGGAAGACTACTGCATGATAAAGTCATAGAATAAATGAATATTGTACAGAAAAATCGAATATACGGAATAAGAAGTCAATAAAACAATAATAATTGCGTAAGAGTTTAAATGAAAGAAGAATAATTAGAAAATTATCTACGGAATAATATTTATATTTTTTAATCTAATGTGGAAATACTTCTATACTAGATACAAACAAAATATTCTAACCGTAAATAATATAAAGACATTGTAATTCATGGTACTTATTTTAGAAAGATAAAATTAAACATTATATGTTAGGTTAGTGGAGAGTGACAAGAAGGGACTACAAATAAACTTTAAGAAGACTGAGTGCATGGTCATCAGCAAAAGATACAACCCAAAATGCCAAATACAGGTGGGGGATAACAGAATCAAACAAGTCCAAGAATTTAAGTACCTAGGAAGTGTTCTAACAGGAGATGGAAAGTGCGACACGGAGATCCGAAGGCGAATTGGCATGGCAAAGGACGCGTTCCAGAAGATGAGCAAAATACTAACACACAGGAAAATCTCAATAGAAACGAAGAAAAGAGTGCTAGACTGCTACGTGATGTCAGTTCTTCAATACGGCTGTGAATGCTGGACAATATCATCGAAAATGAGGACAAAACTGGAAGCGGCCGAAATGTGGTTCTACAGAAGGATGCTACGGATATCGTGGACTGAGCATACAAGCAACGACGAAGTGTTAGAAAGAATGGCAACAAAAAGGAAATTGATGCTGAGCATCAGGAAGAGACAACTGAAGTTCCTGGGACATGCAATGAGGAAGGAGAGCCTGGAGAACCTGATACTGACTGGACAGATAGAAGGAAGGAGAGACAGAGGAAGGCAGCGGATAACATATTTGCAGGGTCTGATCAGGTGGATGAGGGAACGGGGGTTGCCAGGAGCAACAGGAGCAAACATACTAAGAGCCACAAGGGATAGGGAGACGTGGAGATCCATGATCGCCTACGTCCTGAAGGGACAGGGCACATAGAAGAAGAAGAAGAAGAAGAAGGATTTCCTGTGCTGCCTTTGTGTTTACTAGAAGTAATTTAGTAATGTGCGATTCTAACAAAAATATCTGCTTTTTCAGAATCCGATTCAGAATGATTTAGTTTACTTGAATCGAAATTCACATTTCACTGTTAAATACTCCGCCGTCTAAACTCGAAAAATGCTAATTATTATATTCGTATTAACATTCGGAAAAATAACTGTTTTATATGATATAATAATTCAAATGAAAAATATATATAATATTTGACAATAAAAACGGAAAGTCATTCTAAGTTTACTAAGATATGATCATTAAACTGTAGGAAGATACAAATTTGCTGTCGAAGTTTCCATACAAACACAAAGTAACATTGAGAAATTATAAAAAATAAAATTGACAATGTATTTTGGAAAAAAATGTTATACAAATATTTAGAATAAAGTTGGCAGATGTGCCTTCGTTCTTTTTCCATTACCTGACAAATAAATGATTACTAATATTGCTTGTGTGTAACCATCTCTCTCTCTCTCTCTCTCTCTCTCTCTCTCTCTCTCTCTCCTCACTGTGTGTATTTGTAACTCGTTTTAAATTCTAAACAAAGAATGTTGTAACATGTTTAAAACCTGACCCAATTTCATCATCAACTGTTTTGTTGTACGAAATCACTTTCATTCGTTTCTTCGTTTCTGTTTTTTAGGAAAACTCAAACTATTTTGCATATGTATTTATTGTATTCGAAATCTAACAAACACATTGGGATTGAATATACTGAAAAAATAAATAACATTCCCTGTTAATTGAATTAAGAGAATTACATATTATAAGTTCTCTCATTTTAATGATCGATTAATATTCATACTGATTTTCAGTTTAAGTATTAAAAAGTGAATGATGCCCATCTGAGCAAACTTTTAGAAATGTTTAAAAAATCACTAATTATCATTGTAGCGTATGGAGATGATTCGTGTTTTTTTAATTCGGCCTTGTGTCAGACTTAACCGAACTTCTTACGGCTTACAAGTTTTTTGCAGAATTATCATCAGAATTATTATCAGAAGAAATTCATCAGAAGGTTGTTTGTCGGCAACAATGTTGAATAGTGTAAGAATAAAATATACATTTTGCATTTTAAAATAGTAATTTATTAAAAGAAGCAATAACAAATATTAGTAGAAATTAATGTTCAGTGAGAAAGTTAAGGGTATCAAGAGTTCGTACAAAATGTCCATACTGTCAACTGTTAAAAGAGATAAGAAAAAAGAGGAAGAGGACAATGTCCAAGTCGCTTGAAGTTAAAGTTACATTTTAGATGTTTCCTATCTGACACTCTGACTGACGCTGATGAAGTCTTTTTATTGTAAACTAGATTGTTTTCGCACTTACTCGCAAAGTCCTCATTGGTCAAAAATCAATTTAACACTTACTTGAGAAAACTTGTTTTGAATATTTCCTGTAAGCAGATAGTCAATCCTTTTTTCTATTTGGGAATATTTTCTATTTCACACGTCATTTTGAATTTTTATAAAATTGAATGAGAAGGCTGATTTTAATCAATTTCTTATCCGCTACATTCTGAGATGAAAATATATGTTGATGTTTCACTCTTGATGATTTCTTCTTCCTTTGCTTATCGCTTTAATTCTGTGTTCGAGGACTTTATTCTATATTGTTGAAACTGCAGCAGAGACGTTTTATAACGAAAAGTAAATATATTTCATAAAAATATATGATACAAAATTTAATTTAGGTTAAAACTGTTCAAACATAGTTAATGAAAAAGTTCATTTTCAATGAGTGCAACCACAGAATAAAACATACATTCGATTCCAAGTTTTAAATATATCTGGGTTTTTCTCATACGATTTTGAAATAATTTATTTAACTTTCTTTTGTTTGTGAATTTTCTGGAACGCATGAAATCTTCTAATATTAAAAAATAATTGACTCTCTGTGAGTGATGCATTTGTCGAGTTATGAGGACGTGGGTAAATTTTCATTTACTGTTCTTAACATTCTTGGGTTAGATTTCAAGAGTGTTTCCTTACAATGTCATAATTGAGAAGAAGAGCGTTCCTAGTAACCATAGCAGGACATTTCCGATGTAAATCTTTGTTTACTCCTACCAGGAGGCTGGCAAAAAGTGTGTAATGATAGCCCTTTCGAATCTCATTATTTTGTAATGATTGATACCTTTCGCAAAAACACAGAGAAAAGTTAGAGTTTAATCTTTGTTTAACGGCATATCACCCGCTGTGGGTTATTTAATGCCAAAAAGGTGGAGTCTTAAGTTATTTGTTTTTAATGTTCAGTTATAATAAGAAGGTTGAGTTAGTCAGATTTTAATGACAATTTTTTGTTTTTATTCTTTTTTTATTTTAGAAAACTGAACATGTCTTTTAGTTGTTTTGCTGAGAATAAATCTTTCCTTCAAAAATATGTTATGGCAATAATTTTTTCTTCAAAAATGGTTTGTTGGTAAAGTTTCTCATTCAAAAATATATATTTTTCTATAAAAGTATATTTTTATGTATATATTTCTCTAAAATGTATTTTCATAGTGTTTTGCCCATATCTAGGACCCTAACAGGTGCTACCACTCTGAGTCAAGGTGACCTGGGAACAACAGCAATTAAGAAGTAATTCCATGTTTCTCACAATCTACCAATTAGAGGCCTTGCTGCTGGATGCAGTTTACTGTCATGCCCAGGACCACAGAGAAGGAACTTTTGTGGGTACATTTTTGGTTCTGTTATTGGCACTGCTAATTCCTTCTGTGTTAAGCACATAAGTATATTTTCTATTTACATGCAAATGTCATTTTTCATCACTAGTAACAGTACAAAAATGAAAAGTTTATTTTCCTTGTTAAAAGACTATTGCTGACGGTGGTACATTGTCTTGCTTCTCAAACGAAAGCACACGAGGTAATCAAAATTCCTGTTTTTATGTCTTTTTTTAATTAAGTTTCGACAGAAGATCTGAAATATTGTTTCGAGATGAAGTATCCCATTGTACCGAACTTGTTTCGTCTTCATTGCTTGACTTATGATTAATAGTAGTGAAATACGTCATTGTCTTTTAACACTCTAATCAATGAAAATGCAAAACGCTTGTATTAAACGTGATTCAATGCATATAAAGCAAGTACCCCAGTAATATGATTCATGAAAATGCGTGGTTACTTCCTTTTGCCAAATCATATTAAAAGAAAGAAAGGCGAATATGTATTCCGGTCAACTAGTTTTTAAGGAAAGTGTAGCAGAAGTTTCGTTCTGGCCTTGCCTTTTTCATCAGGCATTTGAGGGTAGTAATTTGATTAATCTTAAATCGCGGAAAACAAGATCATCTCTCGTTCAACTCCTATTTTTCTCTCCATTAAATATATTGATTAAAGCCTAAAATCTACAATCAAATATAATTGTGTCCAATTTTAGCAGTGCTACCAATACGAATACAAAATCTAGTTGAAGATGAGGAAAATATTTTATCAATTAATGTTGTTTCAAATTAGTTTTGCAATATATTTTTACCCACATATTATTGTAAAACAGCCATAATATTATTTACCGTATCATAAAAATACTTGTTAGTATTTTTTTTATCAGGAAGGTGTAAAACTTTGCAAAAGGCTAGTGGTATAGCATTGGTAATATTAGTCATTTCTGCACATATTTCATTCAATATATACTGACCGAGCCATCAGTGCAAATTTTCCTTTAAATTTAGAAAATTATTCTATTCATAGAATTTTCCAGAAAAATAGGTGTCTCAAATAATGTAATTTCCAGTACTGTTGGGAAATTCCTTTCTAAACTTTTCTTTAAAGAGGTGAGGAAAATCATCTTGATTATGTCAATATTTTCTCATACAGTGACTTGATATCTATTATAATTATTATTGCTGTTGAACCTCTACGATTGGTGAGGTTTCTGTCCTGTCGTACATTTCAAAACCATTGATCGAAAAAAGGCAGTTGTGTAAATCTGACTGTTTAAATATGTTTTAACCTTATTCTATGTGTGATATAATTTATATAAAATAGATAGAAAGTTTAAATCTGCTAAGAAAATCTCAATAATTTTAAAATATAAACAATTTATACAGGACTAAACATTTCTGGTCTGATCCACGTCTTAAAATGAGGAAATTAGCAGAACACAAATTTTGGATTATGAGAAGTTGTCGGAATCTTCTTTTCTTGTTTATTTATAAAATTCAGTCAGTTAAGTGCCATACGTGATATACGCTTTGGGTGATCATGTCTTAAAAGATACATGACTAAGTGAACAGAAGATTATCACGCACTAGGTTGCCATTGCTTTTTGCGGTAGACTGGTTGCTAGCCAAGGTTAGAGACCCCAATCTGTCGTATTATTTAACCAATAGCTGGAGGGAAGAGCTGGATTACTACGTTTCCCAACGGTATTTGTGCGAAAGTGAATGCAAGGAATTCAAACTTTGTTGTTTCGAGTTGATATTCACTGCACCAGAACGCACCAGCTATTTATATAATTATGACGCCCGTTTAAAATGGTGTGTAATTTCTTTTCATATATTGTGGTCAGTCAGTTAAGTGCCATACGTGATGCACGCTTGGGCGATCATGTCTCGAAAGAGACATAACTGACTGGGCAGAAGATTATCCCGCAGTAGGTTGCCATTGCTTTCTGCGGTAGACTGGTTGCCGACCAAGGCTATAGAACCCAATCTGTCCTGCTATTTAACTCCTAACTGGAAGGAAGAGACGGATTAATACCTTTCCCAAGGGTATTTGAGCGTAAGTGAATACAATGGATTCAACTGGAATTCGAACTCGGCTCCCCGGTTTCTCGTTCGGAGCCGATATCCACTGTACCACAACGCACATATTTTTTCTAAAAATTAGTATTTTCTTTATTTCAAACCTAATAAAAATGTAGATTATCCGAAATATTTTAGTGAAATTTCTATTTTAAAATTAATAGCAATAGTTGAAATACATTTGTGTAAAAAAGAAGGCATCTTTTTAAACAGTCTCAAAAAGAATGCGGTTTAAAAGAAATAAAACAGAAATTGTAAATTAAAATCTTATAAGAATGTGTTACGAGAGAATGAAAAATGAGTATAGTGAAATTAAATTGAATAATCGAAGAATGAAGGAAGGAAGAAACGCACAAAAAGTGTCAAAACACTATGAAAGTATAAAAATACATTTTATAGAAATATATCCATAAATGACTTTGAAATAACCTCATAAATAAATCACTAAATACGAATTAAGATGAACATGTTGAAGAAATATGAAGTGGAGGAAAATGCAACGGTGCAACGTTGTTCTCAAATATTTTATCAATACGGAATAAAATCTGTAAAAATAAAACAGATCTATAGTACTTGCAAATTAAAATAGTAGCAATATTTATTTTCTCAATAAAAGGGTTTCATAACGAAATATACCAAAATCTCGATAAGAAATAAGACTTATTTTCTCGCCAAAATATGTGAACCATCAGCCGGTAATGCGTCTATACATTCTTGCGAGGAATGTAAATACACAGGAATTGCTTTTGCAGCGGATAAAGAGTGCAACATCTAAAAATCAGAAGATGCATTGCGTTTGCCAAAGATGCAGTACAGAATCAAAGCAGAGTATTATAAAACAGAAATAAGTTTCATTTTTACACAAAAACTGTTAAAGATGGTATTTATCCTCATGTCTGTGACTACTGGACAATATCCTGAAAGATGAAGAAGAACTTGAAGCAACAAAAATGTGGTTCGACAGAAGACTTCTGAGGACGCACACACACACACACAAACACACACAATCTACAATACTAGGAACTAGATCCCACCCTTTTACAGTGAGACCGATAAAATTTAAACGCAATATCAGCTCTAACAGCGTCTTTTCTCTCACTTCCCGCCTATGGAATTCATTTCCATAAAATTACTTCCCCGACACCTACAATCTGTAGCAATTTAAATGTAAGGTCAATAGACATCTCCTATCTCACTAATTCGCACCCTTTCTCTCAAGCTCTTTTCTCCATCCATTCCACCCCAATTACACCGGTATATATATACTATAACTAAAGACTCTTTCTCATCATTTTTCCCTATGTAACCCCCTGCGCAACAGTGGCTATAAAACTGTCTTTCTTGGGGTGAAATGATTATATATATAGTTTTAAGGTATGCTATGATTTTAAGTTAAACATCCCAATATCATTGATCGGACGTATGTAAAAGTTACAACGTGCATGAAGTGGACATCGGAGTCAAGCACCAGAGGTCACAGTCTGTTTCATGCCAAACTTAATGTTGCTTTTTATCGGAACTCCTACGTGGTCGAGCGGTATTAGACACGTCATATTTAATGAGGATTTTTTTTAAAGGATGTAAGTTCAAATCCTGCCACAAGGCGCACATCTTTTAACAAGATTTCTCCATTATTTAGGAGAGTAGATGAATAAAATGTACGATTCAATAATTCAAAATAGAGCAGTTACTCAAATATGAGTATCCATTAAAATAATTCTTTTAAATAATATATATATATATATATATATATATATATATATATATATATATATATATATATACCGGAGAGCAGAATTCGAATTCCAGTTGAATTCCTTTTACTTGCTTCCGCGCAAATACCCTTGGGAAAGGTATGAATCCATCTCTTCCCTTCAGTTATGGGTTAAATATAGGACAGACTTGGTTCTCTAGCCTTGTGTAGCAACCAGTTTACCACAGAAAGCAATGGAAACCTACTGTGGGATAATCTTTTGCCCAGACAGTCATGTCTCTTTCGAGATATGATCGCCCAAAGCATGTATCACGTATGGCACTAAACTGACTGACTAATATAGGGTAGAGTCGCCGACTGACGCCCATTCGGTCGGGTTTCAGTCCTGGGTTAAAAAGCAATCGGAGTCTAACCGTACTGATGAGCTGTCATACAGCGAAACGAATCTGTCTGCGGATGACAATATTTACGCTCTCACGCCCTGATTGAGCACTCTGGAAAATAGTAGACTTTGATAAACAGTATCTACTCTGGCATGTACGCATCGCTCATTCAGTGAAATGAATTAGAGCACCCTAGCTATTGGGCGCGTATCATGATATGCGCTAAAAAGTCTGCCTACTTCCACCGAACGCCCATATCAGGGGTAGAGTCGACGACTGACGCCATTTCGTTCGGGTTTCAGTCCTGGGTTAAAAAGCAATCGGAGTCTAACCGTACTGATGAGCTGTCATACAGCGAAACGAATCTGTCTGCGGATGACAATATTTACGCTCTCACGCCCTGATTGAGCACTCTGGAAAATAGTAGACTTTGATAAACAGTATCTACTCTGGCATGTACGCATCGCTCATTCAGTGAAATGAATTAGATCGCTCTAGCTATTGGGCGCGTATAATGATACGCGCTAAAAAGTCTGCCTACTTCCAACGAACGCCCATAGCCCAGGGGTAGAGTCGACGACTGACGCCATTTCGTTCGGGTTTCAGTCCTGGGTTAAAAAGCAATCGGAGTCTAACCGTACTGATGAGCTGTGATACAGCGAAACGGATCTGTCTGCGGATGACAACACTATATATATATATATATATATATAGTGTTATTAAAAGATCTATTCTCGTATGTATATATTGCAATTTTGTTATTACAATGGTTTATAAAAGCATTAAATCACTACACAAAATTGTTTCAGAACAATACTCTTCTTCTTGAGGTGTTATGTTAACATAAATTGTGAAAATTATTTATTTTTAAAATATATGATGAATTCATGGTTATTTAGAAAATTAGACAAGGGTAGTTGGAGAATATGCTTTTAGGTGTGTCCATATTGTTCAATCTACAATGAAAATTGGATAAATATAGAGTTCAACATCTGGGTCGCGAAAGAAACGAGGATAGCCTGGTGTCTAAACTTTTAATTTGAATTTTGTCTGGATCAGTTACATTGTTTAATCATAGATTATTTAAATGCGTAGACAATAACTTTTAACAGCAGGTTGGATTTTAGGGATTTTTTAAGTAGATTTTGTCCTAACCTATGAGTAAATGAGCTGGGATGTTTAGGTTAGAATTAGGATTAAATGATTATGGTACACTAAGATATATTTTAGTTAAGAAAATTAATTAAGTTTTGTGTGTGTCATTTATTTTAGTAAAATAATTTTTAATTTTTAAGTTAAGTTGGAGCATAATTTCCAGTTTGGTCAATTTCCAGAGTGCTTTTAACCTTGATACTAGAATTCGCCACATATTATTCGGTCTTAACTAAGCATAAATTTAATATTATAATAGACACCAAAACATCCGTTCTTATTCGCAATCAAGAACAATGGATAAAAAATAATTCTGGTGAACAATTTGACATCACAATGGATGCGTCAGACCCTGCGGAGTCTTCCTATCTTATTGGTTTATTTGCTCTATAATTATCATTTACTATCGTTTATCGGGCATCTTACTTCGTCGAAATTATTTCTGTGAAGTAAGAAAATATCTAAACATATTAGGCATTACAAACATGATTGATAAAGCCCCGTAGTGCTCGATTTTGCCTCATATATATATATATAAATTGATGTATGCTATATTTATATATGTCAGACCTTATTGCTTGTCCGAGAGGAGCCTGTGTGCTGTGAGATGCTGAACCACCTCAGCGTTGATAATGGCTTCGAACACTTTGCCAAAGATCGGAAGAAGGCTGATAGGGCGGTAATTTGCAGGGTCAGAGGGTTCTCCAGTGTTTTTAAATATAGGAACTACAGAGGAAGATTTCCAACAGGCAGGAAAGCAGGAAGCAGATAGGCAGAGGTTGTAGAGCTTAGAAAGGACAGAGGAGATTTCAGGGGCACATTTCTTTAAGACTATGGTTGGGATTCCGTCACCACCGCTCGCTATGTGAGGATCAAGTTTTAAGATTATCTTAGAGACAAGCGAAGGTGTAATGTGGACATCATTCAGTTGTGCCTCGGTTCTAGGTGAGAAGTCAGGTGTCAAAACTCCAGACGAGTCCAGACTCGAATTGTTCGAGAATCTGCGGGCAAAGCATTCAGCCTTATCTGCTCGGGAGGTGAGGACCTCAAATTTGTTGATTAGCGGGGGTATTGTGGACTTGCTCTTGTTAAGTACTCTTTTACAGAGTCGCCAGTAGTCTTTAGAGCCGAATTTAGAGCATGCTATGCGTTGCTTCATTCTGGCAGCAAACTTATATATTAATTTAATTAAATATTAATTTAATTAAATATTAAATTTAATTAATAATTAATAATTTAATTAATTTAATTAATTAATTAATTAATTAAATTAAATATTAATTTAATTAAATATTAATTTAATCAAAATATAATTTTATGGTAGGCTATATAATGTGATCAATATTAGTGATAGAGCGAGAATCTTTTTTTATGCTTAAAAGCAATCTTCAGGAGTTATTTATTCTCATACATGGAAAAGACATGTACATTTTTTAATCGTTTCATCTTAAGCAAGGCGGTACCACCACTGATGCTCAGAGGGCTACATGAGAGAGTAGAAGTTTAAGCAGAAGGAGAGCGAGCGAGCAGAAAGAACAACTAATTCCATGGAGCGTCAGAGAAAGGGCAAGGGAAGGATAGGAATACAGATGGGATGACAGTTGCGAGGATAGAGTAAGAGAAAAAAAAGATACACATGGTGATGTAGAAAAAAGTGAGGAAGACTGGAGTCCAGTGGATAAGAGATGGAAATTGGCATTGCATTTAAATTATTAGAGCCGTCAGGAAAGCAAGTATACGGAAGGGAGTTCCACAGGCGGGAAGTGTGAGAAAAGAAGCTAATGGAATAGAATTGCCGGCTGATTTTATTGATCTAATTTTAAATGGGTGAGACCTTGTTGCCAGTCTGGTTGCACGAGTAAATTTTGTGTGATGGTGGCATTAGTGACTTAAATTTGTCGGAGCAGAAGCCAGGAAAATATTTGTAAAAGAGAGAGAGGGGAGCCACATCTTGCCGGTGAGAAAGTGTCTGGAGTCGAGCTGCCAAGTCAGGACCTATCACATTACAGATTCTCTTTTGGAGTCTGTCAAGAACACTGAGATGAAAAGCAAGGGCGCCTGACCAGATAACAGTAATCTATGCACGATAGGATGGTTGATTTGCATATATACAATATGGATTAACAGGGAAAGTCTTCTTAGCACGACACAGTAACCCAAACTTCCTAGTAGTGTAGGATGTCAGAAGAGATGGTGAGGCCGAGGAGGCGTAGTGTATTGCTTTCATGGAGACTCGCTTGGTCCATGCTTATGGAGGAGCCGGAGAGACTGCCTGTGATGGTTGACATATAGTAGCTTCATTTTAGACGCATTGAAGTTTACAAGGTATTTCTTACCCCAGTCTGCCACAGAGTGGATGTCCTTCTCAAGATCAGCAGCGAGCTTATGTTTGACCGCCCCCCCCCCAAATTTCTAACTGATGCGGGAGTAAATGGTGGTCATAAAAAATTTTCTTTTCGAAACAGTGAATTTAAACATTTTCAAAATTGACGTATTTTTTAGCGTTCTTCATTTCTTCATTAAAAATGTGTGCATGGTTCCCCCCTAAGGAGTTTTGTCACACCCATATATATATATATATATATATATATATATATATATATATATAAACTTCTTTATAAATGGAACTTTGTCTGTATGTATGTGTGTGTGTTTGTGTGAGTGTGCCCGTTACATATGGACTCCGAATCGGTTGAACCAATTTTCTTGAGATTTTAAACAGTTGTACTATAAGCGTCTCGGAGCGTTCTTAGCTAGGTTTTGTGTCGAGGTACCCCGATAAATGTCGAAAATCGATAATCGAAAAAATCGGGTTATAGAAGGAGTGGTCCGATTTTAATCAAATTTGATGCACTCATAACAGCATTTTCTTTCGGTAACCTCTCAGATATAGTCGATAATTGTCAGTTTTTCAGGAAGTAAAATGAAAAATAATGTCTCACCGTCCGAAATATTTTCATGTCAGATATTTTACCATATTTCTGGCTGCGATTTATTACAAGGAAGAAAATTGACGGGTTATAAGCAATTATTTAGCGCTTTAATAACCGTCTCTGATTTCCTATCATCGTAAAATAAGTGGAAAAATGAACTTCATACAAACGAGTGTATTATCGAAATGTTTCAGCTTAACTTCCCAAATTTGTTATTTAAGCGAAATTATTTGAATAACGATCTGAAAAATGGATCTAAAACTAAATTTTTGAGCTCGACTTCTTCATTTCTTTCAATTCTACTCCTGCAGCTTCTTCTCCCGCACTTCACGCCTGTGAAACTCGCTCCCGTATTCTTGCTTTCCTGACGGCTACAACCTCCAGAAATTTAAATGAAAGTCAATACTCATCTATTAACCACTGGCCTCTAGCTCTCTCCCCTCCCCTGTATAACCTTCCCTTTCTCCACCTATGTATCTGTCATCGCACCTGCTTTCTCAGCTTTCTATTGTTCCTTTCTAACTAGTTTGTACTCCTCACTCTATTCTAATTAGTCTTGTTACATTTATGTAACCCCCTGCACATCAGTGGGGTTTTCGCCTTGCTCGGGGTGAAATGATTATAAAAAAAAATTATTCCATTAACAAGATGCACATTCTAGTGAAAGAGCTTCTTACCAGAACCAATAGTTTTTTTTAAACAGTTTACCGGGAATAACTTTACCGACAGTTACAATCTTAACTTCTTCATATTCAGGGTGTACCTTTTTATTTCCCACATATTGTCATAAACTACAACTTTTTCCACCTACACTTACCGCTAATACAACCATCCGTTTGGTAACCCATTATTTTCACTGACTTAAAATATAAGTAAATATATATATATATATATATATATATATATATATATATATATATATATATATATATATGTGAATATACTAATTATGGAAACCACAATCTATGTTCGTATTTTTATCCATATCTCAGATAACCAAAAATAAAAACCTGTAATGATATAAGTGACCACTTGAGAATACCAGCTCTCGATAATTAATAAGGGTTCTTACAAATCTAAAACTATTTTATTACTTTAAATTACTAGCAAAATGTTGATAAGCCGTATAAAATGAAAAAGCATATGAAGACTTAATTGCTCCACCCAGATATAGTCTCAGTGTTCTGTTTCTTATCTGATCTGGCTCTTGCAATGGTAAAGAATCAGCCGACCATTTTCTTGCATCTTTAGTATTAGATTGTATATATGAGTCTCAGTTGGATGGGCTTGAATCCAAATAGAGATTGATGTAAAGGAACCAGCTTGACAGAACACGAATCAATCATGATAACTAAACATACAGTGTCTGATGGTGTGACTTTACTAATTTGGTTTTTCGACAGAGTTAAATTTACAAGCCAGCCTAGTCTTGGGTTAGAGCTGTGATCATCTACCATGCTCTGTAGACTCAGGATTAAGAGGTGCACCTATAAAGTAATATACCATCTAATTTGTTATTTAATAACTATCGCAGTGTGTTCTTAGGTAGGTCATTAACATAGAAAAGAAAGAGATAAGACTGAGGGGAGACTGAGGAAGGCCGACACGGGTCATATGTACTTCTGATGACTGGCTGTAAACAACTACATTCAGAAATGATAACAGAAAACCCGTTCTGTAGAGAGAGTTTGTAAAGCAGCCCCAGATGCCAAAAACCGCAAAAAAAAATTGACGTATATAGTACAACGGTTCTTGTAGAAAATGTATTTTCTAGAACTTCATTGATTCTATGAGTAATGACAGATAAGAAATCAGCTGTGGATCTCGCAGAGCGAAAACCGATACTGGGTACAGCTCTGTAGTTGTTTCTTTTTTTTTCTTGTTGATGGGTTCAACAGTCTTTTTGTTGATTTTTTATCCGAAGAGTGTGTCACTGAGGATATCAATAGGTCGATATTGCAACACAGATGGGTGCTTCCTCGAGCAATCTTATACATTGTCAATACTGAATATAGGAATGGCATGAAATTTATCGGGAAAACAATAGAATTTTATCCAGACCGGTGGCCTTGTTAATGTAAAGGCTTCTTCTTAATCAGGAAACATTCTAGAGTGAAGGAATCAAATAGTGAAGACCATATATATATATATATATATATATGTGTGTGTGTGTGTGTGTGTGTGTGTGTGTGTGTTGTATCCCGGGAGGGGATAAACAGAGAAAGAAAGAACAGTGCAAGAAATAACTCTTAACACTGAGGATATATAAATAGAGATTTGTTATACCTCAGTACAATAAACCAAATACCAGTACACCAACGAACAGTTAACACGAATAATATTTAGGAAGGCAATGTCTCTGTAAAGGACGTATGCGTCCGTCTTGAGAAGAAGGCTTCCGTGTTGTCACGTCTAACTCTCGTCTAAGGCCGACGGCTCTCGACTAAAGTCGATGACTCCCGTATAATAACGAAGACTCTCAATCACTCTCGTGTAATGATCAAGACTCTCGTATAAATCACGGTCATTTATAAACCGGGCCATACCCATTCCTGGGTAAGACAGGATATTCCTCCACAACAATATATATATATATATATATATATATAACATATATATATATATATAATATATATATATATATATGTGTGTGTGTGTGTGTGTGTGTGTGTGTGTGTGTGTGTGTGTGTGTGTGTGTGTGTGTGTGTGTATGTGTTAGGTGTTGGCTCTAATAAAATATTGGCTGATATATTAATTTATATTTATTTCATAAATACGCAAGGGGATTCGAAAGTTATTCTCTTTTTTATGCATAACTGTATTCTCCCGTCTAGAAAAACGGAAGAAAGCATCAGAGGTAAAATGGGAGGAAGATAACTTTCAATCATACATCCGATGTTTCAAACGCCATTGTGCCAAACACATTTTTCATTTGCTTTATTTTTATATTATTATCATCTGAAATTCATAACCACCAAATTAGATAGCCAATCCTAATAAAGGAAGTGTTTGCCTGCGACAGATACTGAGATTGTTTACTATTTCCTATCTTCGAAGCTGCTTGTATCTTTCGAGAGATGAATCGCAAGACAAAGCAATGATGTATTCCCTAAAATAACGTTTATAGTAACAAGGAACGCACACACACACACACACATATATATATATATATATATATATATATATATATATAGTAAGAATTTATATATATATATATATATAT
>JBBBDQ010001654.1:1127500-1377500 GCA_037127315.1 Ascarosepion bandense | reverse complement strand
TATTATTATTATGTCATTTCTCATTACAATTTGATTTCTGCTATGATTGAACAACCTAACAAGTCGACAGAAAAACCTAAGGCAGGTTGTGGTGTATTGTTATGGCTCCATTTCATGTTTTTTATATCTCCCCTAACATCCCTAGCGTTACAGTGACAAAGTTCTCCTTAGTGTGTAGGATGTGCTTAACAAGACAATTTTTGTATATCTTCTAAGCTGGGGTATCCAGGGATTCTTTCAATGTGTTTTTTGTTCCATTTATATCATTCCAAGTGCAACCACTATCACTGGTACGATACTTGTTTTCAATTTCCTCATTTTTTCTATTTCAATTTCCAGGTCTTTATATTTTGACAGTTTTTCGATTTCCTTGGTTGCTATGTTACAATCCGCTGGACAAGCCATATCAATTAATAAGCAAGTTTTCTTTTCTTTTTAGTTTTTAACAATAATGTCCGGCCTATTTTCTTCAATTTTTCTGTCTGTATAGCTGGTGTAATCCCATAGAATGGTGACATCTCTTTCTGTAACCGGTGCTGGATGATGTTCATACCAAGGTTTGTTCACATATTTTCCATTGTGTTTGCACATTGTCACATGTAAGTATTGCCTCGCACTATCGTGACGATTTTTATATTCATTTGGGTCAAGTACAGAAGATCCTGAGATTATATGGTCTCTTGTTTCTTGGTAATTATCAGAGAACCTGCATTTTGGATCGACATTATTATGTATAATATTTGCCTGAAAGTTCCAAGTGAACAGACTTTGGTCTTGCGCTACAAGAATAAAGTCTTCAGTTTCAGACTTTAATCCAGATGCTCGTAACCCTCGATGAGTATTAACTTTAACAACATTGGATTTATTGCCACGTTCTGGATATTGACCATGCAGAGGTTTGTCTTGCCAGCGTTGTTTCATCTGTACAACAGTTTTATACCTGGCTTCCTTTTTCATATTTTTTGCTGCAATAGTTGGTTCTTGGCTTCTGTTTGGCTTTTCTACAGAATCTACTTGTAAATTTTGTTTGTATTTACTGCCTTCTGTTATTAGTGAATATTTTTTTCTTTTCTTTATTATTATTATTATTTCAGATATCATCTTGCTACTAAGTATACCAAGAGCTTTTCGGTGTCTGTGAGTAAAAGGGATACTGTAGAATAGTTATCTATGCATATCTGGGACGTTTTAGCATATGCCACGTGAAGTTCCACTGAAGGAAGCATTTTGTAAATCTGAGATGCGGAATTTTATTCACAAGGTTTTTGTCATCTTTCTTTATCATACACTATTTCCCGATCACAACAGCGATAACCACAGGTTTAAGTTTTCTCATTTTTGCTACTTCGTTTTGGAGGTCCTTATAATTTAACAACTTTTTAAATACTTTTTAGAAACGTTGGAATCATGCATGCAAGTTATATTAATTAGCTTGCCATTTCTTTTTTTAAATGATTTATATATTTGCTAACAGTATAGCCCGGCGTAGCTCGGGTGTAATGAAAGCTTTAAAACTGATCCATGGTCCTGGAGCTCAGTCTCTTTGGACGTTGGCATGAAAGACTAAAAAGCAATAGTTGTTTCCACTTAAAGTGAAACCTTACACTGAAAGAAAAATGAATGGATGTAAGTCAAATTTTGATTTCTTGGTATCGATATCAATTACGTTTTTTCGTCGTAAACTGAATTTTGAAGGCTAAATAAGTCCTCTGAGTAAATTGTATTATGGCTGAAACTAAGAACTACAATTATACCTACTTAGAGCTAAACCCGATACAGAAACTAAAATAAAAGGGATGAAAAAAATACAGACATACAGGCAGATAAACAGACACACACACACAAACATCTTGCCTTTATATATATATATATATATATATATATATATATATATATATATATTATCGATTTTCTGCACTATTGTCAGAACTGCAACCTTGAAATTTCTGAATATAGTTTCTTATATATTTGTCTATGAGTGTATCAAATTTGATTAAAATCGGACCATTTCTTCTATGACCAGACATTTTCGATTATTGATTTTCGATATTTATCGGGGGTACCTCGGCACAAAACCAAGCTATGAACACTCGCAGACGCTTGTAGTACTACTGTGTAAATTTTGAAGAAAATCGGTTCAGCCGTTCCGGAGTCTATAGGTAACGGACACACACACAGACACAGACACACACACAAAGTTAAATTCATAAATAAGTTTAGATCTCTGGTCTATATTGATACTTTTTCTCTCTCTGAGGATTACAAAATTTACTTGTGTAGCCACTTCACCATCATTTCTGACATCATTCGGATGGTGATTTATACAATATATCCGGGATTTCAATGCCATAGCTCAAACAAACATCAGTCAGTTAAGTGCCATACGTGATTACCACTTGGGAAATCATGTCTTAAAAGAGACATGACTGACTAGGCAAAAGATTTTCCTGTGGAAGTTTGCTAGAAGGCTATCACAATGCATTCAGAGTTAGGTTGGTTGCCAATTAAGGAATTCAAACCTAATCTGTCGTGTTATTTCATCCATAGCTGGAGAGAAGAGACAGATAATATCTTTCCTTAGGGTATTTGCACGTAAGTGAATGAAACGAACTGAACTGGAATTTGAACTCGGTTCTTCGATTTTACGTTGCAACAAACTTACCAATGAATATATTTGTTTAACAAAGGGTTATAATTTATTATTTTCCAAAAAGGACTGGGCACTTTCATACTATTTAGTCAACGGTTTCATCAAATTTATGGCATAAGCAACAGGATGGATTTGAGCCATCGTTGTTTATGTTAATATTATTATTACTATTATGATTCGATTTCTGCTTTGGTCACACTAACTCACATGTCTGTAGATAGAACTAAGGCAGAAAGTAGCGTGTTGCAATGGTTACATTTCATTTGTTTCTATATCTCCCATAACATCACTTGCGTAACATGGACAAAGTCCTTCTTAATGTGCGGGCTGTACTTATCAAAACAATTTTTTGTAGGCTGCGGTTTCAAGGGAAGCTGTCAATGTGTTGTTTTGTTCTTTTAAATTAAGTGGCTAGTCTAAATACGAATGCTGACTTTGACTTCAAGGCTAATACAAATACAAGAATCGATTATTAGCATTCACCTTCATGTCACTGTTGCTTAGATAAATCCAAACGATATATGTGTAAAAAGGTGTAATAATAAAAAGATTTAAGAGTTTCGTTATATGCTTGAAGCATTGTGTATATATGGTTTATGGGTAGGTGTTTGAAGGCTATCACAATGCGTTTAGTATGATAAAGAAAGCTAAATTAGGTGCTGGGAATTCAGTCAGTTAAGTGCCATACGTGATACACACTTTGGGCGATCATGTCTTGAAAAAGACATGACTGACCTGACAGAAGATTATCCCGCAGTAGGTTACCATTGCTTTATTTATTTATTATTCATTAATATTTCGGGATCAGAATCTCATCTTCAGAATGATAGGAGAGCTTGGTTTCAAGTTGTCTGCTTCTGGACCGTGCCTTTAAACGACAAATATTTAAATTTATCCAGTTACCCCACCAGGCAGATATGTGACACTAGATCGAAGATTTATCTGGAGAGGCCGAACGCTTGCAAAGAGACAAACCATGCAGTAGAAGCACTTATCCACATATCCTTCAAAGCAGATCCAGGTTGTTTTATGAACAGGGAAATTGGTGGTACTCAGTATTTTATTATGTAAGGGGTATTGAATTTATTGTTCTAAAAAGCTACATCATCAATGGATAGAGGAATAACAATTTGAAGAAGCAGTTACGAAAGTCAATCAAAACTAAATGCCCTAGAAAACGGGCGAGAGTTGTCTTGTTTCATTAGGTCAATGCACTCTAACACACGACGTTGACTTCAAAACATGGAGCGTGTTAATATTGATCTGAATCGTTTCAGCAGACTCTCTGTTTTTCGGATTTTATATCCACTTGACAATCATCTATTTCCCAACATCTAAGCCAGTATCGCAGTAACGGTGATGTAATATCTGCTGTTGATGAAATTTTTTG
Organism: Ascarosepion bandense; assembly: GCA_037127315.1. Lineage (NCBI taxonomy): Eukaryota > Metazoa > Mollusca > Cephalopoda > Sepiida > Sepiidae > Ascarosepion > Ascarosepion bandense. The sequence goes on along the minus strand of JBBBDQ010001654.1, from coordinate 1,373,460 downwards.
GCAACAGGATGAAACTTTCTTCACTAATTAGAGCCAAGCACTGCAAAAATAATAGAAGTGTAGGGACTGCAAGAGGAGCTATGTAAAAAAATAGACCTCATTTCCTCACACTTCAAGTGGCTATTTTCCTCAGCGTCTGAACTATTTCAGCTGACATTACAAGGGTGGAGGAAAATTTGCATTTAGCACATAGAAAATACGTAAAAGTTGATTTAAAAGATATATATATATATATATATATATGTTAGTGTGAAGAAGCAGTTACGAAAGTCTATCAAAACGAAATGCCCTAGAAAAAGGGCGAGAGTTGTCTTATTTCATTAGGTCAATGCACACTAACACACTACCTTGGCTGCAAAACATGGAGCGTGTTAATATTGATCTGAATCGTTTCAACAGACTCTCTGTTTTTCGGATTTTATATCCACTTGACAATCATCTATTTCCCAACATCTAAGCCAGTATAGCAGTAACGGTGATGTAATATCTGCTGTTGATGAAATTTTTTGGCAACAGGATGAAACTCTCGCCATATTACATGCTTAAATTCTCGCTTGTGCGTTGTTTTTTTGTTTTTGTTTTTTTTTGTTTTTTATCGACTGGGAAATATAAAATCATGCCACGATCACTTCCTCCCCTTACCTGCCTTGATATTCAAGACTCCAATGACGATTCTAAATATCAATATCTACGGTCAATTTTCAAAACCATATGGCGATTGAGTTTTCATTAAACAGAGTTGTGATACCCGTAAGTAAGTGAATATATATTTATTATTATTATAAATTATGGAACTTTTATGATACATCAAGCAATTTTTGTTAACACAAGCACACAATGTGTGATATTTCGTGCGTGTGTGTGTGTATGTGCGTGCGTGCCTGCGTCTGCGTGTGTATGTGCGCGCAAAGGGTGTGATGAGAAAAATGTCGCCATAGTACATGCTTAAATTTTCCCTTGCGCGTTGTTTGTCTTTTTTTTTTTTTCTTATAAATTTTATTGACTTGGAAATATAGTACAGTCAGTTAGGAAGTGTCTGTGAGAAAAAGTGCTCTATGACCAAATTCTTCCAGAAATTTAGAACCAGCATACTGAACTACTTGGAATTAGCGTCTGAAGCTCGAACCCGAAGATTTTGGACTTTTTGGTTGTCAAGGATGTCAGAAAAACAAGTATAATAGTGATTACGTATTTGAGTCGTTGCTATAGATGGAAAAGTTATGATCTTTCGTGTTCACATCTTTTATTTAGATTCCTTGAGGTTTTAGTTTATTGTTTTGTTTAGTATGACAAAGTATTTTACTGTATTGAATGTTGTAGTCAAGATTTTTATGTTGAGTTTAGAAGTTAGTTTTTTCTTGTGTGTTAAAGGTGGGTGGCAGGATACATTTTTTTTATTCATTGGGTTTCATAGAAGGAGCGTTTTTGGCTTTGGAATATTTTACGAGTCTTGAATTTTGCTTATATATATATTTATATAAATGTAAACGTATCGCTATACTCGTTTCGAAAAACCCTACGAGTACATACGCGGAAGGAAAAAATGGCAATAAAAAAGAACCAGCTAAGCACATGAACATCAGTCAAAATACGTAGCCCAAAGAAAAAAACCCGAGACTAGTAACCTAAAACAAAAAGCGCTCAGTACGCAAATAGAGCAAACAAAATAAATATCTAACCTAGAGAGCCAAAGAACCTATCAAGGTTTCACCTAATTAGATCTTCAAGGAAGGTTGGCCAACCTTCCCTGAAGATCCTATTAGGTGAATCCTTGGTAGGTTCTTTGGCTCTCTAGGTTAGATATATATATATATATATATATATATATGTGTGTGTGTGTGTGTGTGTGTGTGTGTGTGTGTGTGTGTGTGTGTGTGTGTGTGTGTGTTATATATTATGCTCCCATTACGATTGAGCTCTCTAGAGGAGAACATTTTAAAACAGTTTTCACTTCTGCTATTTAAGCGTGACTCTTTAGAAATAGAGTTCTTTCGGTGACTGGCGTGTGTATACACTGCTTATATACAACACGTTAAAATTTCCCTTCGATGACGCCATGCGTCTATGGTTAGTGAGTCAGACGAACGCCGAATCGGTCGAGTTTCGATCCAGGTTAGAAGCAAGTGGATATGTCTAGCCACACTGATGAGCTGTGATACAGCGAAACAGGCTTGTATGTGGATGATTATATATATATATATATATATATATATATATATATATCGGGGATACCTCGACATAAAACCTAGCTAAGAATACTCGCTGATGCTTATAGTACAACTGTGTAAATTATCAAGACAATCGGTTCAGCCGTTTCGGAGTCTATAGATAACGGACACACACACAGTTTCATTTATAAATAAGTCTATATATATATATATATACATATATATATATCCTCGCTATCATAATAAACACCCTTGTGTGAACCGGGCGATAGTTTAGTCTATCTACTACAATTGACAAAAAAAAAAAACAATGAAAAAAAAAAGAAGAAAAGTGAAAAGATTGGAAAAGAGAAAGACGGAAACCACATCCTGAGCAGGGAACAAGGGATGAGCCTCTACAACTGTACAATAGACGTTGGTGGAGTGTGAACCGGGCGATAGTTTAGTCTATCTACTCCACTTGAGAAAAAAAAAATGAAAAAGAAAAAAAGAAAAGTGAAAACATTGGAAAAGAGAGAATGTCAGATTTTATTTTGTTGTTGTGATGAATAATTTATGGTATAATTTATGGAATAATTTATTGTTTTTGTTGGTCTATTTCCAAAAGACATCAATTTTGAAACTGTTCTTTACGCGGTGTAGCTTGATATATAGGAAAGGTAAGGAATTAGGTTCTTCAATTTTATATGTAAAATCACTTGTAAAATCGACTATTTTTAGTTGATCTATTAGTTTAGGTAAATCAATGCCACGAATATATATGAGTAGAGCATCATGAGTATAACGGAAATATGTTGATTGTTTGGGCAATATATTTTGAAAAAAAAAAAAACGAATTCAAAAAATTCTAAGAGGGCACATTCCATCATTCCACAGAGGGTCGATCCCATTACTAATCTATTTTTTTTTTTTTTGTAACATGCAATACGTAATATGAAGTAAGTTGATTGGTGATGAGAAGGTAGAGTTTCATTGTTTTAGCTGTTAATAGAGAGAGCGTTAGATGATTTTTCAGGAGTTTAGACAACTGATACGTTGGTATAGGATTTTAAATCTAGACTGACCATGCATTCGTCAGTCATGTTCATTTCCCTTAGTTTTTCAACAAGTTTACCTAAGTTCGTTATATGAGATTGTTCAAAGAAGAAGGGTTAAAATTTTTCTTATGGTTTTTGACAGTTTTTGAGGGTTTCGTGGTCTGTTCCTGAATAAAGGTGCGGATTAGGATGCCGGTTTTGTCAGTTTTAGGAAGACCGTAAAGTTTGAGTGATCAAGGGTGATATTCTATGATTCTATACTATGATTTGTCTTCATTTTTAATAAGATTCTTTATCTCCTTGTTAATCTTTTGTCTTTGAGTAATTATTTTCCGTTCGTTTATTTTGTTCTATGTATTGGCATTGTTGAGAAGTGAATACGTTTCTTCTACGCATACAGTACTGTGCAAATGTATTAGGATAAGAACTATTATATCTTTTATGAGTCATCAAAATAAAGTTTAAAGTCACCCCTGTCCTAACACTTAGGACATTGGTGATTTTCCTAAAAAGCCTCACTGAAGTTCAAATACAAGGTGAAAAGCCAATTAAATTGCTTTAATTACTGATTATTTAAAATTAGGTGTAAAAGAAATGTATTAAAAATAAGTTATATTTAATTATTCCAAGTTTCTATTAAACAAGTTAATTTGAAACTACTCTATTGAATATCTATGGCGTATTTTGGATAAAAAAATTGATAAATCTAATGTTACTTCCCATACACACTTTGGTAACAAATACAAGCGGCTTGGCAGGAGATACCATTAGATACATTGAAGAAGTTTATGATGTCAATTCCTGACAGAATGAAGGTTGTGATCAAAGCAAAAGGCTATTATAATAAATATTAATTTAATTTAGTAACAAAGAGTTCTTTTTGTTAAAGCATTTGTTGAGTAAATCAAATAAAATTACTTTAATTAAATGGTTTATTTTCTATCAATATGCCTCATAAAAGATAAAATAGTTTTTGTTCTAATACTTTTGCACAGTACTGTATATTCTTGTTCATGAGCACAGTCTGCCTTTCCTTCTCAGTGAATGTGGTGGACATATCTTTATATCTGCTTAGGTGAATGTCAGTGGCTCAGTGGAATCGTATTTTTCTTATCCGTTCCTACAGTAGCAGTAATTATGCTTTGAATATAATCTTTAGTGGAACCATAATTATTTTGGTTGTGATTTTTACTACAGTGAATATTTTATCTCTTTTGTGGATTTCAGTGACAAATTTTAAACAAATGTTGACAGTTTCCTGTCCTGCAATTGAAAGGTTTGTATACGATGGAATTTTTATTAGATTAGGTTTTCCAACAAATTTCCACTTCCTATGGTTGCATATGTTGTTGAGGTTTTGTCAGCGTTTTTGGTTTGATAGTCTGGTAGTCTATTTGGCTTCGTTACAACTTCTTTTTTGTGGAGTAGCAAAGTAACAGTTCTAGTCTTCTATTACTGAGGTTTTCCAATATATTTCGCTATTCGACAGCTTCTTTTAAGATATTACATGGGTATGACAGATCAGTGTAATGTGATGTCCTGAGTAGTTTGTATATATATATATATATATATATATATATATATATATATATATATATATTACGGAAATAAACGAATTTGAACGAAACTTGGTGATAAACAACCGACAATTTGAAATGAATTGTTTGAAAATTATATTTTATCGATACTCGTATTTAAGTAGATATTCGGTTTTTAATTAAACAATATTATATATTTATATCTACTGGTCTGATTATTTACGATAAATCTTTATTACGAAAATGTGTGTCATTCGGCAGGATTCGAACCTGCGACCCTTATCTCCATAGGAGAAGCTACCATTTGATCTGGCAACGTCTTAGACTGCTCGACTACGAATGATATCCAGTCTAAACGAGGTTTTAATCAAGCCTATATAACACTATTTTCGATTTATTGCAACAACCATATCTGCTCTGAAATGTATCGTAATGTCATCAAATGTAAACATGTTACGAAAATTAACGAATTTTAACGAAACTTGGTTATAAGCAACCGACAATTTGAAATGAATTGTTTGAACATTATTTTTTATCGATACTCGTATTTAAGTAGATATTCTGCTTTTAATTAAACAGTATTATATATTTATATATACTGTCCTGATTATTTTCGATAGATTTTTATTACGAAAATGTGTGTCATCGAACCTGCGACTCCTATATAAACAGGGGCAGCTACCATGTGATCTGGCACGTCTTACACCTTTCTATGGAATGACAGAGGGGCCTAAATTACCTCTGTATAACATATCAGCACAAATGTTCATAGTTTGATGTAATGGTACATTTGTGTATAAGCTGATTTTTTCATACGAGACCATAAATTTATTCTCAGAGGAATATTCTAAGTTTCTAACGAAACTAGAGAAAGTGAAGGAGTCAGAAATGTTACATGTGGACAACACTTCAAACACAGATTGAAGTAGTTCTGTCAACCATTTGGCTAACGAAGCCCACCATAGACAAAATTGGTCTAAGTGGGACCCCTTCCTTATGAAGGTCATACATTCTAGGACGTTGTGATCTAACGGGCCTTATTCTGCTATAAATGCCATTAGAAATCAAATTGCCCTTGTACAATGACAGCAGCCAACAATATGTTTTGACTTCTATTTTGCTAGTATTGTCAAAACCATCGACAGGACCGATAACTTTAAACTTAGCAGGGTCATCCAAAATAATATGCATTTTATTAAGATAATCCTGTTTATTTATATGACAACATCAGAACCTTTATTCGGCTTGGTAATTTAAATGTCTTCCCGCAAACTTAATGATTTTATAGTTCGTAAATGAATACCACGCGAATCAAGATGATCTCTTTCACAACCTAGCGAGGAGTATTCATTAGCTAACTCAAACAATTTGGCTTTAATCTCTGAACACTTTTCAGATGACCTGGGAACATGATGACTAATTTGATCATATAATAACTAAAATTCTGAATAAATTTGTTTCCTATTAATCTTAGAAGTGGTGATACAGACATCTAAGCTACGGGAGAGAACTGAAAGTTCAATCCCGCTGAGACTAGTGTTTGAAAAATTAAATATATGTCGATGTAAATTACCATTAATAGAATCATGCCTTCTAGTAATTAGGTAATCAAAACCCTTACTGTCTCTCTATCTTGCAGATTTTTCCAAACGTAATCTGTTATTTACTAAATAACGAGAGAGACGGAAAAAGACAAAAAAAGCCCATTTCGGCTCTAATAGCATTCAAAATTGAACGAAATGAGCGTAAGCATTTGATAGAGCAGTCAAACAACTTATCTAAGTCATACCTAAATTAATGAGTGTTCAACAGAGATCGAATTTGTTTTAATTCTGGTCAGCCTTCTTTGTATAAATGAAGGAACAAAACTACATGACAAACAAGATCTAAGAAATGTTCTTTTTATTCTAAAATTATTGACTCTAACCCTGATTAAGTTGGCCAACAATTTCTCTGAGGTACCATCGACGAAGATATACAAACAAAGATTTGTACCCAAATGTAAACATACAACTCCATAAGAGTCATAAAATGGAAAGAATGTAACACTCACAAACTCTCCAGTAATTGCAAGGAGCGAATAAATCGCTCTTCCTGCCTACACAGGCTCGGTTGATGGATTTCGAGACAGACGGCTTCTAAAATACGTAAGTGATGAGCTGAGCGAACACTCTGCAAGACAGAAAACCATTTGTCTTCATATTGAAACGCACACACCTGATTGTCTCGCAGGTATTGACCAATCACTGACTCCAGAACAGCTTCGGTTGTTTTATAGATCGCTGAGGGATACCGCACGAATATTTGCAGGGACGTGCTGCAAAACCCGGGTCTCCAACCTAAGAGTGGTTCGTCCTATGTAAACCGCATCGCAGCGGATTGTTTAATTTTTAAATTTACTGTAAGTTTAAAGGGATCGGTCTAATCAACCCTCTTATATTTAAATTATTTGATTAAAATTTACTTTTAGACAAGCTCCTTCTCCCCCCCCCCGTTTTTGTAAGTTAACCTTTTGTGTTCTCCTTTGTTCTGTATTTAAAATTTATAATAAAACCAACGTAAGCCTTTGAAAAGTGTTGGCCGAAAGATTCCTATATATATATATATATATATGTGTGTGTGTGTGTATATATATATATATATATATATATATATATATAACAAAAACAGAATAGTATGAATAAAAAAGGTACCAAACATAATAAAACAAACTTTTTCCCTCAAAATGTTTATATTATTATTAAGAGGAAAAATCAAAATAGTTTTTAATTATTTTTTATAATTTTTTAATCCTTTCTAACATTTTCGAAATTTTGTCAGAATGTTTTGTTTTGATTGAGTTAGCGTCTAAGAAACGTTTACTACTGTTTTACAATGGACACCAAATGATTGCATTTGCCACTTTTTTAGGTTACAAACACATTAATTTGGAAATTCTTGCAAAAATCAAATAATTGTCGGACTTTAAAGAAACTTTCAGTACTTATTCACAAATGAATGAAATTATTTTGTATTTATTTCTTTTTAAATCATGATAAAAATATATTTTATACTACCTCTGTTACCCCCACTCTTAATAAATTTTACGCTAATGGCCAACTTTTGTTTTATTAGTTCAACGCTGGACTGATTGGGGAATAAAAATCATCTATTTTCTTTTTATCTTAAGTTTGCAATCACTATCCGAAAACCTTCTCTGAAGAGTAAAATAAAAATGCAATAAAACTCTGATATAATTTAATTTGATAATCTTTTAATTACTGCAATAAATAATAACTATTAAGGACATTATACTTTGAAGAAAAGATATCTTTCGATTGATAATAAAATTTTAAAGAATTGTTTTAATTTTTTTTAATTTTGTTTTTAATATTAAATAATTCAATAATATATAAATTTTTTAAAATATTTTTAAAATCTCCAAAAAATTGATTTCGAGTTGACTTTTTAGTTAAAAGCTGATGATCATATTGCCTATCTAAAATTTAAAAGTTTAATAAAAATCGTTTAGCAAATATATTTTAAAATAATTAAATAATAATTTTTTGTGTGTGTAATTCTGTTCATCTACGTTCCATTTTGAGTAAATACAATGTTCCATAGGTGTCTTAACATGTTTCCATAATTATAATTATATTATATATATATATATATATATATATATATATATATATATATATTATTATTAATTTAAAGTTGTAAACTTCCTAGATGTAACACTCGACTTAGTAAATAATAATTACTAAACGTACATAAAACCCAATGAATGTCCATTATACATCTACCCAAAGTCAAATCACCCCCCGAGTATAATCAAACATATACCCTCCTCCACAGAATATAGAATCAGTAAAAACTCTTCCAGTGAAGACATATTTAACAAACATAAAAGACTTTACAATAAGCCCCTAAAATAAGTGGCTATAAAAACCAAAACATGAAGTATATAACAAACTATAACCATAACAGGTAAAATAGAAATAGAAAAGTCATTTGGTACACACCTCCTTTCAGCCAAATGGTAAACACCAAGTTAGGGCAGAAGTTCCTCAATTTAATTACAGAACACTTTCCCAGTAACAACCCCCTAAGTAAATGTTCTAACAAAAATACACTTAAACTGAGTTAGAGTTGACCAAATAACCTCGAACAATCATAACGAAACATAATAAATATATCTTAAATCAACACGTAGATCGGAATAAAATTAACTACCAATATAATAAAGAGGACAACAATAAAAACTTATAAAATTGTAGAAACCCCACACAATTGCCCACTACAAAATAGATGTAAATTAAATTCAATTGTCTATCAATGTAATATAACATCAATAGAAAACCCAACTTTAATCAAAGCGCATATCGGATCTACAAAGCAACGATGTTACATGTACTTACCTTCATTCAAAAACAACTTATATTGAAACCAAACATCTTTTTCTGCATATTTTATGGAAATTAAAAGACACAAAACAGAAACCCAAACTAAAATGATAAATCATGGAACAAACTAGAACCTGCAACTCACTTAACGACATCAACCCTTTATACTTAAGCAAAAAATTACACATTCTAAACTACCAAAAAAATGGCGAAATATTGAACCGCAGAGAAGAATTAACAGGGTTAAAATCTAATTAACTAAAAAATACCTCATTCACATAAAATAATCCCCTCCATAAAGGTAATAATCACCCATGTTTAAACCACAAAATAAAAAAACGAACATCGTTTAAATAAAAAAAATAAACTCACATTAAGTACATTAAATTAATAACAATTTTATTCCATCCACTCATATATAGTACCAAAATAAAATGTAGCTACCCTTTCTTAAAAAAACTTATATCCCAGTGTAAGAATTACCCAAACAAACTAAAAAGTGACCTGTCCAAAACTAAGCTACTTCGCACCCCTCTCCGAACCCAAGGCTATATCACTATGGCTACAAACTGCTGGCTGGCTAAATCGTACTACACTTCCACCACATTCATTTACATATCATATTACCAAAAATAAATTGTTTTCACCATTTAATATTCATTTAAACTTATCACCAGATGAGTGGCAAACGTAGCGCCAAAACGCAAAAAAAATTTATGTAGTGATACTATGCTTTTATAAACCATTGTAACAAACATAACAATATATATATATATGTGTGTGTGTGTGTGTGTGTGTGTGTGTGTGTGTGTGTGTGTGTGTGTGTGTGTGTGTGTGTATTTCGCGGCCAGAAGCAAGTGGACGTGTCTAGCCACACTGATGAACTGTGATACAGCGAAACAGGCTTCTATGTGAATGACTAATATATTATACTCTCATTACGACTGAGCTCTCTGTAGAAGAAAATTTTAAAAACAGTTTCCACTTCTGCTATATGCGTGACTTTTCAGAAATTAATTGAGTTCTTTCGGTGACTGGCGTGTGTATACACTGCTTATATACAACCCTTGTCTGATTCCACGCGCCTATAGCTTAGGGAGTAGCGACTTCGACTGACACCAAATCAGTCGAGTTTTAATCCCGGCCAGAAGCAAGTGGATGTGTTTATCCACAATGATGAATTGTGATACAGCAAAACAGGCTTGTATGTGGATGACTTATATATATATATATATATATATATATATATATATATATATATATATATATATATATATTAGACTCGTTGTATTAAACGTTAAAGACAACGTAGTCTTGCAGATTTTCTCATATTTTTATGTTATTATATTTTCTCATAATTTTATATGCATTTTTTTTCAAAATCATGTTTATACACATATTTTTCATATGTTAACCGACTACTTTCGAACGTCATTGGTCATCATTAGTTTTAATCTGTAAAAATTTGACTCTGATGATGAACGATGACGTTTGAAATTTCATGGTTAACATATGGGCAATATGCGGATTAATATAATTTTGAAATAAAAAACCTCATTAAAAAAATACGAGAAAACACAAAAGAAAATCTGCAAGACTAAGTTTTCTTTAATAAACAATTAACTCTAAGACGTTAAAAAGGTCAACAGAACACAAATTACATACCAACCCCACTAACACCTAAAAAAATCAAATCCAACACAAATAAACGGTCTTTTCAACTAGATAAATCTCATATCAACTAAATCACCTGAAGAAGAAGCAGCCTAGACACATGGCTAGCTTCGAAACGCGAAAATGTTTGTGTAGTGAGACTATGAATTTATAAACCATTGTAACAACTATTACAGCATAACGCTCTACATCTGTATCGAGTACTCTTTATAAAAGTAAATGCATGAACAAAAAGTTAAAAACCTACGAATTCTACAACTTAGTTACAATATATATATATATATATTGTTTATATATATATAACAAGTACATTATGTATATACATATAAAGTAGAACCTGTCTGGGGCATGCGAGCAAGATTTCTTAAGAGTATAGGGATTGTTTGATAGTATTGAATCATGATTATATACAGAGTTAATGATTATGTTGAAGGTTTCGGTGACAGGGACGTTAGTGAATATCCTTTCGATGTCGAGGGACAACAGCGTGCCTTGGTTAGGGGTTGTGTATTTAACAATACATCGGGATTCTTGGGTTGACGTAATACCGTGGTGGGTAAGTAAGTACGGGGTGATAGTACAAATACGACAATTGGTATATTAGTGTAAAGATATGAGAGATTATGGGTCATAAGTAGTATCCATTTTACGACCATGGAGGCCACATTTACACACAAACTAACGGCGTAAGTATGAGAAACTCTCTTTGTCCATGATTTTCTAACTTTTACATGTCGCACACTTTGTATTTTTTATACAAAATGCAATATACATCCGATATCTAGAAAATACAAAATCAGTAATCTCATATCTGCATTCAAAAAATTCCGTTCTCAACTTTACATATGACTTCAGCCAATAATACAAACACCTATTTATAGACGCTCGCATGGTGTCTCGTAATAATACTTTTATTACTTCTCTTTATAAAAAACCCACCAGTAATAATTCCTGTTACATTCATTTCATTAGTAAATATTAAATCGTCATCATTAAAAATTTCCTCACTGGAGCCTACGAGAACTCTTCTTCTCGCTCATTTTTCTTTAACCCTCTAGGGCCATTCGTATCATATTTGATACAGTATTTCCCTATAAGGAAACATTTGGTATTCATTGACTGAGCAGTCAGTAATGCTTTTATTTGAAATTTATAAAATATTTCTCTTAAAAAATTTTTCAGGAAAATATTTCTTTCAAGGCTTGTTTTCATACTGTATCAAATATGATACGAATGGCCCTAGAGGGTTAATAATATAATATGATTAAGGCTTCTACTTGTCATAAAGTGGGGGATCAGTTCTATATTGTTATGAAGTAATAAACAGATCCCCCACTAATATGATACGAATGGCCCTAGAGGGTTAAATAATATAATATGATTAAGGCTTCTACTTGTCATAAAGTGGGGGATCAGTTCTATATTGTTATGAAGTAATAAACAGATCCCCCACTAATTACTACTTAACCCTCTAGGGCCATTCGTATCATATTTGATACAGTATTTCCCTATAAGGAAACATTTGGTATTTCCCTATAAGGAAACATTTGGTATTCATTGACTGAGCAGTCAGTACTGCTTTCATTTGAAATTTATAAAATATTTCTTTTAAAAAATTTTTCAGGAAAATATTTCTTTCAAGGCTTGTTTTCATACTGTATCAAATATGATACGAATGGCCCTAGAGGGTTAAATAATTCCATAATGCTAAACAAACACTTGTAAACAACTGCTTTCTAAATTATTTGGTTGAATACCACATTCGACTTTTTCTTTCAAACTTGAGTAATAACAACAGCAAACACACCGATAATAATAATAATAATAATAATAATAATAATAATAATAATAATAACATTAATATCTCCTACAAAAAACAAATTTTCTAGCAATTATACTACGAAACATCATCCGCAAATACGCAAGTCCCGTAAACTTAAACAAAAAAAAATAATTAATTCCCTATTATACTAAATGTAAAACGGCTAATCTAATCATCAAAAACAACAATTTATGCGCAAGACCCAAAATACAAGGAAGCAATATTATTTACAAATTCACCTGTCCCTTGAAGAACTGTGTTCTTGATCCTAATTTCATAAATAATTTTATCAGTCATACAACTATGAAACTGACTTGAAGTCTCATGCTGCATTTCCCTCAACGGTGATCAATTCCGTCTCATTTCATCACACACGGAGATCTATCAAACACTATGCGGAACATACTTGTTGACAACACAAATATAACAGCATCATTCACATGCAAAAACTGACTAAAATAATGGAGGTCTAATAACGAAAACAGAAAAAAACAACACTTAATAACACTAACTTCGAACACGCTAACAACATGATTACTGCGTTTAGTACATAACGCACCCCTTGCTTTACATAATACATAATATCACTTGCATTCAGTTTCACGGAAAATAACATTCATTCTCGAAAATGGTTAAAATATACACGAAAACACTCACTCGGATAAACAGAACAAATGAGCAATTTTTATATAATTTACGTCATCAAAAGAAACACTCATAATATCACGTGAAAAATTAAATTAAAATACTTAACCTTCACACCATGTCCGTCTTTTTTAATGACATTTGCATTAATGAGAGATTGCTGTCCAAATATACAATTTTTAATTAAATATATATATATATATATATATATATATATATATATATATATAAACTTACGACATTGTATGTATATATATATATTATATTTACAGTATATATAAACATTATACATGTGATAAATAAATTGTTGTATAAATTAGGAACAAATGAAAATAACATTGTAATCTCATTTTAACAGGTATATTTACATAAAAGTCCATAAAATGTTATTGAAATATTTAAAAGTAAATTTCGTCAATAAAATTGAGATTGGCATCAACCAAAGCCTTCAGACGACTACTAAATCTCCTGCATATATTCTATGTGGTCTCCGTGTTTAATTTGGTAATCCTTGCTTTCAGTTCATCTTTTAGTGTTACATGGAGTTTTGTTGGTCTCTCGCTAAACAGCTCCCCATACATAATAGTTCTCGGTATACACAGTGCACAGACTTTTGATGAGTCAGCAAACTGCCCTGACACTACCAGCGTTTACATGATGTTTTCAGACTGATTTGAAATATGGTTTTATTGTCAGATTTAATGATCTGTCTGGCCTCATCTAGTTTCTCCAGAAACACTGTGGAATCTGTCAATGATATTACGTTCTTCTCTGTCTCCGTGAATGCTCTTACCGCTACTGATTCTCTTATTATTCTTGCATCAAATGCATCCTTTATACCACCATTCATAATGCATATTTACAGTGATATTTCCAAATATGATCTTCATTCGACAAATATCTCCACATATTTTTATCTGAACAGTTACTGAGACTTCAATTTGGTTCTACGAAGAATTATGAAAATAAGATGAATGAAAAACTTGAGTTACAGAAAAAATGCTAACAAAAAATAACACATGCTTATAATAATGAAAAAAAAAAAAACAATTAAATGTCTATGACACATAACGAGAATAGTGGGCTTGGAAAATCAGATACTCCCAAGACAGATGAAGGCAAATGTGAATTAGGAAAAAAAAACATAACCTCACCGGCTTGATTAAATGGATGGCAGAAAACGGTTTATGTAGTAAAACAAAACGGCTTAATTAATTACAAACGACAGAATATTGTGAAGAGCCAGGATCTTCAATTTTCCAAGGACACTGCCCATAGAAGATTTGTCTGGGTATGTTTTGTACACTATTTCTATTGCTGTTTGTTACTGCTCTATCATAATGTTTTGTTTCTTACACTTTTAATCTCTTTTTATTTTTTATTTACATTTTTCTTAGATAAAAAACAGCATAAAATTATGAAAAAAGGCCCCAAACTTGATGAAAACAAATTATTATCGGCAAGATGTTTATATCATTACTAAGAGAAAAGATAACTTTGTGTTTTATTATTTTATTAAATTATTAAATCCTTTCTACCAGGTTCGACATTTTGGTTAAATTTTCCTTTTTTTTTGCATCAGCGTGTAGGCCAAATGTTACTATGGATGTTATATAGCGACAAACAACAAACACGCATATATATAAAAATATAAAGTATATTTTTATTAGACGACGATAACCCGTGTGGCACAAGGACAGAGAATTGAGAGCGCGCTCTAATGGGGGTTGACGGGGGGTCGTATCTGTACCTCCTCTGGTCTGTCTGTCCGGAGTGTCTCTGTCTCTCTGCCTCTACTCGTCTGTCGTGAAATCCGTGCCCGAGGTCTTTTTATCTCCAAACCGGTACTTCCGATTTTTTGCCTCGCCTACGCACGCCCACGTAATTCTCAGAGACACCTGTTCTGTTTGCCTCTTGTAGCCATTTCCGCTACTGCCGGAAATAAGGTCAAACAACCATCCGTTCCTTTCAACGGCCGGAAAACGCCCCCGCTTCCTCACTTCCTCGTGTGGGCCTAGATTGTTATATTACATGGATATTTAACGTCTTTTTTGCGTTAAAACTACATTAATTTGAAAATTTTTTTGCAAAAACCCAATAATTCTCGTGTTTGAATGAAATTTTCAAAATTTATTCACAAATAAATTAAATTATGTAATTTTTCATTTCAGAAAATCTTGGGATTTTTCTTTTTAATACCTCTTACTTTTATTTACGTTTATAAAATTTTGAGAAATTAAAAGATCATCCTTTTCCCATACATATTAGTTAAAAGTGAGAATTTACATTTTTGTCTAACAGAAACATGATTTACCGAAAATCTTTTCTGAAACGCAAAATATAAAAGGCAGTAAATTAAGACATTATTTAATTATAAATGTTTTAATTGTTTCCACAAATAAGATATATTAAGGATATTGTTGTGTTAAGAAAAGATATTTTGTCGTAAATGTTGTCATGTTTTCTTTAATTATAATGATTATAGTTTTAATCCTTGAAAATTCTGTATTCTCTTTTTCGATTATAAATTATTAGGTTAAAACTATATTTACTAATAATAAATAGAAAAACTTGATGAAAGTCATCAAACACCGAGAATTTGAAAGAATTTTGAATTTTTTTCTTTCTGCATAAATGTACCCATTTTTATAAATACGGGTAAACATACACCCATTATCAGAAAATAAGAGCGATGACTATATGACTTTTATTCCCCCTGCTGATCCGTGTCGTGCCAACCACTTTTGACGTCTAGTCGTGCCGCTCCGTATCAAAGCTAAACCCTCTCGGCTGAGCATGGAGTTGATCGCTTCGGTCTAAGTCTTGTCTCGCCCCACATTGTGTTATTTGATTGCAAGACTGGCCTGGTCTGAATGGTCGATTGGAATCGATTATTTGGCCTAAACCGGTGAGAGCAAAGACACACAAGAAAAATGACTTGAATATAAGAAATGTATTTATATAAAATCCCTGGATTCAAGATAGTTACTATAATTTCAAAGCAATAATTATCCACCCTCCCGTTTATCGTCATACAGTGTCTCTTGTCTTGGGTTTTAACGAGAATTTATCGGTTTTTCTTCTAAGCGGCAAATCACATCGGATCAGGCGAAGCGGCAGTCTCATCACTCTTCGGGCGGCTCAAACAGTCCTGAATTCTCTCCCGGTCTCCATCGCTCTGATTTTGCAGTTCAAAATATCATGCTCATATTGAGCCCCACATGTTGCTCATTTTCAATGAACATTAAAATATTTTCTGTGTCGTTCGGTTTTTTATCTATTTTTCTTATGCAGTCTTCAGAATATGCCGTCACTTGTCTCAGACTTGATCAAAACTTGTTTTCAAAACTTTAATTTTCATATCCTTCCCTATTTCCTTCGTCTGCTTATGAGTATATTTTTCATTTCATACAAAATAGGCGTTTTCTACATAATAGATTTTCTTCTATTTACTGGCGCTTTCAAGCTTTTCTTCGATTTACAGTCACCTTTCCAGCTTTTCAGGTTTCTCTTCTATTTAGTGGCGAATTTCAAATTTTTCTTCAATTTACAGGCGCCTTTCAAGCTTTTCCTCGACTTGCTGGCGCCTTTCAATCTTTTCTTCAAATTACTGGTGCATTTTAATTTTTTCTTCAAATTACAGGCGCCTTTCAAGCTTTTCTTCAATTTGCTGTCGCCTTTCAATGCTTTCAAGGCTTTTCAAGTTTTTTTTCAAATTACTGACGCCTTTCAATGCTTTTCTTCAAATTACTGGATCCTTTCAAGTTTACTGGCGGCTTTCAAGCTTTTCTTAAATTTGCTGACTCCTTTTAAGTTTTTCTTCAAATTACTGGCGCCTTTCATTTTTTTGTATCAATTTACTGGTGACTTTTTTCTTCAATTCAAAGGCACCTTTCAATTTTTTAAAAATTTACTGCCGCCTTTCAAGCTTTTCTTAAAATTACTGGCACCTTTCAAATTCTTTTAAATTACGGACCTCTTTCAAGCTTTTCTTCAATTTACTGGCGCCTTTTAAGCGTATCTTAAATTTACTGGTGCCTTTCAAGCTTTTTTTCAATTTACTGGCACCTATCAAGGTTTTCTTTAACTTACTGGTGCCTTTCAAGCTTTTTTCAATTTTTTGTCGCTTTCAAGCTTTTCTTTAATTTTCTTGCGCTTTTAAGCTTTTCTTCAATGTACTGGCGCTATCTAAATAGCGTCACATCAAAAATAAATTTGAAGTAATCATTCTGAAAATTAGATCATGGACAATAATATCTAAAATGTGTAAGATTACTGCCTACTTAACATTTACATAACAAGTTGCCCACATTTTCTTTCAATTATGTTTTACAGATAAAACTTGTTAACACGTCAAACCAGTTGTTGTTGGGTTAAAAACACAGCAACTATCGGACTGAAAAATTTCTATGCAAAAATATCTTTCGTATTTCTGTTAATCTTTCCTAGTTTTTCTATTTGCTGATGAATTTGTTTAATTATTACGTTTAAAAGCCAACATTATATATTAATTACACAACTTACTGTTTGAACTCAACGTCAAATTGCTCTCCTTTGTTTCCTATTAAATATTTTCTAATGTATTTCTCTATAGAGTTTTAGTTCATATTTTCATACATTCTCTAGGAACATATTACTAAACTTCTTCCATTTTCCATACATATTTATGAACATTTTATCAAACTTTTCAAATAGACATTATGCTATATTATATTTGCTCATTTTCTACCTCGGATTTTTCTTACTGCTTATTGAAATTCATTTAATTATTCCAATTCTCATTAACCGTACATATTCAAACCACTCCCTGATTATGTTTTTTATTAGTTCCCTGATAATTTCTGTGATATTTTTTAAAATACATCGAAACGGTGATTAGGATGCAAGATGTTATTGAGAGTAGAAATAAGAAAGCCCTAGAGAGAAAAAAGGACAAAAAAATTATTCAGAAAGACATATGTTGCATTTTAATTTTCGAAGATGATAGTTGACATCTAAGCCAGGATCCTGAATGTAATTTCACAAACAAGAGGTTAAAAGAGTGAGTCTTAAATAATAATTTACGGTTGGATCTAGCTATTTCAACGGTAAAATAATGATAAGAGTGAGTCTTAAATAATAATTTACGGTTGGATCTAGCTATTTCAACGGTAAAATAATGATAAGAGTGAGTCTTAAATAATAATTTACGGTTGGATCTAGCTATTTCAACGGTAAAATAATGATAACTCGTAGCCAATCTAGTACTACATTTACATTTATAAGGTCAAGCTACCCAAGAGTAAACCTGATAACAACAAATACCATGAATATATCTATGTAAATGATAAGAGGAAGTTACGTTATGGGAGTTGGAAAATGACGGAAGTGAAGATATCATGTCAGGATCGATATATTTAGAGATACTTCGGATTTTGTGAAGAATCTCGGAATATGTAGCTAGAGAAGAAGATCAGATGTGGCTGCAATATCCAATTTAGAGACGAATAACAGATTTATAAACATACAAGATGGATTCCGGCGAGAAGAATTACCTGGAATTAACACAGAGATGCAACATTCCTTGAATTTGACCTAACAATAGATTCAATATAATCATTCCATTTCATGTCAGTGGAAAACATTTGATCACTAAATCGCAAGGCGTTTCTATTCTGTAGGTTTGTAGCAGCCATTCTGCTAGAAAACAAAAATGGTTTTGTAAGAGAACTGAAATTCAGCGGTGTTGTTTTTGAAGGCGTTAAAATTGAAAATGTTTCATATCCCAGTTAACTACTGTCTGAATGTCACATTTTTTATCAAATACCAGTTTTACATGTTCCAGACGTATTATTTTTCTATTATTATTTTCATATCCTTTTAAACTACACTGTAAATAAATTAAATAATATTTTATCTACATTTTTTACTACGAATCCATATTAAATCTGTGTATTAGTTGATATATTGCAGTGCTGTTATCGAATATAATAACTTCCCTTTAATTATTTTTAACGGAGAGTTATAAGCAATTTAAATGTTCTTCATCTTATATCATTTTTCTATTATAATCTCTTTTAATTTTTCTACTGTGTAATCATTGTATTCCTGAAGAAATCCATAAAATATTTCTTTTTGAACTTTGTTTGCGATATTGGTTAGAATAATTAGTTTTTAAAATAGTTTATCTACATCCAATATAAAATCGTTGATCTAAGTTTGATAGAAATACGATTGTTGCCAATGTCTATAGTATATTACTTTTATGAAGTAGAATACTTTTTTTGCTGAGATTAGTAAAGTTCAGTGTTAACATTGTGTAAAATTTTAGTGATATATCTATCCAAAGTGATTCTAAAATCTCCGACTTCTGTATTTTCTGGTTCTAACTTTTCAAAAGCTACATTTATTTCGAATATTGCTTTGAGATAACATTATTTTCTATTAGATCATTTCAGTTCATTCATTCAATTACTGGGGCCTTTCAAGCTTTTCTTCAAATACTGGCGGCTTTTAAGTTTACTGGCACCTTTCAAGCTTTTCTTCAAGTTACTGACGCCTATCAAGTTTTTCTTAAATTTACAGGCGCCTTTTAAGTTTTTCTTCAATTTACTGGCGCCTTTCAAACTTTTCTTCAAATTAGTGGCGCCTTTTATACTTTTCATCAATTTGCTGGCGCTTTTAAATGTTTTTTAATTTACTGGCCCCTTTCAAGCTTTTTTTTTCATATTAGTGGTGCCTTATAAGTTTTTCTTCAATTTACTGGCTCCTTTCAAGCTATCTTCAAATTACTGGCGCCTTTCAAGCTTTTCTTCAAATTACTGACGCCTTTCAAGTTTTTCTTAAATTTATGGCGCCTTTTAAGTTTTTCTTCAATTTACTGGCGCCTTTCAAACTTTTCTTCAAATTAGTGGCGCCTTTTATACTTTTCATCAATTTGCTGGCGCCTTTAATTTTTTTTAATTTACTGGCGTCTTTCAAGCTTTATTTTCATATTAGTGGTGCCTTATAAGTTTTTCTTCAATTTGCTGGCTCCTTTCAAGCTATTCTTCAAATTACAGGCGCCTTTCAAGTTTTTCTTCAAATTGCTGGCGCCTTTCACTTCTTTTTTCAATTTATTGGCGGCTTCCAAGCTTTTTTTTTTCAATTTACTGACGCCTTTCAAATGTTTTATTTAGGTTTCAAACTTTTAATTAATTTCCTGGCGTCGTTCAAACTTTTCTTCAATTCACTGGCGCTTCTCAAGCTTTTTTCTAATTACTCGCGCCTATCAATCCAAAGCGATTCTAACATCTACGACTTCTGTCTTTTCTGGTTCTAACTTTTCAAACGCTACATTTATTTCGAATATTGCTTTGAGATAACATTATTTTCTATTTGATCATTTCAGTTCATTCTTTCAAATGATGAACAATAGATACGTAAATGTGAATCAAAGATGTAAATCGTGTTTGTTGTGCTGAATGGCTTTTTTCCCTTGATATATGTCTTCAATTAGAACAAGAGCCGTTGGTCGCTGACGTTATCGCCAATGCTTTTGAGAAAATGTTTAAGTGGTAACGTGAACTGCGGCTAATAGATCATACAAATTTAACGTGCCTAATGAGAGTTTTTTTTATAAATATTAATGAGAATTGTGATATCCTAAATAAATTATTGAGACAAAGGCATATTGCGTCTCTCTTTAATGAGAATAAAACCTAATCGCTTGTGATATGTTTTAGAATGAATGTTTAACTTGAAGAATGTAAAAGCCGTCTACAATTAGGCAACTTTGAGGCGTCCAGTTAGAAAAGATAATTATTAATCCTTCCCATTCTTTGTTCTGTCATCTACCTACACAAGATTCTTAGCTTGGTAATTTTACAAGCTCACTCCCTTCATCATTTTAGTGCGAAGTTTAACTAACTTCTTTTGATTATAAGCATAGCAGTAGTTTTCTTTATATTTCCCTTAAAAGCTCTTCCTAGCTCACATATTCCTTTCATGATAATCAACCATTTTCCTTTCCGTAGTTTTCTCGGTTTTCCCGAGTCTCCTTTTTATTTGTGAGCAAACCACTCCGCATTCAGTCATGAAGAAGAATAGATAACACCGGTCGACATTTTTTAAACCAAATTTTTGGAGTAATGGGCACATGTTCTGTTCTATTATTTTCATGCTGATTCTGGAAGTCATTTCCGTTTTTCCCCATCCCATCTGGTTTTCTCTGTACAGATAATGACTTTTTTGCTCAAAATAGGCCAACCTGTCTATTTTCTCTGTGAAGTTAGTTAAGTGGCATAAGTGTTAGACGCTTTCGGCGATGATGTCTCGGAAGAGACATGACTGACTGGGAAGAAGAACATCCCGCAATAGGTTTCCATTGATTTCTGCGGTAAGAAAAAGACTATAGAACCCAGCCTGGTCTATTATTTAACCCATAACTGGAGGAAATAGACGGATTAATACCTTTCCTAAGGTTATTGGTGCGTAAGTGAATGCAAAGAATGCAACTGGAATTTGAACTCGGCTCCCTGATTTGTCGTTCTACTGCATCACAATGCACATCCTGGCCCAGGACATAATAATATCAGTAAAATACTTGAAATGTTTTATTTAGGTTCAACTAACTTTTCATACAATGAAATTAATCCTGATAACTTTCTAAGTCTATATTATTTGAGAGTTGCTTTTTCATTAGTTGATAGACGTATAGAAAGAGAAGTTGAGAGAGAGAGAGAGAGAAGTTGAGAGAGAGAAGTAGAAAGAGAGAGAGAAGTTGAGAGAGAGAGAAAGAGAAAGAGAGAGATAAAGAGAAGTTGAGAGAGGAAAAGAGAAAAAGAGAAGTTGAGAAAAAGAAAAAGAAGTTGAGAGAGAGAGAGAAGGATTTTAAAGGAAAGCGTAAATGCCTTATTTTATTCTGCACAGCGTAAATGCCTTATTTTATTCTACAGCAGTTTCAGTTCATGTGTCGGGATAAATCGGACTTGATTTTCAAAATCAGCGTTAACAAATAGTAGAGGAAAATTTGTCAATCACCCAACAATACTTGCGTTAAAAAAACGTCGACCTGTGTAAGACATAGCATTTTAGTTCTCTTTTCATTTTTTTCCTAACGAAATTCTTGTCTTTTTCTATACTTGCTTCCCCGGAATATAAATTTAATGTCAATAAACAGCTCCTATCACACTAACTCGCATCCATTCTTTCAAGCTCGTTTTTCATCGACTCTACCCACATCGTCGGTATCCTCATCCGTTTATTACTGATATTTTCTATAACTAACCCCTATTTCTCATCACTTTCCCCCATGTAACTCCCTGCGCGACAGTGGCAGTAGAATGCCTTGCTTGGGGTGAGAATGGGGTGAGATGATAAAAAAAAGAATTTCTAATTTCGGTATCACATATTCGGTCATCTGTGAAATATTTTCGAGAAACTAAATTTCTGTATTTGTTTGATTTTGACATCTTCATTTTGTAGCTCATATCCTGTACTACCACCTTTTCAGCTGCCAAAGATTGTCCCTTTATAATTTATAGTTAGTTCAATTTTTTGCATTTAATATCGTTTTGTTTCTGCAACCAGCACAGTGCTATCTGTATAACTTTGTACTGTTAGGTTTTAACCACTAATTTTAAAAACTCATATGTTTTTTTTTTCTGTTTGGAACACCTTGATTCTTAAAAAGCCCTCTCATTTTTCCCTGTTAAACATGCAGGTAGATGTTACTTGTGTAGCCATGATTAACTAAGTAACATAAAGTAAAAAATAGAAACTAAGCAATCCGATATTGGAAACCAGCTACGTCTAATGATTTACTTCATACTTTTGTAGTCAAACGGAATTTATTTATCTTTCACAAATCAACAACCATTCAATTTGGTCTATTTACTTAGGCAAGACGTCAGCTGCTTGAGCACTAAACATTCGCCATTTTATAAATATTCAGCATCTAACTTTTTAAGAAGAAAAATGAATGCCTATTTATTTTACAAAAATCTATATGTTGGTACACAGGTTTATTTCTATCAAGATGATGATAGAATTTCATTTCAATAATTTAACTGTTAGAATTGTTTTTAAACTTTTAGCTAGCGTTGTACAATTTGTTACTGATCTGATGAGTGAGTGAGTGATTGTGGAATATATTTTGGTTCCACAAAGCTATTAGTGGTTGAGATAGTTGTATTGGAAAAACATTACATTCTTGATCAACAGGTGAAATTACACTAATTTTACTGAAGACACTAATTTAACTTATTTACATTTCTATATAACATTCAACTACATATTTTTTTATCAACTTGGATCATGAAATTTCTGGGTATGAAAAAAACTACATCCTTAAATAAGGCCTGTGATCGGAGGATTGGCGGTGTTGAGGAGCGTCAAACAACCTCTTAATTACTGCTCCGGTGTGAAAGCACCTGTTGGGTCTTAGCTATGGAAAAATCGGGAATCCTATGACCAAAGGTAAAACAATATGAAAGAATAAAAATACATATTTAAAGTCAAATTCCAGCCATATATATTTATAATAAATGAGCAAAAATACATTTTTTTATTTGAATAAAAACAATATATTGCAGCTGTAGTTGAAAGCATGTAATTGCGTTTAAAATATATTTAGTTGAATACATATAATTGTGTCCGAAATATTTAGATTTCAGCAGTAAATAACAGAGAGGCCATATGGCTTTAAAAATTTAACCAATCTAACTAAAACAAACTTCGAACAGGCTCAGGGCAGAGATTTTGTCCATAAAGCCTGAAGCACCGGAGAAAAAAATTACAAATAGGGATGTGACACAAAGCATTTTTTTTTTTTACGTGAGACATCGCGTAGTCGAGTTCTTGTCTATCCCAGACGAGACTCCGCCTTTCGACATTGCCTTCTCTGGGTTAATCCTGGCTGAAGGCTGAGATTCCAACAAAGTCAAGCCATTGACTGACTCAGGCTGTGCTGACAATACTCAGCTTTAGTGTGTATGCTGTTTGGAGGAGTCCAAGTCATATTTTGATGAGGTGTATTCGTTTACACATGCTAATTTTTTTTTCTTTTGGAAGTAGTGTGGTGTAACAAATTTTAATTATCTTATTATTTTTGCTTCGATATATCTCTGATATACATTTTGGTTGTTGCTGCTGTTGAAACTTCTTAAGTTAGCGGTGTCGGTTATCTGGTATATTAATCTAAACTTATTTAATAATGGAACTTTGTCTATGTGTGTGTGTGTATGTGCGTGTGTGTGTCTCTGTGTGTGTGTGTCCATTACCTATAGACTCCAATTTTCCTGAAATTTTACATAGTTGTACTATAAGAGTCTGCGAGTGTTCTTAGCTAGGTTTTGTGTCGAGGTACCCATGATAAATATCGAAAATCGATAATCGAAGAAATCAGGTTATAGAAGGAGTGGGCCGATTTTAATCAAATTTGATACACTCATAGAGAAAGACATAAGAAACGAGATTCAGAAGTTTCAAGGTTGCAGTTCGTAAAATAGTGCAGAAAATCGATAATATATATATATATATATATATATATATATAAAAGACAAGATGTTTGTGTGTCTGTCTGTTTATCTGTCTGTATGTCCTTTATACAAATCCAAAAATTTTATCTGATTCTCACCAAACTTCACACAAATATTCTTTAGGCTGAGTCTGTCCGCCAGGACCATGGATTAGTTTTAAAGCTTTCATTACACCCGAGCAACGCCGGGCTAAAATGCTAGTTTATGGATATTTAGCTCCAAACCAGAAATTGCTTTTATGATTTTTCTTCCACTGCATGAAGCATGTTTCTCCCTATGTAGAATATGCTTGATCAATTACGTTCAAATAACATCAAATAATTTTAGTAAATATAGATCATCCTAAAATGCACTGAAGGAAAATAAAATTATGCCAGACAAAACCTTATGATTCACTTGTCTCAAAAACAAACAAAAAACAATATATGCAACAGTTAATTGTCACTTATAAACATTAATGCATAAAAAATATATAAACGTCATTATTTGACAATTTGCTTCAGATCTCTTGCTCAATATGCAACCTTTTCTCTTGGGACAGTCAACGAATATCTTAGCACTTTGTTTGCGAAAATAATTTAAACACTTCCAATTCTACCAATATTCCATATTATCTTCCCCTTCGCCGAAGTGATTCTATAAATTACATACATAGCCTTGGTAGTTACACACGGAATAATCTTCTAATAACAAGGGAATAGAAATTAAAGTCCCCTATAAACCTTTCATTCGTATTCAACTTTCAGTATTACACTCTGTTAGATAGATCTTTCTTTTTTCTTTTATCGCCCATATTTCACAGATCTACAGTATATACGACTTAATCTCTGAAGGGATAAAAACGTCAGTCTCTCGTCATCCATCTGCGAACATCTCTCGTCGATTATTTTAATGATCCCCATGACACATGGCTTAAAAATTCTAATGTTACCGATCTTACCTGTATTCCTACATTATAGTTTTCTATTGTTTAATCCCTTGCCTTTATACCGTTTTCCTAGCAGGTCCTTGCAGCAATCTTTTTATATGATTTATTTCTTACCTCTTCCCGATTTTGTCGAGTTTTGCAACCCTTTTCCTCTTAAGAAAAATGGTTTTCCCTATAGTATTTAAGATATTTCCTTCAAATAATCAATTAAACAAGAAACTGTTTTATAAGACCTTTTTTCCGATACCAGCATGCTGACTTGGGCTCATTTCTTGATTTTTATCACATATATTTGCATACTCACACTCATACACACATGCATACGTATATTTCCCTACAGACATGTGTTCGTATGTGCGCATACTCGTATTTTTGTCCATATATAGATATCTTTAGATTTAACTATGTGTACATCCAGCACTTTTACTCGCTTAATAACTAAATAGCTTTATAACAACCTAATGTTTTTGTTAAACTCAGAATTTAAAATTCTTAATAAAAATAAAGTAGAGGAAAGAGAATCTAAGAGTCAATTAATAATGCTGATCTCTATTTCAATGAAATATTAATGTTAAGGTCCCAATAAATTATTTTTAGTGTCTGTTCTTATATTCTTCAAACTAGTGATTATTTCGTTTTGATTGGTCCACTCTGTCTATGTAACAATGCCTCCCTGATTAAGGGGGTTTGGCTCGTCTGAAACTTTTAAATCTCTCCAATGTCAACTAAACTTGATAAGACACAGATAGTGTCGAAACAGAATAGCTACTTTTGTAGTGATAATAAAACATATTTTTGTTATAAATCCTAAATATAATATTATTCCCTTTACTTTGTATTAAGCACTTTTTATGAATAGAATTTATTTGATTACGGAAGTTTATTCCATCTATACGTATATATATATATATATATATATATATATATATATATATATATATATTTCTTAATACAATCATATAATTATGAATGACAAGTATATTGCGACACGGAAATTTCTATGTTTCGTGATAGAATCTCGTCATCAGCCAATGTTGGATGTTGGTTGTGAAAACGATTTACATTTAAATACGAAAACCATTGGTTTGCTATTTATATATGTGGGAAGAAATAAAAATTTATGTGTTCTTTTTAACTAATCAGAACAAAGATTCACTTTGAAATTTGGCCAGTAGCTTCTAGGGAATACATACATAATCTTTTCTTTTTTTTTTCCTTTTTTTCTTTTTTTGTTTTTTCTCCTTAACGGTTAAAGTGTCAAGCCACTTTTAACCTAATTTTATTTTCCTTTTTTATTTTTATTTTTATTTTTTTAGTTTTATTGCTTCTCACTATATTGTATTAGCTTTCATGTATCTATTCAAGTACCAAAGAATTTTGTATTTATATGTAATTCATTTTCGCAACCAACATCCAACATTGCTTTATGGCGTGATTCTATTTCGAAACAGAAATATTCGTATCGCAATGTACTTTAATTCATAATTATATGATTATATTATACTCTACAATATTTATTGTATTGAGCACTGTTTATAAAAACATAACTGCCAGGGAACTCAAAATCGTAAAACCTTGGGTACTTTTTACCTGGATTTACATATATTTCTGCGATTTTCCATACCTTTTCTTTAGGCATATAATCACGAAATTTCTATATTGCAGTCAGACAGTATCAAACAATGAGATAATATTTAATTTCTCTATTTTGTTCACTTATCTGATATGGCTTGTTGTTATATTATTATATTCTGTTTTTATGGTCTTTCTTTACTGTTTACTTAACATGTTAAATCTTGTTTTTAATATTACTTTGCATTGTCGTCTGGTGTCATGATACTCTAAGTCTAGATAAAAAAATATCTATTTACTTTATAAAGATAATATCATGCCAAGTTCAGTTTTGTCGTCATCCTCAAAGCAAAATATTAACGGCCGATGCGTGAAAGGAAAAATTAGAAAATATTTTTTTGGTATGGTTTTCAATAAATACACCTCAAACTAGTGTCTGCATTTTATCAGTTTTTTTTTTTACTTATCAGCGAGACTTATACAAAGACGTGTCAATGCGGTCGAGAAACCGGTTTGTTGTTGTCAGTTTCGAGGTTCAATTCAGTGTAATTTACCTTTCACCTGTACTTAGCCCATACAAACTAATATTTACACACATTAAGTTTCTTATATATTACGGGAAATAGATACATGTAATTTTGTGAAAACACATGTATACATGTAATTTGGCTACAGTACAAACCTGCTCAATATTCTGCGTATTGTTCGATCAACTTAGTAATTAAACGAATACTGCAATGAATCGTTATTGCTTTTATTTCGTATCCAAGAATTTAAATAATCTTTTCTGATCACATACTTTATGATGATGGCGTTGAGGAATAAATTCGCCATCAGCTGCAGGTTCAGGACTAGAAACTTCTAGGTTCACCAAAACTTGCTCCTATCATTCATTTTATATTGCCGTTTGGTTTGGGAAGGCTTGGTTGTAGGTGAAATAAAATCAAGGAAGAATGTGCCGGTGGAGTGATTTTATTTAAGGTGAATCTCAGTTTACCATGAAGGGGTCCATACTTTTGATTTCATACCGTTATCTAGGTACATATGGAATGATATGTGTAGAATCCAGTTTGAAAATATAACGGACTGTCGATAGACACATTCTGTAATATGTCCGTCATGCATAGCCCGGTTCATCTGCTGGTTCAACTATGGAAATCCCTTGTAATTCTCTTCCACTTTTTCCTTCGTGGTATTTGAGGCTGGTCGCGTTTAGTCTGGGTTCTTGTCTCCAACTTTTACACTAACGATGGCCCTACGACAACGCAATCCCCTTCACCACGACAAGGAGTGACCATTAGAGTTACTTATACAGAAACATGTACGCATTAACATATGTATATATTTTACACCAGATTTTAGAATAAGCAACTCTAACACTGGATGTGCGTTGTGATGCAGTGGTTATCGACTCGGAACGACAAATCGGGATGTCGAGTTCGAATTCAATTTGAATTCCTTGCATTCAATTACGCACAATTAGACTTGGGAAATGTATTAATCCGTTTCTTCCCTCAAGTTAAGGGTTAAATAATAGAACAGATTGGGTTCTATAGCCTTGGCTGGCAACCAGTCTACCGCAGAAAGCAATGGCAACCTACTGCAGGATAATCTTCTGCCCAGTCAGTCATGTCTCTTTCTAGACATGATTGCCCAAAGCATGTATCACGTATGACACTTAACTGACTGAATACTAACACTAACATATTTATATACGTAAACATTTTACTTAAGTCTACTGCATCTGGAGAAAGCATTACAGTCAGATTTGGAAACTTTTCATATCTTGCTTTCAAAAATGTAACATCGCTGATAAAACAGAATTTATTTAAATGCACATATACAAATCAACCATCCGTCCGTGCATGTAATACTGCTATCATATATGGTCAGGTGCCCCCGTTGTTCATCTCAGTGTTCTCGACAGGCTTTAAAGAAGAATCAGTAATGTGATAGGTACCGACTTGGCGGCTCGACCCCAGCCACTTTCTCAGAGGTGGGATTTGGCTTTCCTCTGTCTGTTCTAGAAATATATTCACGGCTTCTGCGCCGACGAACTTAAGCCACTGGTGCCCCTGTCACAGTTTACTCGTGCAAACAGACTGGCAACTGGGCCCCACTCATTCACAGTTATATCAACCAAATGCAGCTGACAATTTTACTCCAGCACCTTCTTTTCCCTCACTTCCCGCCTGTAGAACTCTCTTCCATATTCTTGCTTTCCTGACGGCTACAACCTCTAGGAATTTAAATGCAATATCAATACCCATCTCTTAACCACTTGACTCCATTTCTTTCTACATCACCCTGTATATATTTTCCTTTCTCTCTACCTTTTCAACTGTCATCCCCTCTGTATTTCCCTCCTTCTCTTGCTACATTCTCTGACACCCCTTGTAACTGGTTCGTTTTTTTTTTACTCTCTTCCTATGTAATCTTTTTCTTTTATGTAACCCCCAGCTAGATGTTTCTAGTTACTTTCTCTCTCGCTCGCTCTCTTTCTCCACACACATACCACACACATACACATACATATACACACACGTATGTATATATATATATATATATATATATATATATATATATATATGCATATTTCGTTAAAAACAACCGACAAAGAAGATTTTATTAATATTTAGAGACAGGTACTGAGAGAACAGCAATCATCCTGCCACAGCTATTGAAAATTTCAAATAACGTTTCCTGACCAAATAGAAGAAAACAGCATAAATCAACCTTCACGAGGTGATATCTATAGACTCTTAAGTTTTCTAGTGATTGTTGCATCCAACATTTTAGTAAGTTCTATTTGACAAAAATTATATAAATCTTTGACCGTAGAAAATATCAGGAGAAAACTGCAATTCTCAGAAACTACCTTGTTGCTTTTAATCTCTGAAACCGTCTACGTGATGACATATTCGTTAGTTAATTTCAATTCTATAAAAGATATGTTAATGCTGCCAAGAAATCTTAATCCTGCTGAGTCCACGTATATTTCGTAAGAGAAAAATAATTATGTGTGTTAATTTCGAATTGACAGTTCAAACTCTGATTGACTGCTGTCGAAATATGAACACCTTGCATTTCTCTCTGTTATAATAAATTCATCTTTTATGTAATCTGTTCATTCTAATGTTTATGTTAGCTCAGCACGATTTTCTAGAACCATATGTTTTGGCTATGTTCTTTTTTATCTGTAAAAAGATTTTTTTCTTTTAATCATATCACACCGAGCAAGGCGGTAACGCCACTGATGTGCAGAGGGCTACGTAAGAGTGAAAAGATTGGAAAAGAGAAAACCGGAAACCACATCCTAAACAGGGAACAAGGGATGAGCCTCTTCACCTGTTCAATAGACATGGGTGGAGTGTGAACCGGGTGTCAAGCGTTTACCACCGTAGAGTAGGGTCAGCATTGCATAACAGTTCAGTACCGTTTTCTTTATTCTAAAAAAGTTTTCCTGTTTCTTAATACTTTGCTTACATTTTTGAAGACATATTTGCTATTCCAGTGAAATTTCGAAGTTCAGACACATATTGCTTCCTCTAAGAGACGTACTAGATATTTAAATTTTCGTTGTACTTTGTTGTAGCGAGTTCTTAAAATATCAATTAAATATTTCTACAGAGATAACTCCATAACGCACATAAATCTTACTGATTGTTTTATTAACCGGTGTCACAGATGTTCTCATTTCCACATCATGTACAAACTACAACCGCAGCTACCTCCCATTAGCATGGAACATGCTTGCCTCCCAAATAGTAAAACACTACGCCTGCTTGGCCTCACACTCTCAGCGGATTTCAAGAAGAATGACTATATCGAATCCACTGCTAAATCCGCTGCTATGAAAGTCGGTGCTCTGTGCAGGGCCCGGAAGTTCTTTCGGCCTGAATCTATCCTGCACATATATAAATCTACCATCCGTCCGTGTATTGAATACTGCTCTCACATCTGGTCGGGTGCCTCTGCTATTCTCCTCGGGGTTCTTGACAAAATACAATGGAGTGTCTGTAATGTGATCGATACCGACTTGGCTGACCGGTTGCAGTCTCTCTTTCTCTCTCTCTCTCCGGCGTGACGTGGCTTCTCTGTGTATTTTCTATAAATACTTTCACAGCTTCTGGTCCGATGAACTTAGATCACTGGTGCCCTCTAGGTACGAATTTGCACGATATACTAGATTAGCAACTAGGTCCCACCCTTTTACAGTGAAACCGATAAAATGTAACCGCAATTTCTACTCCAACAGTTTCTTTTCTCGCACTTCCCGCCTGTGGAATTCCCTTCCGCATATTTCCTTCCCCGACAGGTACAATCTCCAGGAGTTTAAATGTAAGGTCAATAGACACCTCCTAACACGCTAACTCGCACCCATTCTCTCAAACATTCTTCCTATGTACCTCCTTACTCGTCTATCACCCTCCTTCTGACATTTCCTATATCTAATTGCTCTCTCAGCCCCTTCCCCTATGTAACCCCTTGCGCTATAGTGGCAGTGGAATGCCTTGCTTGAGGTGAAATGTTGAAATAAAAACTATTTGAAATGATACATGTTCT
Source organism: Ascarosepion bandense (assembly GCA_037127315.1). Lineage (NCBI taxonomy): Eukaryota > Metazoa > Mollusca > Cephalopoda > Sepiida > Sepiidae > Ascarosepion > Ascarosepion bandense. Next base: position 1,341,627 of record JBBBDQ010001654.1, on the reverse strand, counting down.
ATCATTCTTGTTTACATTTTCATATGAATGAATTTTTTCTTACTTTTCAAAGAAAAAATATAAAATTGCTGGCTATCAAAGATCTCACCTCACTGTTTGTCATTCAAGAGAACATTTGTAAGTCTGTGATGAAAATAACTTCCCTAAAGTAATGAGGTACTTTCCATCCACTTTTATTATTGAGATTACTATGCATTTTAAAGTAATCAAAAGAAATATTTGCTTCTTAAAATAATGAATGTAACGTCCACAACAAATCATATATGTTTTATGCAATATTGCTGTGTAACCACAAGTATTTAGGTAAAATTTTATAGAGTATATTAATGTTTGAAATATCTGAAAAAATAAAACACGTCAGGAGTTGCCTATTAATGAAATAAATTAGGATATAAATGTATATCTAGCTTGAAATTTTTAAATATTGTTTATTTTCAAATAATAAGCAATATTTAAATTCCTTATATGTACTAAATACTTACATTTTTTTTAACTTCAGTTATAGTTATAACGTAGCTGACTGGTGTTCTGTCAGTTAATATCAGTTTTATTCCAGTACAAATTTTAACACATTTAAGCAAGTCTTAACACTACGATTATTTCAAAAATGTAAATTTGTTTTTGTTGTTAAAAGGTCTCTTAAAGTATAAACCTTGAAGATTATGCATAAAACAATAAATAATTTGATAACCAGTGTAATAAGTACATGATATTTTATCAATGGGATGGCAAATGTAACTTCTTTTTAACTGTTTCTTCTTGGTATTAAATATGTCTTTGGAACTTCTTTATTGCTCACATGTTCGATCCCTGATATCCTCAGATTTTTACCCTTTTACAGTTAGATCAAGCAAATGCAGGAGATAATTCTAATCCATCAGCTTCTTTTCTCGCGCTTCCCGCCTGTATAACTCCCTTTCATGTATTGCTTTCCTGGCGGCTATAACCCCCAGGAATTTAAATGCCAAGTCTACTCCCATCTCATATCCACTTAAATCCAGCTCTTTCTACATCACCCGTGTATCTTGTTCTTTTCCTTTCTCTCTACCTAAGCAAATGTTCACATCTTTGTCTTGCCCTTTCTCTGTAGCTAGTTTGTTTTTGTCTTCAATCTTCTCTTGCCTAATACTTTAACTGTTTTATGTAACCCACTGCACATCAGGGGCGTTAACGCCTTGCTTGGGTTTAAATGATTAAAAAACATTCTTCTTACAGAACTAAATTTCTAATACGTCAAACTTTCCCTTCACCTGTAAGGAGATGGTCTGAAATTCGCTGCCATACAGGAGAACAGATATTTTTACTGTGCTAACATATTATAATCGTGTCGGATTGCTTTCAGTTAAACCGAAACACGTATAATTCTAAATATATTCCACAAAAAAATGATGAAAAATCTCCTCCAAATTTATCTAATGCACTATTTATCACTATTTATGAATACAGAAACACATGGTTAAATGCAATGTAATGTGCTGTTACCAGACTGAAGTGTGGCTGGTTTTAGATTTATATAGATAGATAGATAGATAGATAGATAGATAGATAGATAGATAGATAGATTCTCGTGGCAGCAGATAATTTTATAAACATATATTGTTGAATATAACAGACAAGAAATGTTTATTATGTTTAAACATGAGTCGTTCTAAACATCGTATTTCCGCTTTAATTTCAGGTGGAAATAAAGACAAAAACTGTCCAACATTTGGATATCTTTTTTATTTGGCTGGTTCTAAGCTTACGGCTCACATGAGCCATCTGCAGAGAGGTTAGAGGGACGTTAACATTAAGACATCCCACGTCAAAGATGATTTTATCTTGTGTTGACATAAAATGTTGCTATGCAACGATAATAGCCACCGAATAGCAGACGTAGTTCTTAAATTTGTAATGCAGTTCTATGACGTCACACCGCGTGAGAGAGCAGATATTTTTACTGTGCTAACATATTATAATCGTGTCGGATTGCTTTCAGTTAAACCGAAACACGTATAATTCTAAATATATTCCACAAAAAAATGATGAAAAATCTCCTGCAAATTTATCTAATGCACTATTTATCACTAGTTATGAAAAATATAAATTGTAAGAGGGTCCCGCAGTTACAATGTTTTTGGCTCAATATAGGACAGGAAATGGTAGAATCATTCATGCTGAAAATGATGCTTACAGTAGCGCAACCAAATGATTGAAATAATTGTTAAATCGGAGAAACTTATCCCAGATACTAGTCATCCCCACATCCATACACATTACACCAGTTATCCCCCAAAATGATGGAATATAAAATATAAACTACATGAAACATGCAATTAAATTAAATAGACGTAAATAATACAATATCTGTTTTTTGGAATTCAAACAGGATATTCAAATGGATGTAAATTTTATAACCGATTTCACAAAGCTTTACAATATAACAATATTATATTGCATATATACGCGCCACCTGTGACAAAACACACATCATGTCGAAAATCCAGCTCCTGCTAAACAAGGTGTATTTTGAAACATTCTCAAGAACCTCAGAGGTTCTATAATTAAGTTTCTTTAGGCATGTAGGAAGAGCTGGATATTGACCTGTCCTTTCACATAGCCCCATAGAAGATTTCCTAAACTGACATGTCATGAGGATGTGGTGGCCAGTTGAACATCACATTATCATTATCACTGGAATGTCAGATTCATTTTACTTGTAGAATCTAATTGAGATAATTCCTTAAAATTACCATCGTTAGTTTTTACACGTTTTGTTTAAAGTTGAGATCATTTGAATGAGAATTGACTATTTTATTAGATTATTTTATTAGATTACAAATTGGTGTTTTTTTAAGGACATCCTTTGTATTACTCTATTATTAAAGTATACTGAACAACTTTATGGTCAAAAAGGAATATTTTTAAGCGAAAAGTTATTTCGGAAGATAATACTTTAATTCGGAATTGTTTTACTTGAATTTTTCTTGTCTTATCAAAGCGTAACATAAGAAATACATGTATTAAAATTCATCCGTTTTTTTCGCAATACTCATTTTATAACAATCGATCAATAAATTAATATATATATATATATATATATATATATATATATATATATATATATATTGTGGTGGATAAGGAATTAAAACGTTAAAGTAACACTTTCTCTACTTTCATTTTTACAAAAAATTGACAATACGTGTGAAATCCTAATTTTGACAAATAGGAAATGGATTGACACCGTACTGAAAGAAAAGGACAAAGCCGGATTTTGCAATCAGCTGTTAGCTGTTTTCAAAAATGAGAAAAATGTTAGCAATAAAATGTGAAAAACTAAATGACTAAAAAACAAAAAAAAAACGAAAGAAAGTCAGAATAAGTCAATCAAATGGGAGCCCAGACGAGTCCAAAGACATTTTAATCTGCCGACCCCGACATAAACTTCCGTCACACATTCGTTCTGCTTCTATTTTTTCGTGGGCTAATATCCTTTAACTCTTATTTTCCATGCGCAACATTCTCATGGTCAACAAAGAAGACGTCGGAGACAACAACAACAAGATACTTCAACTGACCCTTAAAATTAATGTCCAATAAATACATTTTCTTTTATTCCTTTATCTTCCTTTTCATTTTCTAGACGGCCATAAAAAAGGAATGGAACACAGACTTTATTAGTGCCCTGATTAATCTTTCTACATACACACATTATGCAAGTTACAACTATAATTCTGTACACTTAACTCCTGGCAGCTATTTCTCATTGAACATTTAACATTTACAAATTGATTAAATACGTATATTTTTTTCATTGAACATTTAAATTCTACAAATTGATATTCTGTTCTGTTAATAAAATACTACTTTAAACAAATAAACAATTTTATTTTTTCACATTCCAATATCCACCTTCGGATGACCTTCCGATAAATCCAAAGTTGTAAGGTGTTTAGTTACATTTAACACAAGGTTGATTTAAAAGCATTTAACCACTTTCCTACTACACTAGTGACCCCACGAAGAACTCGTAGTCGAAGCATCCCTATTACAATATATATATATATATATATATATATATATATATATATATATATATATTCTCGTGGCAGCAGATAATTTTATAAACATATATTGTTGAATATAACAGACAAGAAATGTTTATTATGTTTAAACATGAGTCGTTCTAAACATCGTATTTCCGCTTTAATTTCAGGTGGAAATAAAGACAAAAACTGTCCAACATTTGGATATCTTTTTTATTTGGCTGGTTCTAAGCTTACGGCTCACATGAGCCATCTGCAGAGAGGTTAGAGGGACGTTAACATTAAGACATCCCACGTCAAAGATGATTTTATCTTGTGTTGACATAAAACGTTGCTATGCAACGATAACAGCCACCGAATAGCAGACGTAGTTCTTAAATTTGTAATGCAGTTCTATGACGTCACACCGCGTGAGAGAGCGAAATGTTAACAGAAACACATGGTTAAATGCAATGTAATGTGCTGTTACCAGACTGAAGTGTGGCTGGTTTTAGATTTATAGAGATAGATAGATAGATAGATAGATAGATAGATAGATAGATAGATAGATAGATAGATAGATAGATAGATAGATCCATTGCATAAACAATAACGGAAATTAACTTATGTACAACGCGTTTTAATATTTTCAATATTTTCTCAATTTTTACCTTTATAGCAATAATGTTTCCTTCCTCTGATATTTGAAGTGTGACTGGTTTTAAATTTATATATATATATATATATATATATATGTATATATATATATATATATAGAGAGAGAGAGAGAGAGAGATAGATAGATAGACAGATAGATAGATAGATAGATAGATAGATAGATAGATAGATAGATAGATGAATCAATTGGATAAACAATAACGGAAATTAACTTATGTACAACGCGTTTTAATATTTTCAATATTTTCTCAATTTTTACCTTTATAGCAATAATGTTTCCTTCCTCTGATATTTAGGCTTTTCGTTCAATTTTATAATCATATTGTCACGAGTAGAATATCTAAGTTAACTATTTGATTGATACAGTGGATGAAACTAAATTTGCAAGTCATTTTCTTTCAATATTGTCTTGGTTACAAAACTCACATATGGTACAGTGTTTACCTGATATATTATTATAACATTCTTCTAACAAACTTTGTCTCATTCAGCTTTCAGTTGGTCAAATTAGAAAAAGTCATTCGATTTATTCATTAGGTTTTCTGGAAAGACCTGATAGATATGAATTCTCTTCCAATGTGAGGAAATAGAGAAGATCACATATTTTGAAGGAAGAACTATCTTTCTTTAAAATCTTACCTCCCTTAAGATTACTTATTCGAATTTCTTGTAAATGCATAAATTTCATCATATTTTATTACTTGATACTGTTTTTCAGACACTTAATATTTAAATATATTCAAGTCGATTTTTTCCTCAGTGACTTAACAAAGTGTCAAATGTAACGAAGTCTATGTAAATTTTTTTTCAAATCTTTATAAGAATATTTGAATTGTTTGATGTCTGTCATGTCTACCATCATTGAATATTCTCAAGAAATATTATTTTATTCGTAATTTTACCGTCAACATATCGCGTAGAAAAACAATCTGGAATTTTTAAACTTTCAAGACTATATTTTCTGTTTCTTCTAATATTCTCTATCATCATCATTTACCCATCACACCCAATGGTGCATAGGGCAGCAACTTTTTGTTGCTGTTTCTGTAACAGTCTGTTTTTTAAGGAGAAGGGTTGTTAGCGCTGCAACCAACCCCAAACATGGAGGACCGCTGGACCATTATTTTTCCTTACGTTTACAGCACCTGGTATTCCCAAATGGTCACCCATTTAAGTACTGACAAGGCTCGATGTTGCTTAACTTCGGTGATCGTACGGGAACCGGTGTATTCAATACGATATAGCCGTAGACAACATTCTCTATACAATGCGCTAATCTTTTACCACGGCTAGACTAGAATTTTTATTACTTCTATAATCAACATGTATAAAATTCTTATGCGGACATTTCTGCTTCTTTTCTGATTTTAATCAACAGATATGCACAATTTTTAGTAGATTTGTCACACATGTATAATACATCTTACAATGAAAATCTATTTTTTAAATAACGTCATTTAAGATTAAACGCTTTTAATGCGTTCAAAAGAAAACAACAATGAACATTGGCGACTCCATTAATAACATATACTTTTTTTTCAGTTGGGAGATAAAATGCTCTACATTTACTTTCGGAAATTTCAAAAGAAAAAGTATCTCTTGTCTATATAATTAATCGACTTAAAAGTACAATAAAAAAAAACCATTTACATTGAGGCCGGTCAAACTAAAAAACTTAATGGATTTATCGAAAAACATTTAAAAGAAAGCGGTTCATTTCCTGATCAAGACATTAATTTTCTTGATAATCGCTATTTTGATGGCATGACAAGTCTTACTGCGGAGTATTATGTAAAGACGCCATGTACTGTGGCTGGAAATCTTTAGTGTTGGACCCTATTTTACTTATGTAATTTAGCGATAAATTATATTAAGAGTTGGCTGTCAGCAAATAGTCTCTGCTTTTCAGTTTTGATTCATTACTATTTGAATTATTTGACGGTCATATCATGTCGAAACACCAGTTCTCCTACGATTACCGATGTTAAGCAACATCAAGCCCGGCCAGTAATTAGATGGGTATCCACTTGAAATTACTAGATACTTTAATCGATAACTCTTCGGAATGAGATGTCCAGTCGAGTTTATTATATTGCCTTAGACTAGAAAAAGTTATGAATTAAGTAAAGGTATGAATTAAGATGTTCACCACCCAGCTACGGAGTATATAGTATGATTATTCCATATACAAGTAAAAATTCTGTCCAACTTTTAGAAGATGCTCACAACCAGGATGGAAAAGAAAGGCTCAGCAAACTAAAGGACAATGCCAAATTGCTTTCAGAGAGAGAAGAGTCAAATAAATATTAATGTTTTATAGGCGAAACGAGAGAAAGAGAAAGAGATAGGTATATGCTTGGATGGTTGTAGATTATTTGGCAGTTTTATGTGTGTGTGGTGCAGTAGATATTGGCTTGGAACGATAAATCGGTGAGCCGAATTCGAATTCCAGTTGAATTTTTTGCATTCACTTACGCACAGATGCCCTTGGGATAGGTATTAATCTATCTCTTCCCTCTAGTTATGGCTCAAATAATAGGATAGATTGGGTTCTATCGCTTTGTCTGGCAACCAGTCTACCGCAGAAAGCAATGGCAACCTACTGCGGGATAATCTTCTGCCCAGTCAGTCATGTCTCTTTTGAGACATGATAGCCCGAAGTGTGTATCACGTATGGCACTTAACTTACTGCATCATACAGTTTTGTAGAGATCAATATGCATCATTTGTCTGTTGGCATCAAGATGACTTCAGATCTCCAGGGAAATTCATATGTCACGCAGTACTAAAGATACTAAAAATATGTGGTATGTTGTGCCGTTCTTTTAAATACCTAACCCCTCTTGTCACCCTCGACTTTTACAAGAGTCATGTAAAACCAAAGATTAAGTATTTTTGTGATATTTGACTGGAACTACCCAATCATCACAATCCTATTTTAACAGTTATGAAAGGAATTCAAGCAGTCTTTTAGGTAAGAAATTATGTGTAACAATAATGCTCTTTTCCCATAGTCTATTGATGCGATATTTCTATGGCAAATGCTCAGACAAGCGATATTCTTTAGTTCAACCAGCTCAGATCTTCACAGCAATTAAAAGAAATATACTCAGAGTCGAATCGTCCTCATGTCCTTGGTATGCTATTGCCAAAACTGAGGTTCCACTCAGAGCTTCTTCCCAAGGATATCTGTCTCGTAGAACTGATATCCTTGGGAAGATATCCTTGCTTATATGATGACTACGATCATGGAATCTTCAAATCTTGTAACAAGTGTTATGTATCTTCCATATCCTCATAATCTGCATGCACTGAATACTTATATGTTCATCTAACTACTGCGTTCAATAACTGTTGCGGATTCCGGGTGAGAAACCACACAAAATAGTAAAAAACAAAAACAGATATGACGATAGAAAATGTATTTCATATTTACACCAACAGGAACACGGGTTAGTCAATTCAGGAATACTATTAGTAGAAAGAATTATATTGAATTGTCTTGAATTGAAATATTATGTCCGGGTAATGTGTCTATATCCAACAACTTCAACTAAATCTGCACCAACTTACTGACCAACTAAGTAATTCCTTTACCACTCTACGACTACGGTAATTACCAACCTTCCCACGCAAGGTTAGATGTGACACAAGGTCATTTGATAGTGGGTCTTCACGGCCATATAGCCGGGCCAAAAAATGTCTGTCTATTTTTACCGAGTCGTGATTCTAAACTTCGGCAGAACCACGATTGGGTTAGTGCTGTCTGCTCGGAAGCAGACAGCGCTCTGTACCCGAAGGCAGAGAGCTGTCAGTGTCAGAGTAGTAGAGGTAACTCTACGACTACTGCCGTTCTCTGCATAGGCAGGATTATATGTACACATCAGGTGAGTTCGTTCTTGTATACAAAAAGAGGCGATACCACAACTGTAACCCTTACATTAAAAGGCTAATTTTTTTTTTAATCATTTCACCTCGAGCATGGCGGAGACACCAATGATGTGCAGGGGGCTACATAAATCTAAAAACATTAATTAGAAAAGAGTGAGGAGTACAAACTAGTTAGAAAGGAACAATAGAAAGCTGAGAAAGCAGGTGCAATGACAGATACATAGGTGGAGAGAAAGGGAAGGTTATACAGGGGTGGGGAGTGAGCTAGAGTCCAGTGGTTAGTAGATGAGTATTGACTTTGCATTTAAATTTCTGGAGGTTGTAGCCGTCAGGAAAGCAAGAATACGGGAGCAGGTTCCACAGGCGGGAAGTGCGAGAGAAGAAGCTGCAGGAGTAGAATTGTCGTCTGCATTTGGCTAACCTGACTGTGAATGGGTGGGACCCAGTTGCCAGTCTGTTTGCACGAGTAAACACCTGTTGATGAGGCATCAGTGACTTAAGCTCGTCCGAGCAGAAGCCATGAAAGTATTTATAGAACAGACAAAGGGAGGCCACATTTCGACGATGGGGAACTGGCTGCAGTCGAGCCGCCAGATCAGTACCTATCACATTACAGACTCTCTTTGGAGCCTGTCAAGAACACTGAGGAGAACAGCAGAGGCACCTGGCCATAAATGGCAGCAGTACCTGGCAAAGCGGAATCCATATTGCCTGTCAGAGAACAGTTTGTGGGCGGTGAGATGATGAACTATTTCAGCATTGATTATAGCCTCGAATACTTTCCCGAATATCGGTAGAAGGCTGTCAGCTATCTTGATGTCATTTAGGGTTCTCTTGCACTCATTGCGAGCAGATATGAACAGGTGCCTATTGCGATCAGTTGACTGAAATAGAAAGCGAAATAGAACCGGAAAAGCTAAAATAGGAAATATTCTTTCTTCAGAAAACCATATATACTAGTGTATAAAACAAATTTATGTATAATGTTACCACTGGATTTATGCAAGAATGTTTAACTCTATCATGAAAAAATTAACTGCGTGTAGTGGAGCCGGTCATCTAAAATGCATGATATGCGTCTGTATTTCAAGATATATGTATCTGATGTATTTGTTTACATTGTTTTTACATTGATCAATCACTCTAATAAATGATCTGTGTATAATGCGACTTCCGCGCGATAATATTTCGTAAAAAGCTGTAAAGAAATCGTATTATACTCGAGTATATACGGTAAATGCTAAATTAGTTTATTTTCTTTGTAATTTTCCACCGTGAGTTGTTATTTCTTTTCTCTCTGACAATACTTTGTCCAGTTTGCATAAATTTTCTGATGCGCTTTTTATAGCATTGAAATAAAACCTCATTACTTTTTGTTCTAAACGTAATAATGAAAAGGTTAATAAATTAAAAAGAAATTAAAATAATTTTCTGGTGTGTGTATATATATCACGAAATTATATATATTTTATCGTCTTTCATCAGTGTTTCAAGGTATATGTATTCGACGTATTTGCTTACGTTGTCCTTATATTTAAACCACGTGTTTCTATCGTCATGCAACAGTATTTCAAGATTTATATATCGGATGCATTGCCTTTATATTTGAACTACCTGAATGAGGACACTTCAACATAGCAATTATAGTAGTCTATGCACCAACGACGCAAAGCTCTGATGAAGAAACAGAACCTTTCTAATTCACTTTTTACAATGCCAAATCTTCATGTAAAACCCAAGATATTAGAATCTATATGGAAGAATTAAATGCCAAAGTAGGCAAGAGGGAATGATAGACAATTGGCAGCATCGGATTACGAATCTGCAACGACCACGTTAAAAGGTGGGTCCAGTGGTGTAAGCTTAGTGACCAAGTTATATCCAACTCCTAGTTAAAAAAACAAACAAATCGATTATATATAACAAAACAAAAACTTCAGAAAAGCTTATCTATAAATAAATAAACAAAAGATTAAAAAATGCAGTGGTTCAATGCAAATCCTATCAAAGTGCCGACTGTGGAAGCGACCACCTTCCAGTTATCTGCTAACTAAGGGTGAAACTTCGGAGACTAAAGAAGCCTAGAGCAGCACCCAGACTGCAATACAACACGCTCATGAATGACTTCAACCTGCAGAGAAATACACTGACAGTACGAAAAACAAATACGAAGAACAAATGAGAAATGAAAATTCGAAATGGGACGCACTTAAAGAAAAGTTACTGACATCAACAAACAACATAGTCTCAAAGGAAATCAGAGGCAGAAGAAGAAACGAGTGGATGACTGAAGAGATTCTTGACATGATGCAAAGGAGACAGAAAACTGTGAAAGATATGGAACTGAATAAAGAAACTATAAAAGAAAATAAAGACCAAGTGCAGACATGCTAAATATAAATAACTCAGCAACAAATGTGTGTACAGAGATTGAGGAAGATTAATAAAGGAGAAAGGCATAAAGAAATAAGAGGACTGACAGGACAAGAACATGCTCCTCAACAGGATGCACAAAATCCGAGGATTGAGCAATCATACTGGAGAAAGAGAAAATACTCCAGTGATTGGAAGAATATATAAAAATCTCTTCCGCGACAAGAGAGAGCCACCAATAGTGAACAATGATACTGACGGACTGGATATACTAAAATCCAAAGTGAAAGCTGCAATGGACTTTGAATAAAAACAAAGCAGCTGAACCAGCCGACATTGTAATAGAGAGGCTAACAGCCTTAGACGATTTCGGCATAGTGAAAATTACGGAAATAATAAATGAAATCTACGAAAATTGTGTTAATACCAGATGACCTAAGCAGATCAATTTTATAGCTCTGCCTAAGAAGCCAGGCGCAATCAAATGCGAACTCCATCGAAAAATCAGCTTAATGAGCCACATAACAAAACACAAATCGAAGCAGAATCAGACCGGAAATAGAACAAGAACAGAGCGATTTTGTTAAAGACTTATAGTAGGGGTTCGTACTTTTGATGGGTAGTTGTATATTGTTGCAGATTAACGGAAATGTCCTCGTTGTAGATAGCCCACTATGAGTCATAAAAAGATTATAATTCAAGAAAAGCAAATTGAGTTGAGAAATATCATTTTATATATACACATATCAATTAAGGTTTTTTACAATTAAAGCAATCCTTTAAATATGGGTCCTACGGACGTTAAAATGTTCATGGCAATAAAATGCTGAAAAGAGAATTAAAGCTTAGGTATGTGGGAGCGTTGTAAGTAAGGAATATCTTTGACGTATCGGATCCTTAGGTCAGTAAGTAGTTTTGAGACAGTGAAGAAGGAAAAGAGAGGTAAGGGCGACGAGTATAGTAAGCCGCTTGACTTGGTCAAGAGAGTTACTAATTACTCTCATCTCTCTCGAGTCTGTCTGTGTGTGTCTGTCTGTCTGGAAATGCTTTCTGTATCGTCTTTTTATATCTTGTTTTTGGATCGCAGCAGATCATTTGGGAATTCACACTTGTATTTGATTCTGGGCTTCCCATTGGCCGATAAATAAAATTCGCGTAGGCTCCTGAACTGGAATTAAATATTTAATCAATTTTTAGTTTTCAACCGGAACATCTGCGCGAGGCCGGATGCGCACCGACGAGTTTTGTTCATTTGCTTTTTGGTCGTAAGAGTGCAAACTTCCGATCCCTCGCTTTGCTCGGTCGGTATCATCACAGTCTCTTGAACAAGGAATGCGATATTTGTGCTTAGGATCCTATCAGAAAGGACGATACAAATGAAAAAGTAAGTTTATCTGTGTTTTGTAGACTATGCCAAGACGTTTGTAAAAGTACGCCACAAAGAATTGATAGAAATACTCAGCAACTTCGACATAATCGACAAAGACATTAGAGTAATCAAGAACCTCTACTGGCAGCAAACTACCTGCATACGAACAGGAAACGAATTCAGCGGATACACAAAGATAGAAAGGGGAGTAAGACACGGATGTGTCTTTTCACCGTATCTATTCAACTTGTACAGCGAGACTATTTTGAAGTTATGCCAGTATTGGTTATTAATGGTCACAGTCTGAACAACATAAGATACGCAGATTATACAGTGCTGATAGATGACAGAGAAAGAAAACTACAAGATCTCCTAAAGAGGGTAAATGAAGAAAGTCGAAAGAAAAAGCTACAAATAAACTACAAGAAAACCGAATGCATGGTCATAAGAAAAAAGAGCAGGCCAAAATGCCAATAAACACTTGAACCGAACTTGCGTGATGCTATACGTTGCTTTATTTAGGACACTTTCTTTATTCATTACAAACATAGACAAAGAAGCCTTTGTTTTAATCATACGTGTTACTCTGGTAAAGCCGGAAGAAGTGATTCCTGTGAGCAATACTAACCAAATATGCCAAAAAGTAAATATTTCCAATGTCTGAGAAATTACATACTTATAGGCTGCTATGAATAAATATTGTTTAATTACAAAAAACATAAAAGTACGGAATCTTATTTTAACAGATATGTTTACCAAAATTACACAACAGTACCTTGAAATACAAAAGCGTAAAAATATATAAGAAAATCGCCTTTCGTTTCAATCACTCTCTCCATATAACTTCGGAATCTCCTTTTGGTACTCCTTGATGATCTCCTTGTTTACATTGGTGATTGCAGCCATAATCATTACCTTCAAATGATTTTTTTGTTTCTCGCTCGACTGTGCCCTGCACATAATAACCAAGTTCTTTACCGTCTGGATGGTTAGCTGGTTTCAAAATTGTATGACAACAATGACTAGGTTCCCCTATGGGTGTGGCATCATGCAGAATACTATAGCCATACATGAGGTTCTACAGCAGCCACTCTCTTGACCCATAGCAACAATACCTAATCAAGGCACTTCATGTAGGTTTCCATGTTGTCTGAAGTCTTGTGAGAAGATGAATGGAGATATATCGTCGCAATCACTAAAGACCGTCGCTTACGCGAAAGACCAGGATGTGGACCAAATATATCATCCAACTCGTTCCGAATCCTCTACACTCTCCTGAGATTGACATCCAAACACTATGAAATGTTAGTATTGGTGCTTCTGGTGCGAATGCAAAGAAGTACATTATGTCGTTTCCGAAACTCAGGCGGAATAAATATGCTTCATGGTGTTATTTTTTCCCAGCCAGTGACCAGCTGACCGTGCTATAATGCGTAGTACTCAAATAAATCAAGCGCACAACGAGCATGCGTGAAAATAAAAATATAAAATGGTGACAATTTATCCATTTCACTCTGTATTTACTTAGTTGTTCACAAAAATGTTATCTTCGGTACCGCACTTTTCAAGAATACGCAAAATTTGACTTGGTAATTTTACCCAGACAAAATGAAAGAATAATGAAATATCCAATAATCACCTTTTCCTCGATGCTATAGTTACTTGAAAATGATTGACATAATCAACCATCATGGCGTCTTCATATTAGCGGATCCAATGTTAAACGTCCAGAATCGCATGTCATTTAAAATAAAATATTTAATATTAAATGAAACAGATTTGTATAATATAAAATATTCCATTAAATAAATGCGAAACTATAAAATTACTAACATTTTATTTAACTGAAGTGTCAATCTCAGAATGTTATATTTTGCTGAAGATATACTACCATTTCTTGCTTTAATGCCAGGGATACCGGGAAAAATATCAGAATAATCAGGAACCAGTAAAGATATAAAGAGAATTTAAGACATATTTGATGAGCTTGAGCAAATGGTTGGCAGGGCAAAGTTTGAGAGAGATATCAAGAGGAAAGTGGCGTAGAGTGAAAAGTGTTATGATTAAGTGGAGTCCACTATCTTCTTCTTTTATGTGCCCTGCCTCTTCAGGACGTAGGCGATCATGGCTTTCCACGTTTCCCTATCCCTGGTGGCTCTTAGCACGCCTTCTCCTGTTACATCATGCAACCCTCGTTCCGTCATCCACTAGCTCAAGCTCATAAATCTAGAATATAAATGTATAGAAATTAGCATGGCCACAAAAATGAGGGTTCAGTTTATATATTGATTATAATATAGATTCGATCCCCCACTTTATAACCGCATTGTAATTTCTTATAAACAGTTGGCAAATATCTTCTTCTATGTGCCCTATCTCTTCAAGACGTAGGCGATCATGCCTTTCCACGTCTCCCTATCCCTGGTGGCTCTGAGCACGCCTTCTCCTGTTACACCATGCAACCATCGCTCCGTCATCCACCTGATTAGGTCCTTCAAATATGTTATCCGTTGCTTTCCTCTGTCTCTTTTTTCCCTCTGTCTGACCTGTTAGTATCAGGTTCTCAAAGAACTTTTTCCTACTTGCATGTCCCAGGAACTTCAGCTGTCTCTTCCTGATGCTCAGTATTAATTCCCTTTTTGTCTCCAGCATTTCTAAGACCTCATCATTACTCACATAATCGATCCATGATATTCGCAGCATCCTTCTGTAAAACCACATTTCAGTTGCTTCAAGATTGTCCTTCATCTTTGATGATCTTGTCCAGCATTCACTGCCATATTGAAGGACGAACAACACGTAACAATCCAATACTCTCTTCCTTGTCTCTAACGATATTGTCCTGTTTCATAATACCTTACTCAACTTCTGTAATGCTTCGTTCTCCATGCCAATTCGCCTACGTATCTCTGTGTAGCACTGTCTTCTGTTATAAAACTTCACCTAGTTTTAAAAGGAGGCGTCACATAAAGCGGAAGATCGAGTTCATAAAAATAAGTCAGTATATTTGTCCGTTCACTAAAATATATTTTCAGATATGTAAATATTTGTTGTACCAATATAATGCTGCTTATAGTTGTGCATTTTTAGACGTATTTATTTTTAATCTGAAAAAATAGAGATTAAAATTGTTATGAAAGAAAACATATCTTTGTCTGGAATAGAAAATAAAAGCAACATCCGTTATAAGATAAATCAATATGCCACTCAGGTTTCCCGTTTCAATAGGAGACAATGGACAAATCGAAAATTCTCGCCGAATCAACCCATTTGTATATGAAGATTTTCCGATGAAAGCACCAACATAAAGAAAAATGAAATACAATATGATTTTCTATAGAGAAGTCTAGTTAAATTAAAATACTTGTTATCACTCAAATATTTGCACATGTTTTTTTACACTCTTTTTCGAAATGAAGATAAGGATCTTTCATCTTGTTATATTGTTTAATAAAGAAAATCTAGCAGATTCTAACTCTAACCTCATCAACCCGGTCAGTCAGTTTAGGTGCCATACGTGATACACGCTTGGGCCATCCTGTCTCGAAAGAGACATGACTGACCGGGCAGAAGATTATCCCACAGTAGTTTGCCATTGCTTTCTGCGGTAGACTGGTTGCCGACCAAGGCTATAGAACCCAATCTGTCCTGCTATTTAACCCATAACTGGAAGGAAGAGACGGATTAATACCTTTCCCAAGGGTATTTGCGCGTAAGTGAATACAATGGATTCAGTTGGAATTCGAACTCGGCTCCCCGGTTTCTTGTTCCGAGCCGATATCCACTGTACCACAAATCAACCCGGTAAATTATCTTTTTAAATAAACTGACTATTTTGGACAATATAAGTTTGCTAAACATTACACTACACTGAAGTGCTCTTTTTTATTTAATTGGCGTGCTTTACTCGTGGCACAAGGCCGAATGTATAGAGCACTCAGTAACGATCAAATTTACCCATTCGTAATAAATCTAATTAGATAATCTTTCTATCCATTACACCAAGACGATGTACACAAATGCTAATTGGTTAATTGTAGTTAAGATATGACACAAGGCCAAAAATATTGGGGTAACCAGTGAGGATTGAACTTCAGTCAGTTAGTTGTACCATACCTGATAAACTGACTGAGCAGAATATTATCCCGCAGTAGGTTGCCATTACATTCTGCGGTAGACTGGTTGCCAGCCAAGGCTGTAGAACCCAATCTGTCCTGTTATTTAACCCATGGCTAGAGGGAAGAGACGGATTCATATCTTTCCCAAGGGTAAAGTAAATGCGTGTAAGTGAATGCAGGGAATTAACTGGAATTTGAACACTACTCTTCGATTTCCCGTTCCGAACCGACATCCATTGCACCACAAGAAACATCGAACTTATTATTCGTAATTGACTAGCGAGACAAGCTTGCTAAACACGTCTGAGTATAAGTCTACTCTAAGTGCACTTAATGAATACGTTATGTTCAAATATCTTTGTTTTTTCTCATTTTTACAAATGAAACTTTTAAGAAAGTGTTTATATTTATATATCTAAAGTGTGCCATTTAACGTATGGTTTTGTTTCACAAAAGAATGGATTATTTGTAAAGTAGGGAACCATAATTATCAAATCATATGCTAGGATAGATTATTCAACTAAATAAAATATTCTGCAGGGGTTTGCAGATAAATTGAAACAATTTTAGAGATGCATAAAACAGTCTATAAATACTAAAATAATCATAGTACTGAGTTATATTATGAATGTAATATTTATTACTACAAAAACATTTATCACTCAATATGGCAGTCCTTACTGCCTCTACACGAGAACGAAATTTACGTGAAGCTATAATTACCGCCATTTTGATTTTGCGTGTCTTATGAACGATGCTGGTCATCGACATGTTGACTCACGATTGTGGGGATGTACTAGTTCTTGTTTAAAGTACTCCCACAAAAAATAACTGAGAGGGTTAAGATCTGGGCAGTTACTAGTCCAGATGTCAGCTCTCCTAAAAAATAGTACCTCTCATGAAAAATAGTGCCTTTTCAGCAAGGAAAGCTTGTGCTGTTTTTGAGCCGTGGCATGCGTATGGGTATATAACACGCTACCGAGCGCCCATAGATCAGGGATAGAATCGCTGACTGATGTCAATTCGGTCGGGTTTCAACACTGGCTAATAGAAGTCTATCGGTACTGATGAGCTGTGATAAAGCAAAGCAGATCGGTCTATGGATGACTATGTATATATTATAAAGGATTTGCGATTATTAGCTTGGATGATAGATATTTCACCACCTTGATGTACTTAACGCGGCTCGTCTGATCCAAACCCACGCGCCTATGGCTTAGGGAGTAGCTACTCCGACTGACACCAAAACGGTCGGGTTTCAATACCGGCCAGAGGCAAATGGCTGTGTCTAGCCACACTGATGAGCTGTGATACAGCGAAACAGGCTTGTATGTGGATGACTAATCTATATATATATATAAACATTTGGATCTGACGAGCCACGTTAAGAACATCAAAACGGTGAAATATGTATCATCCAAGCTAATAATCGAAAATCCTTTATAAAAAATTGCTCTGTTAAATTAAATAAATGAATTTAACACTGAGTGCTCTCGAGTTTGTCTTTTTGGAATTTACCCGGATTACATAAAAAGTGTATTACATATATATATATATATATATATATATATATATATATACATATATATATATATATCGTTGTGTGGGTTGTATCTTCATTTTCGCGTTGACATATTCCCGTAATCTCTGCACTTGAACGATGAAAAATTTAGTTTTCTCTTGTCTACCACTTATGGCCTCAATTATAACAAAAATCTTGGTCATGCCGCTTGATTTTCTTATTTTTAATGTTCAGGAAAATTAAAACATTTCTAATCTGCGCGCTAATGATATGGATATTACAAACATACTCGTCTAAATAAATTATAGATTATAACCTCATTATATGATCTGTTGAGTTATTCCTCTATGTATATCATATTGCTCTGGTTAGTACACATTGAACTCTCTGTATGGATCTATTCTTTAACAATTCATATTAAAAAGATCTATTTAGATTTCCCTCTCCCTTTACCGATTTGACATCCTTACCTATATATACATATAAAAATTTATATATAAATTTATATATTTATATAAATTTATATATTTATATATTTATATATAAATATATTTATATATTTATATTTATATTTATATATAAATTTATATATTTATATAAATTTATATATAAAAGATTCTGTTTAAAAATCTTTTGCAGCATTTAAAAAAAGTTGAATAAATATTTAGCACATTTTTTAACATTAGAATAAAGAATATTCAATTTTATAAAGTGTTTTCGAGACTTAGCGTTAGCCAAAGCATTCATGAGTAAAAAAAATAATAGCCCCGAGAGTGAAGTCAATTCGGTGAAAATTGCTCTTAGTCCAATTTATTACATATAAAATGTAGGTAGAAGAATGTTCAGAAGTACTGTCCCAGGCATCTAATCAGACTTGCACACCTATAGCGATGTTCGGAGTAATACTCACTGGTCCCAACATAAGAGGGTTTCTACGAAATTCAGCCCGAATTGGTTCCGGATCAGAAGTAAATATATGCAGGCAATCTCAGATCATGTTATTTAAAATCACATTTCAAAATCAATGTTTTGTTCTCATACGTCACTCTTTATTGCTTTATTGACAAATTATTTTCATGTTCGTCTGCTTTTTATATTTGGTCAAACACAACTGATGCATTTGAATAGGCGGTGCGTAAACTGTTTCCCTGTATTAAACTTTAAAATCAATATGGATGCACAGAGCACAAATCATGAATAATTTCTATCTCAGAAAACAGTCAACGCAGTCTTATGCAAATTTACATAGAAGCGTAACCTGCATATATTATTTTCTATTAGTGAGTTTATCTATCTATCTATCTATCTATCTATCTATCTATCTATCTATCTATATACGCATCGTTCATACAATAATAATTTAGATACCCTCTGCTACTAGCTTATGTGTATACATGATATATCACAGGCTACGAGTCTATCTCTTCTAACGAGCGCCCATAGCACAGAGGTAGAAACACCAACTGATGTCAATTCAACCCTGGTTAAAAGCAATCAGAAGTCTAACCGTACTGATGTACTGTGATACCGCAAAGCAGATCTGTCTACGGTTGACTATATATATATATATATATATATATATATAGTCAACTATATATATATATACGGTTGACTATATATATATATATATATATAGTCAACAGATCTGTTACTCTGTATCAGAGCTACATCAGTACGGTTAGACCCCGATTACTTTTAACCCAGGATTGAAACCCGACAGAATTGGCGTCAGCCGGCGTTTTTATCTTTGGTCTATGGGCGTTCGGTAGAAGAAGGTAGACATTTTACTGTGTATATTATCATTATACGCGCCCAATAACCAGTGTGCTCTAATTTATTTTACTGAATGAGCAATGCGTATATATATATATGCCCGCGTAATTGCATTGTGTTGAGATGACTTAGTTTTACCGTGTTTTGACTTGCTGAGCTGACCTCATTTTATCGTGTCTGTATATATGCCAACTTAATTTTTTTTAGGGAAGGATTGTGTGTTTGTATTTGTGTGTGTATCACTGGTGGCTGTTTTGGAGGATGTTTTTATGTGTGGGTGTGTGTTTAGTTTTTTTGTGATCCTGGAGTGTGAATTTTTCCTGTTTGGTCATTGTTTTATTATCTGGTTTTATAACATAAGTATGTTACAACATCATGGCAATGTATCTATTTCCTCTCAAAATTGTGCTATGGGTCTTGATGATAAGATACAAAAGTGTTGAAACGAAACATCTATTGTGATGTTATACTGTCACGTACCCATGTTATAAATTTTGAATAAATATTATTTTCTCCACTTTGGATTGAGCAGTCTTTTAAGAATAGTGAATTTTATCCATACCAACCTATACTTGGATATATATATATATATATATATATATATATATATATATATATACTGCAAAAATCTAGAATTGAGCCACCACCTACCGCGTTTTCACACGAACGGTTCTTCAGGGCAAGAGGCTCTTGCCCTGAAGAACCTTACGTGTGAAACCGCGGGACGTGGTGGCTCAATTCTAGATTTTTGTATTGTATTCTGCTTTACTTTCGTACTGTTAACGTTTCGTCTTGTTTTTTTCTTTCAAACGAGCACTAGACGTATTGTTCTTGTGCGCTGTTTGTTTCTTTTTTCTTCCTTTATTTAACCCACGAGGTACTCCTCGCCGGGTTAGAAGACGGTTTATATTACTGTTAGCTAGCATTATTTTCGGATATTGACTCTGTTATTATTAGTATTGATTACTGTGATTAAATTCATTACTATATATATATATATATATATATATATATATATTCTAAATGTTGTATAAAATAATGAGTTGGCAGTCCACTGTTTATAGTGATGTACTTTATTAAGTGTGCTCGATACTTAGTAGAGTTTTATATATGGTATTTTAAGATAATACCGAAACCCCACGGTTATTGTGTGCAGTAAACTCTGTTTTTCTATGAACTTATAATAAAAATATTACTATTACTATTATTATGCGGGTTTAAAAGATGTAAACACAATAAAAAGAAATTAATCGCCAACAAATCCTACAGTACTTACCAAACACGAAACCAAAAAAATAACAAATAGTACAACAGTCATTAAGCTTAAAATAACGTAGATAGAAATATATAAAATTACACCAAACTTCATATAAATAAAGCCATATTGTAACATCGTTTCCCGTAAGATCAGCAAAGTTAAGCCTGTTTAGTATCTCCATGGTTGATTGCTTAGATATGCGGATGATAATGGCACAGAATTCTTAATCGGAAACCAAAGTACCATTTCCAGTTCGGTCCGTTATATCAACTTTTGCACAAATACTGTTGAGAATCCATCTCTACTACCCCACATCATCATTTATCCATCACACCCAGATGGTGCATAGGGCAGCAACTTTTTGTTGCTGTTTCTGTAACAAACTGTTTTTACGGGGCGGTATTGTTGGGCCCTGCGCCCAACCCCGAAACCTGGAGGACCATTCTTGGTCTTTACGTTTACAGCACCTGCTATTCCCAAAATGGTCACCCATTAAGTACTGACCAGGGTCGATGTTGCTTAACTTTGGTGATAGGACGGGAACCGGTATATTCAGCATGATATAGCCGTAAACTCTACTACCCGCTAGTCGAGAGTTAAATTATTATTATCTCCAAAAATGAATTTTTGCAATTTAAAAATATATTTATGTCTTTAAATAACCTGTAATAGCTTGATTATCAGTATGAGATGAATCAGTCAATCCATCAAACCTGTAGTAATATTTGCTTTAATAGTCATATAATGGTTATTTTATATGTTGGTCGATATAACATCAGTTTTGTGACACCTCAGGTAATTCCCATTTAACAAGATATCAACTGACACTGATGCCGCTTCAAATCTTGCTCATTATATTTTTGGTAAGATTATATTTACTCTCTGCGAAATCAAAGTCATCTTCTATATTCCATATTTCTTCAGTCCATAAGCAACGATGACTCTATATATTTCTTTGTTTTGTTTAATTTTTTAGCTTTGTCTTTTTTTTTCTATTCCTCCTAATTATAGTTTTCTCAACCATTTACACAATTTCTTCAGTTAAGTTAATCGGTTTTCCGCCTGTCCCTCTTGACGTCAATATATCGTGATAATAAATCCTCCAAAATCTGTAATTTTTCTTAATACTTTGCTTAATTTTTGCGATACTTTCGATATTCCACTCCGCCTTATAATTTTAGTGCCATATTTTGTTGGTTAAAATATTACTCGTATACTCGAATTTAAGTACTTGTTTGATTCTCACGCTTCAAAATTGTATGTCGTTTTTTTCGGTTGTTCTTATTGCGGACAATGATACATTCTTTCTTATTCAGTCAGTTAAGTGCCATACGTGATACACGCTTTGGGAGATCATGTCTCTATCGAGACATGACTGACTGGGCAGAAGATTATCCCGCAGTAGGTTGTCAATGCTTTCTGCGGTAGAGTGGTTGACGACCAAGGCTATAGAACCCAAATTGTCCTATTATTTGACTCATAGGTAGAGGTGAAAGAAATGTATTATATTATTATGTAGTAATTAGTGGGGGATCGGTTTCCTATTGTTATGAAATAATAAACTGATCCCCCACTTTATGACCAGTAGAATCCTTAATCATTATTTCAACTATTATATTCAGTCAGTCAGTTAAGTGCCATACGTGATACACGCTTGGGCGATCATCTCTCGAAAGAGACATGACTGACTGGGCAGAAGATTATCCCGCAGTAGGTTATCATTGCTTTCTGCGGTAGAGTGCTTGCCGACCAAGGCTATAGAACCCAATCTGTCCTATTATTTGACATAGGTAGAGGGGAAAGAAATGTATTATATTATTATGTAGTAATTAGTGGGGGATCGGTTTCCTATTGTTATGAAGTAATAAACTGATGCCCCAGTTTATGACCAGTAGAAGCCTTAATCATTATTTCAACTATTATATTCAGTCAGTCAGTTAAGTGCCATACGTGATACACGCTTGGGCGATCATCTCTCGAAAGAGACATGACTGACTGGGCAGAAGATTATTCCGCAGTAGGTTGTCATTGCTTTCTGCGGTAAAGTGGTTGCCGACCAAGGCTATAGAACCCAATCTGTCCTGTTATTTAACCAATAAGTGGAAGGAATAGGCGGATTAATACCTTTCCCAAGGGTATTTTCGCGTAAGTGAATGCAATGAATACAGCTGGAATTTGAACTCGGCTCTCCGATTTCTCGTTCCGAGCCGATATCCAATACACCAAAACGCACGTGTCATTTTTTACTTTCTTCTCATATACTTTTGCTACATTTCCTTAGAATTTTGACAGTGTTTTTCTTTCTGTATCTGCATGAAAAGATACCAATCAACTTCTGCCTATATTCTTTCCTCTGGGCAGTTATGTTGCAGTTATTTCAAATTCGTCAACGGATAATCCAGCCTCATAAATATTACATTCATTTCTAACGAAATTAATGCAAGTACAATGTAAAATATAATACAAATAATAAAATGTTTAAAAAGTAAAGAAATGTAAAGTTGAATGACGTCAGATAGGTCATATTTGAAGATACACTGGCTGTCAAAATGCTTTCCATTTATTTTTAAAGGTAACCGATAAAACGAAGTAAAAACAGCGTGGAGAGAGTTCGACTCCTTAGAATTGATCCAGTAAGAAAAGACATGGGAGACAAGTGTCACAGAAAGTTTATTTAGTTACTGTTCTACTCAGAGAAAAATAGTTTCTCTGAAAAGTAACACCAGAAAACAAAATCAATGAGGCCAATGAGAAAGCAAATAATGAATAATCTAAATGTTACTATTTTAGGTTGAAAAAAAAAACAGAATTTGAAACGCTATACCAAAACATTGTTAAACTACAAGATGAACAACTAATTGAAACAACACCAGAATTTAAAGACTTTAAAGGCCGAGGCATTCAAGGATCGGCATGATAAAAGCAGAAAGTCTTCAAAAATACTTTCTAAATAACTAAAAATTGCAGCACAAGAACAACACACCCACCGCGACTTAATTGTAAATAAAGTCGATAAGACCAATATTTTCGTCATCTTAAAAAATTTGGATTAAAACAAAAAACTTGACCACATACTTTATGATCACATAAAGTTTACAAATCTTAACAAAACCCAGACCAACCAATTAAAATCAAAGCTTAATAAACTCACTAATGCTAATAATGCGGAACAGAAAATTTTAAGACTCCTTAAAATTGTTGGTGATTATAGACCTGGTTACATATATAGCACTATAAAAACATATAAACCTAACTATCCTCTCCGTCCTATTATATCGCAAATTCCATCTCTTGTATATCAGCTAACAAAATGCATTGACCAACTCAATACTCCCTACCTTCCTAGTAATTATAGTGTTCAATCAACATTAGAAGTAATCCAAATCCTATGCGAAATTCGCTTTCATCCTCTTATATGCACGAGTTTGTTGTTGCTTGGTGGTTATAAGATATAATGTAATTTGACATCTTTGAAAATGGATTATGTAAGCCAAAAGCTTAGATTGTATTAATAAAACATTAACTATCAATATTGTCACTGTCTTTCTTCATTTAATGATAATGCTATTAAACTTAATAGAGAATATGCAAAAATTTAATTAAACATCCATTAATGAAAAAACGCTGCCTAAATACACAATATATATATATATATATATATTAAAGTTATGTAATTTGCTTGAAGCATTGTGTAAAATAGTTGTATGGGTTATGTCTTGAAGGATATCACAATGTGTGGTTCATCTTAATGCGATCTGAAAGTTCACATCACCCTTTGACATGCACACTAGCCAATTGCCCTATTGCAGGCACCGGTATATGCCACCAGGTATATCTCGTGTACCGCATACAATGCGCCAGATGCGAGGCATTCTCTGTTGGCAGCACCACAAGACCATTACATATCAGGATAGATGAAAGCACACACACACATACACACACACATATAAAAGAATAAGGTAGATTTAATTACAATATCCACGCGCACATAGACACGCACACATGACACGGTCACAACACGCAAACACCACCAGATAAATCTGATACATAAAACAACAGTAATGAAACCGTTACTCTTTGACCCGGTCAAAGGGTCATGTGAACTTTCAGATCGCATTAAGATAAACTACGCATACAAGCGGACTGATATCATCAGACTATTAAGGCCCCAACTAGAATACATACACATATACAGACATACACACACACATACACACACACGTACAGCAGCTAGAATACATGCACATACACATGCACACACACACACACACGCACACGCACACGCACATACACACACGTACAGCAGCAGAGGGCAAATCTCACCCACCATTCATAGAGGGACCGCGACAAAGTTCGGACAGTCAAAAGCTTCTCTGCCATTCTGAAAATGAGGTTTTAATATCGAAATATTAATGTAATAAATAGGTAATACAAACACTTCCTTACCTTCCTTTATTTCATTCAACGCATTGTGTCAGCCTTCAAGACATAACTCATACACACACACACACATATATATATATACACTCTGTTTATAACAGCATTTTATCATTATACAAAATGACAATGTAAAAAGAAACACCTGAAGAAGAACAATATGGATCTGAAACATGAAAATTTTTGTATAGTGATATAGTGCTTTTATAAACAATTGTAATAAGAAATTACAATATTAATCTTTCCTTTGTATAGAACATTTTTATAAATGCACCGTACAGTGGGATTTCGGTTTTGATCTCTTTCTTCTTTCACAACCCTAGAGTATATATATATATATATATATATATATATATATGCGTGTGTAAGTGTGTAAGTGTGTATGTGTGTATGTGTCTGTTTTTGTATGTCTGTGCATGAGTGAGCCTGCATGAGTGAGCCTGCATGACCGTTTGTGCCACTTAGCATCTTATATAGTTTATCTTAACTTTCACATTTAACATGAAGAATATTAATAACCGTTCTTAAATTTGAAAACTACAACTTATTTTTGTTTTGTTTTTTTCGTTTAGAAATATATTTTAAACGTAAAATCCTGCATTTGCTTTGATGAAGTCTATACTAAAATAAATGTACTAATATTTTTCTTTAAAATGTTAATCTTTTTAAATATCATTCAATCTAGTGATTGCTCAAACGTGAAAGCATTTCTTTAGTCTGAACAATAGTCGAGAATTTACTTTTCCTGTTTTTTAGATGTTTTCTAACTTATCAGTAATAATGGCCATAATAACGGCCACTTTTTTCTTATCAATATAGGAAAGTTAGATAGACATTTATCCATTTTATTAATACAATGCTTGCAACACGTTAAATATATATAGCTGAATACATATATCCTTTAAAAGTAAATTTTCTTCCTACATTTTTAATATCGTTTATATATATATATATATATATATATATATATATATATATTAGCACAATATCGGCTATAAATAACGGTAAACATTTTGGAAATTTTGTTTTATCGATCCGTTCCGTTCGGGTTTCAGACAGAAAAATATAAAAATGCAATTTGAAAATTTCTACTTTTAGAAAATATCCATAGTTGAGATTACATTGCTTCTTTGGGATATATTTTCTGAAATGGTTCACTTCAGATTTAAAACTTTATTGTACGTTATCATAAACCGGGAAAAGTCAAACATAAAGACAAGTTTTCGTATATATTCGTATATATTCAGAAGAGACTAGATAGTGATTTTTCCCTGTCCTACTGCAATCTAAGCAAAACGCTGGGGACAGTGCCCGAATTGTCGCCTCAGACTCCGGTCGGTTAACTGTTGAAATATTTAAGCAATTAAAAATATTTAATCTCGATTTCGCTTGCTAGGAAAAATGTAATGATTACTCAAATATAATATAAATACTAAAATTAGACAGAAAATATTTTATCAAAATACAAATTTATTTCTTTACACGTCACTCCCCAGAGATGTTTGCTGAATTAAGTATGTAATATAAACCTGGAGGTAGCAAGTGAAGATTATGAGAATATGATGAATATATAACGGTTCATCAAAATCTGAAGTCGCCAAGAATATGTAGAGAATGACGGTTATGCAAAGTCTTGGGATCCGCAAGGCAATTCTTACCTACAATATTCTGAGGTGGTGGCGTCAAAGAATTGAGCTCGTCTTAACATTTACGACGGAAATAGCCGAAGGCTGATCCAAATTATAGAGTTCGATTTATAATTTGAACTATTTCAATGATCACCGAGTTAAGGCTTGCATTCCCGAATATAAAACGCATTTTGTTTTAGACAGAGCGATTATTGTTACTATTTTGGAGGAACAGCTTATCTCGTGCCAGCGGTCGCAGTTTATGCAAAAACGGGACGTACGGAAATTAATAAGAATGCTGACAACCCATTTAGGTAATTTAGTTTACAGCATAAACTACCGGTCATAATTATTAGGCTTATTATTACTTTGCAAAATTTTACAAGGCAGCCAGGAATGCTTTGCTTTGGCCAGCGAATATGAAGAGACTAGCATTGGGAAGAGAGCTCAAAAACTGGACACCAGAATAGTTCATATGATGCACATGTTATTGTGCAGTATTAACAGAAGAACCATTCTATTTTTATTTAGAATTATCCACTTGGAAATAAATACTAAAAATAGTATGAAATACATAATATCTTTTTTAAAGCTGGGGTGGCCTAATAATTATGGCCGGTAGTGTATATAAGCGCATATTCAAATAAGATACGTTTCATGTTGTATCACATACCAGTTCGAATTGGTGCATGGAGAAAAATTAAAAATCTCTAGAAACAGACTCTCAAAAATATCCATTTCACCCCAAAAATGCAACAAAAACCTAATACCGTAGGTTTTTACTGAGTGTTTCACATTTAAGAGTTTTACATTTAATATATAATTAATGGGAAGCAATACAATGAATGAAGACGATCTGAATGCTTAGAAATTGTTATGGATCCCGGGAAAGGGAACGGTAAAAATAAATGAACAACGACCAGTAATTGAGATAGAAGATAAGTGTATTAACGTAAGACTTGAATGAAGATTAGTAATTCAGGAATGCAGGTTAGTAAAAAGTATATGTACAAGTCTCTGGGAGTGAAGCCGTAGTATACTGAGTATGTCCCGAAGCTGACGGGTTCTGCGTAATAATTTTCTCGGTGAGTGGATTACGAACCTACTATGAGTTACTGTGTACTGACTGCTAATCTCTCTCTGGACTCTCGTATTCTCTGGTTAACTCTCTGTGAAAACGCGGTATTCAATATTTATTTAACCCCCAACTAAAGCAAAATATGACACAAGGCCTTTGTAACGTAGGTTCTCCGGGCCATATAGCTCAGCCAAAAATATGTCTAATTTTACCCAGTCGTGACTCTACCCTTCGGTGAAGCCATGTCTGAGTTTATACTCTCCGCCTGGAGGTAGCGAGATTGACAGTGTCAAGAAAGATACTACGAGAAAACGCGTTATTCTCCAGTCTCGCTTCTATAGCAGTAGTATAATTGTACTCTGAACGAATCCATCTTTATGAAAAGGGACAACTCTACAACACCCCCTCCCTAGCTTCTTTTTTTTGGAGGGAGTCAATATGTTTTCTCTTATGGTCTATTATTAACGGTTCTGTGAATTTTCTTTTCCTGCTTGTTCTTCTAATCTCTGTGGTTATTTGCGGTCTTTGAAGTTCAAATACTTCAAAAATAGCCTCCATCGAGTCTTCATTTTCCGAAGGTGACGAGCTTGGCTCCTCTACTCGGTTTTTTTTTTATCTGATTGATATGTCTCCTGTGAGTGAATTTTTCGCCTTGGATCGTGTACAGAACGTTCCCTAGTCTGCTTATTATCGTACCTGGTTCTGAGTATAGGATATTGTTCCTGAACGTTCTGAAATTCTCCTGGTTTGAAGGATCATTTAGACACTATAGGTGCATGCCAGTTTTTGTTTTTGCTGGGTAATAATTTGTCAAAAACAGATGGTATTTTACGGGCAAACATCACTTCAGCTGCGGAAAGGCCACCTGGTGTGTTTCCGTTCGGGGTGATTCTGTAGACTTGTAGGAACTGTTGCATAGCTCTTTCTGTTGGTACTACCTCTGCTTTTTTCAATCCTCTCTTTTGGCTTGACCTTTATATCGTGGATGGTATTGTGCTATTTTAATATGCTTGACCTGATTAGTTTCACAGAATTTTTGAAAGTCACTCGAGGTGAATTGGGTACAACTGTCAGTTACAATGCAATCTCTAACGCCAAATCTCGCGAATAATTCGTGTAGAAAATTAATAGTGTTTTCCGTCGTAGGATTTTTGTATCTGAAGACTTCTGGCCACTTTTTAAAGCTACCTACCATTATAAAGTAGTAACAGCCATCTATGGGTCCAGCATAATCAGCGTTGACTCTAGACCAAGGTCTGTCAGCCTTAGCCCATGGTTTTTGTATAATTGGTGGTGCCAACGCAGCCTCTACATTTTTCTACCATTTGAGTAATATTGTTATTAATATTAGTGCAGTAAATGAAACTTCTCATTAATGCTTTCATATGGTTTTTCCCTGGGTGTCCTAGATGAAAGTCATTCAGAAAGATTTGAGTATGGCCTCTCTTTCATTATAAAGTAATACGTGATTATAAATTGAAAAACTGTCCGCTAGATTTCTTTCTTTTTCTTCTATTTTTCTCTTTGTACTTCGTATGAATTCATTCATCTCAGCTTCTCTTCTGATTTCTAACATGGTCACTGATAACTCCCTTACTGTATTGCTTAGAACTTTATTTATTTCGTCTTCGGCTAGCAAAACCACTATTACAGAGTCTTCCAGAGGTTCACATTTCGCAGATACTAATCTAGATAAGCCATCCACATGACCACTTTTCTTCGACAGTAGGAACGCTAGTTTGAAATTATAATTCAATAATATAGTTCCTTATCTTAGAAGTCTGTCGGCTGTGCAAATTGGTTGTCCTTTTTTTCTATCCGAATATAATGAGCAGAGATTTATTGTCAGTTTAAAGAGTAAACTCTCTTCCATATATGTATCTATGGAAGCGAGTTATGGCGAATATTATGCCTAACGCTTTTTTTCTCAATTTGCCAATAATTTCTCTTTGCTGGTAACAACGATCTAGATGCGTGGGCTATAGGTTTCCTTTTGCCGTCCTGCAAGTTGTGTAATATACAAGCTCCCACTCCGTGTGAGCTTGCGTCGTTAGCAATGAAGATTGCCAGTTTGGGATCAAAAAGCGTCAGTGCTAGAACAGATGTTAATTTCTTTATGATCTCCTTAAAAGCTTTCTGACAATCTTCCATCCAATTTCATTGATTATCTTTTTTCAATAGTTTGTCGAGATGAGTCCTCAATTTGTGCACGTTTTCAATGAATTCACCGTAATAGTTCGCTAGATTAAGAACGCTTTGCAACTCTGCGACATTTTTCGGCTCAGGCGTATCTTTTATTGCCGATGACCTGTCTCGATCTGGTTTTCTGTCACATTCGTTGATTATGTGGTCTAAATACTTGATTTCTTTTTTTAAAATATTCGCATTTTTCTCCTTTACTTTAAAACCAAAATCCTGAATACTTTTAAAGATTTCTTTAAAGTGCGTTTCGTGTTCTTCCAAATTATTGCTTTTGATTAAAATGTTGTCTAAATAAGCAGCAGTTACGTTCTGACCCATGAGCAAGGTATCCATAGTCTGTTGGAAGATTTACGGTGCTACATTTATCACAAATGGCAAACTATTAAATTTGTAAGGTCCTTTGTGTGTATTGATACATAAAATTTTCTTCTTCTACTGGAATCTGAAGATAAGCTTCGCTTAAATCAATCTTAGAAAATACCTTCCCACCCGTAAGCTTGCTAAATATTTCCTCCGGGCTTGGCAATGGGTAGTGATAATCCTTGATTGCATTTTTGTTGAAAAATCTGCACAAACACAGATTTCTCCGGATTTTCTTTTCGTAGACCACTGGTTCTGCCCATTCACCGAATTCGATTTGTGAAGAGGTTCCAATTGGTACCAATCTATCTAACACCTTGTCAGTTTTTTCTATGGTTGCGAAAGGCACGTTTCGCCTTTTCTTGAATACGGGCTAAACACTTTGCTTTAGTTGAATTTTAGCTGCAAACTTATTACATTTTTCCAAACCGCACGAGAATACTTCGGAAATCGACTATGTAGTTCTCCTTTAAATTTTGTAACTTCAGACTGCTCGCACTCTATTTTCTTACAAAATGGGTAAATCCCATACGTCAAAACGTGCATCCACTCTGTGCCCACCAAATTTTCTGTGTATTTGATTACAAATACTTTAATGTTTTTCGTTTTTCCATGGAATTTTAGGTTTAGAAATTACTTCTCCTTCAAAATTGATACGCTTCCCTGGAACCGACTTGGCAATTTTCTGTGTATGCCTCATGGTCGGTCTATATAATTTTTCCTTGTTTGCAAATTAATTATAGTTAGATCCGATCCTGAATCTAACTGTAATTTTACCTTTGTAATTTCTTTTGTTTAGTTTCTCCTCGTAGTTCATTCTAGTAGTTCTTACCCTACTAGTGCGTCTTTTATTTCTGCACTGTGATGCCTTATGCCCCATTTTTCTATAAGGTAAACAGTTCTTGTATTTAAATCGACAGTCTTTATTCCAGTGGAATCTACCACATCTGTAACATGCAATAAGTGGAGGGGCTTATTTTTTATTTGATCTCTGTCATCAATCGCCTTATATCTTCTTTCTTTATGATTAAATGTTTGTTTTTCTTTCGGAGAAGGTGAAAATCATAAAATTTTTGTTCAACTTACGTATGTGTGCTACTCCCGATTCTTCGATATCCTTAGAGTTTTCTTATGCTCAAGCATTTTTGACAGCCTTCTGACAATATTTGTAGTGTCAATTCAGGCTCGTTCTAAAGTTTCATGAGCATTCCTTTACACATTTCGCTGTCCTTGTCTGAGACTAATCCCTGTACGAAAATAAGACACTTAAAATTGTCCGGGGTCAAATCTGCCAATGTGAAATCAATGCAATGTTTGTTAACGTCGAATAATCTTCATTTTCGCTTTTTACGAGGTTGAGGCATTTCCATTTGTTTGTGAAAGAATGAATTCTTTGGACTGAAGAGCTACTTAAGACATGTAACTGCCTCGTCAAATGTCAAATCTTTTTTTCGGTAAAATATAGTCCATAAAGTTTGTGTACTCCACTGTTCCCAATTTCCTGAGTAATAAAAGTAATATTTTCGCTTCCATCCGATTTTGGCAGTTTATGTTGTAAATGTCTTCATGACGTCTGAAATAGTGCCCGAAATTTTTATCGTCTTCTAGAAAGTGATTAAGTGTTTCTATTGTGTTCCAAAATGCGTCTTGGGAAAATGTCGCCTCTTTTTTACTGTTCTTTTCTTGTGAGTTAACTGTCAATTTTAATAGTAATTACTGGAGTTGTATTTGTCTCTCTTTATTTATTCTTTGTGCTTCCATCTGTTTTTCCTATGCTTCAATTAAATTTTCCTTCAATTTTAGCTCTTTCTACTCACTTCTTCGTATAATCTCAAGTATTACTTTTCAAAAGTCTTCCATTTTTGGCTTTGTTTCAGTGATGGGTTTCACTTTTTACCGCTGATTTTTGTATTAAATATTGTAAAATATTTTCCTGTTTTGATTCTTGTATAATGATTTATTTTCTTATTTAGTCGCCATTTAATTGTGGTAAGTTACTTGAGTAGAAAAAAAATATTGACTTTTAACCTTTTGTTGGGAGTGACGAATCCTCCTTTTAATTTCTGAAAGAGTTATTTCGAATTGTTGTGTCGCCAAATTGTTGTGATCGATGTGTGTGGCAATATGGGTTTTTGTTGTTCTCTCTGTGAGTTCTTTCGAGTCTTGTCACCAAATTGTTGTGGTCGACGTGAATCTCGAATCCTTGTCGCCAAATTGTTGTGAATCCATGGAATGAGACCCCCACAAGTAAATGAACAATGACCAGTTAGTGAGATAGAAAATAAGTGCATTAACGTAAGACTACAGACTTGAATAAATATTAGTAATCCAGGAATGTGGGCTAGTAAAATGTATATGTACAAGTCTCTGAAAGTGAAACCGTAGTATGTTGAGTATGTCCGCGTCGGAAGCTGACGAGTACTTCGTAATAATGTTCTCGATGAGTGGAGCATGGGGCCCTTATTAGCTACTGTGTACTGACTGATAATCTCTCTCTGGACTCTTGTATTCTCCGGTTAACTCTCTGTGAAAACGCAGTATTCTCCAGTATCGCTTCTATAGCAGTAGTATAATTATACTCTGGACGAGTCCATCTTTATGTAAAAGGAGAACCCCATAACAGAAATGAACTTCCGAACAGTAAGAAAAGGCATGAGTCACGTGTATCAAAGAAAGGTTAACCAGCGGCTGTTAGCATCAATAGCATATGAGAAAAGGAAACATGTTGAAGCGAGGACAATAAAATAACAGATATTACTGGACAAGATAACGATTATCATGACATTTAAATTTTCGAAAATCAATGTTAACTAGAAAAAATTAAACCGGATGAGCGTTTAATGAGTGAGCTGCACCAGAAAAAATAATTGTTGACATAGAACTGATGGTTATATCTTGCTATTTCAGATTTAATATGATAGATCTAGCCGTTAATTAACAGAGTATGTACCATGAAAGAAAGTTTATCAAAGCAATTACCATGAATATATTTATAAAAAAAATCAAGGTAAGCTACATTTCGGTGACGGGAAATTTAATGTTTTTTCCGATATAATAATTTTTCGTTAGTGGGATTTGTGATGTTCAAGAAACAATAAAAAATGTATTATTTATTGAAAGAGATTATAACTATAAATATAATGTTGAGGATGATATATGAGAGACATCCGAAGATACATCGGTACAGCGAAAATTACTTCGCAGTTATTAAGAAGAGATATGAATCGTTCATTAGCAAAAAAAAAAAAAAAAAAAAGAAATGTGGCGCTGCCATATGTATCCTCCTACATGTTAACGAAATCTGGTGAATTGTCTCAGACGTGTAATAACTCGAAATGGCGGATCTTCCGTTGTACAAAGAACAGAAAGTTCTGGAAAGCCTGGATATTGAAAGTTCTGAAGCAACACAGCATGTTGCAAAAAATAGACGTCATATTTCCCAATGTGATTGTTTTATTCCAACAAGTAAATATAAATTCTCTTCGGGTGACAGAATTCGATTCAGGAACACAGTTAAACTACCACGCATCCCATTTACCAGAACGATATCTTAAGACCATTAAGCATAAATTGGATATGCTGCAGACTAAACGGAATTCCTCCCATCCACGCCAGAAAAACTCATTTATGGACATACGTTAAATATGGATGAATAAATATACATAATGCTCCAAGTCACGTACCTACCGTCATCCATGCGACGGGACCTTTCAAACTTTGCGGTAGTTCAGTATATATATATATATATATATATATATATATATATATATATATATATATATATATATATATGGGATGCAATCCTTCTTTTAAATATCTATCATTATATACGGCCGACAAGGATGATTTAATCACGTTTTTATTATATGGGGCTCAATTTAAACAAACAAAATGATTGACGTATCACTGCCAACATTTTTTAATGCTTAGAAAAGTTCGTTTTGAAAGGAGAAAAAGCGGGAAAGACGAAGACAATTTTTGAAAATGTTCAACAATATTTTGACTTTTTAAAAATTGCATATATGTATATAAATATAAAAAACTTATACTAATGAGCGGTATGACTGAAGAGTTTTATAGTATTTATACCAGACTGTTTGATTAATTCCTCTTCGTAATTATTACACTATTTATATTGTTAGAACAAAATTTGGTTGCCATTTTACGATCGTTCGGCCGTTGTACGCATTGGCTTTCATCAGAAGAGATAAATTGTATTCTTTCGGATATCTCTGTGTCATTATTTAGTCAAAACTCAAGTTTTAATCATTTCACCCCAAGGAAGGCATTCCACTGCCACTATTGCGCTTGGGGCTACATAGGGGAAAGTAAATAGAAAGAGTGGTTAGATATAGGAAATGTCAGAAGGGGGTGATAGATAGTTTTTGAAGAGTGTTTGAAAGAATGGAAGCGAGTTAGTTTGTTAGGAGGTGTCTATTGATCTTACATTTAAACTCCTGGAGATTGTAGCCGTCGGGGAAGCAGTCATGTGGAAGGGAATTCCACAGTTTTTAGCTAAGTATTGAACTTACAACTCTTTGGTTCAAGTTTTCAACGAAAGTTTTTGTCCACTAACTCTTGAGTGTATGATTTTTGGGAACATATAATATTGACGTTTCAGTACTTTTTACTAGAAATCATATTACAGTATTTTTACTAGAAATCATATGACAATCTGTTGTTATTATTTTGTCTCTCTAGCACTCTTTACTACTAACACCTATATTGGATTCACGTCTATGTTTTGCCAGTTTAAGAGATTTTTTATGGCTAAGCACATGCGCTAATTTCTTATGGTTTCGTCTTTTCCATTAAATTCTCTGTCTATTATTTCAGGCTTATCTCACAAAGGACAATGATTTCCCTCTCTATATGACCAGTCACACCTGATTTTTCTATATTCCCCCGTATTACGGCTTTATGGTTTTCAAGCAGTTTTATCTTCAGAGAGCAGCCATCATATTACGCACGTTTTAGTTGCATGTCAATGACACGTCGCATGCTGGCTGTCATTCATTAGATTTACTCATTAATTATCACAGAGTTTTCTTAAGACAATGGACCTTTGTAAAAAGACATAATTGTTTGCGTGTGTTTTTAAAATTTCGAAAGTATTAGAAAAGATTTTTAAAAAATTGGAAAATACTGACAACAAAATTTGATCTTTCCTCTTAATAATAGCATAAATATTTTGATGATACAACTTTATTTTTATAAAGTTTGAGTCCTTTTATCATCATGCTATGCTGCTTTTTCGGTATTTGCGTGGAAGTATCTATAAAAAAAAGTATGTTGCAGTAAAGCTTTAAATGATTTTAATAAATTTGAAACTCATTTTGAATTCTTTAACTGATCTTACCTTTCAAGGAAAATAACTTTGTCTATTACTTACCAAGTTTCTTAACCTATTAGCAAAACTTTGTAAATCTCCTCAAACAGGAGATAAATTTACTGCTGACTTGAAAATGGCGGCTAGCGCTGGTGGGTCCTTATCAATTTTAGTAATTTTAAACATGGCTTGAATATATAACAAAAGTCAGTTAAGCGCCATACACGCTTGGGCGACCATGTCTCGAAAAAGACATGGATGACTAGACCAATAATTTTCCCGCAGCAGGTTGTCATTAGTTTCTGCGGTAGGCTGATTTCCAGCCAAGGCTATAGAATCCAATATAACCCATTATTTAACACATAGCAGGGTTGTCGCGAGTTAATGAATGCAAAGAATTCAAAAGGAATTCCAACTCGACTCCCCGATTTCTCGTTCCGAACAGTAATCTTCTGCAGCGCAACACATATCTGCATACATATTCCCGAAATATAGTTAAATATTGTCAAACATTTGTTTTCCTTTTCTTTTTCTTAAACCGGGCTCTTCTCTCAGTGTTGCATTATTATTAACTAGCAGTATACCCCGGCGTTGCTCGGGTGTAATGAAAGCTTTAAAAGGAATCCATGTTCCTGGAGCTCAGACTCTTTGGACGTTGGCACGAAGGACTAAAAAGCAGTAGTTGTTTCCAGTTAAAGTAAAATCGTAGACTGAAAGAAAAATGAATGGATGTAAGTCAAATTTTGATTTCCTGGTATCGATATCAAATAAGTTTTTTTTATTATAAACTAAATTTTGAAGGCAAAATAAGTTCTCTGAGTAAATGGTATCATGGCTGGGACTAAGAACTAAAATTATACCTACTTAGAGCCAAACTCGAAACAAAAACTAAAATAAAAGGGCTGAAAGAAATACAGACACACAGACAGATAAACTGATTCACACACAAACATCTTGCCTTTTATATGTATATATTATCGATTTTCTGCAATACTATAAGAACTGCAAGCTTGAAACTTCTGAATATCGTTTCTTATGTCTTTGTCTATAAGTGCCTCAAATTTGATTAAAATCGGACCATTCCTTCTATAACCCGATTTTTTCGATTATCGATTTTCGATATTTATCGGGGATACCTCGACACAAAACCTAGCTAAGAACACTCGCAGATGCTTATAGTACAACTGTGTAAATTTTCAAGAAAATCGGTTCCGCCGTTTCGGAGTCTATAGGTAACGGACACACACACACACACAGACACACACACACACACACACACACAGACACACACAAACACACAGAGACAAAGTTCCATTTATAAATAAGTTTAGATATCATTATGAATACATCGTGCATAATCTCTAGAAGTCTAATGCCATTCTTCCTCGTTAAATTCCCGCAAACACTAAAATTTCTTGCACCATCAGCAGTTGTTATCCTAAGGATACTAACCTTTGTGTAAAGTCTGCTAAATCATATCCTTTGTTGAAATTAGGGAACGTACTTATTAATCTTCAGCTATCTCCGTGCAAATTTCGACAAGATCATTTCTCATATGTTTACTGTATGCATCGCGATTCAAATGCCGGAGCGGACGATGCTGATAATCATTTGGCCCCTGCTGTTTACAAGTAACCCACATAATCGCTATGCAAGCAAACTTGTTCCGGTGAGGTAATCAACCATGTCTTTCGGGCAGCCATCAAGGGACCGCACCGGCCCAGTAAGGTAAAGGTCAATTCCTTGAAGAGCGAAAATGTACAATATTTCATAGATTGATCGATTGCGTCGGGTGTAGCGTGTCAGTCGGGTCAGATTGCATTTTATACCAAATCTAATCAACTTTGCTATTCCCAATGGGTAGGGGTGTTACATCTACGATGTCTCGTGAGAGGTTACGAAGTGTGCGTGATGAATACGCGTTCATCACAGGGCCAATCATTCGCAATATGGAGGAACAATATTAGAGTTTATTCCTTTATTATTAAAAATTTATTTTCATGTTAGTTCTTGAAGGAATTCTTAATTCAGTTGCAAATTATCTGACTGTGAGTTCATTACTGGCGCATCGACACATAGGATTCTTTATTCTTAATACGATTAGTTTAAGCAAACTATAAATGAAAAGCAAATTAGTGTAATCAACAATAAAATCAATAAGAAATCGCATATTTTTATGAAAGAGAAGAGCTCAGTATAAATCTATTGAGAAGTCAAAATCTAATTTGAAGCCATAAATAATTTATGTGTTTGTTTGTCAATTTTATTCTTCATAAAAGGAAGAATAATTATGTTTTATTCAATTATATATTCATCGTTATTTCCAGTGACTTGCTATAATGCTACTTAACTACGTTCCGCAGGTTTTAACAAGAAAAGGCTTTCGACCAAATCTTGGTTTTGATTTTCGTAATTCCCCACTAAACGTTCTGTAGAACCCCCCCACAAAAAATGTGATATGTGTTGCTAGGTCAG
Source organism: Ascarosepion bandense (assembly GCA_037127315.1). Taxonomy (NCBI): domain Eukaryota; kingdom Metazoa; phylum Mollusca; class Cephalopoda; order Sepiida; family Sepiidae; genus Ascarosepion; species Ascarosepion bandense. Next base: position 1,303,132 of record JBBBDQ010001654.1, on the reverse strand, counting down.
GATAGCTTGAAGAATAGACCTTACAAAAGACCAACGAGGTTTCAAAATGTTCACTGCATTGTTCTTGCCGTATTGTGCTCGTAGCGAGTGCGAAATAATAACTTTTTCTTCTTCTTCTTCTTCTTCTTCTTCTTCTTATTATTATTATTATTATTATTATTATTATTATTATTATTATTATGTCAGTTTTCATCATATTTCGATTTCTGCTTTGGTCTCACTACCAACCAAGTCTGCGGAGAGACCTAAGGCAGGTAGTGGCGTGTTGTTATGACTCCATTTCATGTTTTTCTATCTTCCCTATCACCCCCAACATTACATAGATAAAGTTTTCCTTAGTGTGTGGGCTGTATTTAATAAGACAATTTTTTGTATATCTCTTAAGCTGGGGTTTCCAGGGATTCTTTCAATGTGTTGTTTTGTTCCATTTTTTATCATTCCAAGTGCACCTATTGTCATTGGCACAACTCTTGTTTTCAATTTCCACATTTTTTTATTTCAATTTCCAGGTCTTTATATTTTGACAGTTTTTCAAATTCCTTGATTGCTATGTTACAATCCGCTGGACAAGCCATATCAATTAATAGACAAGTTTTCTCCTTCTGGTTTTTAACAATAATGTCTGGCCTGTTTGCTTCAATTTTTCTGTCGGTGTAGATGGTGTAATCCCATAGAATGGTTACATCTTCTATTTCTGTAACCGGTGCTGGGTGATGTTCATACCAGTGTTTGTTTACAGATTTTCCATAATGTTTGCACATTGTCCAATGTAAATATTGCCCAACTCTATCGTGGCGATTTTTATATTCATTTGGAGCAAGCACAGAACAGCCTGAGATTAGGTGGTCTATTGTTTCTTGGTGTTTATCACAAAACCTGCATTTTGGATCCATATTATTATGCATAATATTTGCCTGAAAGTTTCTAGTGAAAAGACTTTGGTCTTGTGCTGCAAGAATAAAGCCTTCAGTTTCAGACTTTAATCCAGATGCACTTAACCATCGATGAGTATTAACTTTGTCAACATTGGATTTATTGGCACGTTCTGGATATTGGCCATACAGAGGTTTGTCTTGCAAGCGCTGTTTCATCTTTTCAAGAGCTTTATCTTTGGCTTTCATTTCATATTTTTTGCCGCAATAGTTGGTTCTTGGCTACTGTTTTGCTTTTCTACAGAATCTACTAACTGTAAATCTTGTTTGAATTTACTGCCTTCTTTTATTATTGAATATTTTTATTATTATTATTATTATTTTTATTATTATTATTATTCTTGCGCAGTTATTAGAAAAGATCAACGAGGTTTCAAATGTTTACTGCGTTGTTCTTTCAGTATTGTGTTGTAGCGAGTACGAAATAATTACTTCTTCTTCTTCTTCTTCTTCTTCTTCTTCTTATTATTATTATTATTATTATTATTCCTCTTCTTTTTCTTCTTCTTCCTCTTCCTCTTCTTCTTCTTCTTCTTATTATTATTATTATTATTCCTCTTCCTTTTTCTTCTTCTTCTTCTTCTTCTTCTTCTTCTGGTGCCGTGTCCTTTCAGGATGTAGGCTATTATAGACTATTATTTGCTCCGTCCCTTTGTCGAGCTTAGTATTTTTTTCTTTTGGCATCTCTCCCAAAACCCGCTGCGCCATCTATTTGCTGCTTTTTCCTGTCTCTTTTTCTCTCAATTCGTCCTGTGAGTATAAGATTCTTCAAACCGTCCTTCCTCATTACGTGTCCCAAGAATCCCATCTGACACTTCATGATATTCAGTAAAAATGTTTTTTTAGCTTGCGTTGTCTGCAACTCTTCGGCGTAGCCCACATATTAGGTCATGGTATCCTGAGCACCCGTCTCTAAACCACCATTTCTGCTATCTCGAGACTCTCCTCCATCCTTAAAGAGATAGTCTAACATTCACTGCCATACAGAAGAACAGATATCACATAGCAGTCCTACACTCTTTTCTTTGTTTGCAATTAGATTTTGCTGTCTCTCAGTACTCTGGTTAACTTTCGAAATGCGTCTTTGGTCAACTCAATGCACTTTTGGATATCAAGGTCACACTTTCTATCCTCTGTCAAAACGCTTCCAAGGTATTTAAATTTCTTTACTTGTTTTATTTAGTTCCCCGACCTGTAGTTGGCATTTTGGTGTCTTTATTTTACTGATGACCATATTTTCAGTTTTCTTAAAATTTATGCTCAATCTTTTCTTCTCGCTTTCTCTTACTACTTTCTGTAGGACGTCCTGCAGTTTTCTTTCCGTTTATGCTATCAACACTTCGACATCTGATTATCTTAAATTGTTGAAATTGTGGCCATTAATGAGGGATCCTTCAAGGTCTTTATCTCTCACAGAATTTATTGACTGCTTAGGTTGAACAGAGCTGGTGAGAAAACACATCCTTGTCTCACGCCGCTTTCTATTTTTGTATACCTGAATTCATTTCCTCTCCGTAAGCAAGCAGTTTGCTACCAATATCCGTAATAATGTTTTCCCGAAAATATAGAGGTTTCTGATCATCTCAAACAAGTCTTTGTGGCGTACTTTGTAAAATGACTTCGCATAGTTTACGGAGTACAGATGCAGGTTCTTCTGCATTTGCATTGCTCTTTCAGATAGCATTCTGAACGTGAATATTGCATTCCTTGCTCGGGTATTTTTAAAGAACCCGAACTATTCTTGTTGTATTTCTGACGTGATTCTGCTACGCGCTCTGTTCATCAGAATCCGGACGATAAGTTTTATGTACTTCATTAAGCTGATAGTAGAGAGTAGTTCAAATTCATTTGCTGTGTTCCATCGACTATGCGAAGGCATTCCACATAGTACGGCACTAATACCCGATAGAGACGTTTGGTAACCTTGACATATTTGGGAAAGATCTTAGAAGAATCGAGAACCTTTACTTACAGCAAACTGTCTGCATACGGACATGAAACGAGTTCAACAGGTACACAAAAACTTCCTCAATTTTTTTTATTTTTAATCGTTTATGTCTGTGTACTGAAATGCCTATTCATATCTTTCTTCTTTACTTTGTGTGAGTGTGTATTCTTTACATTTTTCATAATTGTGTGATTTAGTTTATACACCCTGTCTGTGCCATTTTTCGCATCTGTCTCAGTCAACGATTTTTTGTGTATGTAGATATTTTTTATATTTGTTTTTATATATGTGTGAGTAAATATATACATTCCTCTGTCTGTATTATGTAATAAGTGTGATTTCATATCTCTATTTTCAGTTTATTTCCGTTTTAAATTATACAAGCTTCACTTTCTCTGAGAAAAACATTTTTTAATATTCTGAGTGAAATCATTTATTTTTTAGCGGTTTGAAAAAGACAATGTAGGTAAATTTACACCGTGAAAAAGCATCCTGATTTATAACGGTCTATGTGCTGAGTTTTAATCTCAATATTATATATATATATATATATATATATATATATAATATTGACTGAAACATTTAACACATATATATATATATATATATATATATATATATATAGAAAGGTGAGAAATTGAAGATCTGAGTTCAAATTCTCGACCAGTTCTGTATATTCACTTATGGAAATAACATGGGTGATCATGAATCGAGAGAAAATAATGCTCGTCCCTATTAGCTTGTTAGAATTCACCTCTGAGTTATCCCCTGAATCTGCAAAGGCCTAGGTTCAACAAATGACTTTCGCAGACTTACAAGATTACATGAATATAATTAAAATTCAGTACCCAATGTGAAATTTAAAATTTCCTGAACCATATCTAAAACTGATATACGCCGAGTTAATAAAATATTAATATAATTTGATTAGCAAAAAGCCATTACAAATGCCATGCGATGTTTAATATACTTGATATTTCAAAACAAAAATACTCCCCAAAAATGTCAGATATTTAGTAAAAATGCTACCAAGAGAATTTCAGATAACTAGTAAAAATAATGCCGACAGAATATCAGATATATAGTAAATTAACGCCGAAAGAATGTCAGATACTCAGAGAAAATAGAACCTAAAAATCGTCAGATATTAAATGAAAATAATGCCGTAAAAATATCAGATATCTAGTAAAATAGTGCAGAAAGAATGTCAGATTTAGTAAAATAATGTCGAAAGAGGTCAGTTACCTAAGACAAATAGTGCCGAAAGAATGGTAGATATGTAATGAAAATAATGCCAAAAAGAATGTAAGATATCTAGTAAATATGGTACCAGAAGAATGTCAGATATCCAGAGATAATAGTGCCAAAATAATGTCAACTATCTAGTGAAAATAATACCGGAAAAATATCAGGTATCTAGTAAAATAGAACCGAAGGAATGTCAGATATCTAGTAAAATAATGCCGAAGGAATGTCGGATATCCACTGAAAATATTTCGAGAATAATGTCAGATAACTAGTAAAAAATAACGCCAAAAGAATATCAAATACCCAGAGAAAATATGACGAAAGAATGTCAGGTATCTAGTATAATAATTCCGACATAAGTCAGATACTTCGTGCAAATAGTACCGAAAGAGTAGAAGGTACGTAGATGATTTAAAAAATGTGTTAAAAGTAGTTATAAATCTAATTCCTATACATTACTATATAATTTTATTTCCGAAAAACATATATATTTCCCTGTATTTCTATATAACAATTTTATTACAAAAATTAATAATGAAAATGAATATTCCCAAATTTAATTTTAATTTACTCTGAAACTCTGCACTAGCTGTTGGCTAAATAGCATTTCAATTCAATTTTTATTTAAATGAATTACATCACTAATTTTCAATTATTTTATTCCTACATTTACTGCATTTAAATAACAAATCTCAGACCAACATTATAAGCTTTCTTTACATTATTTGAATTTCTTGAATGATGGTAAATCTGTTATTTTCTTTTTATTTCTAAATCGTGCCATCGTAGAATAACTGTTTTGAAAAAGGTAATAAATGAAAATATTATTTGGTTTGTTTTCTCCTTAACGTTTTGGTCGAAAAGTCTCCTTCCGCTCATTAGTAGTATCATATGCCGTGGTCATTGAATATATATCATTTGTATCTCGGCTTTGTTTTTTTCATTGACACAGTTTCCAGAAGTAACACTAATTTTGTCACTCGTAATTATGTCATTTATCTTACTGAAAGTGGTAATAAATGTCAATAAAATTCCAGACTTTTGCAAAAACATACAGTATGAAAGATTTACGAAAGTAAACTTCTGGAATACATCATTGAAAATGTTATAAACCATACATGAAAGCTGAAGTTGCTAGACCAAATAATTCATTAAATAATTTCCTATTGTTACGCCTAGCGAATGCTGGTTCCAGTTATATCGACGAACAGACAAACTAACTGCATGTATATAAAATATATATTATATTTTTATTAATGACGATGAACCGTGTAGCCTAGGGAACAGAGAGTGAGAGAGCGCGCTTCTAAGGGGTTGACGGGGAGGGGTCGTCGTATCTATTGCTCCTCTCGTCTGGTCTGGCTCTCTCGTCTGCCTCTGTCTGCGTCTGGTGAAATCCGTGCGCCGAGGTCTTTTTATAATCTCCAAACCGGGACTTCCGATTTTTGCCTCGCCCACGCACCCCCACGTAAATCTCAGAGACACCTGTTCTGTTTGCCTCTGTCCATTTCCGCTACTGCCGGAAATAAGGTCAAACAAACATCCGTTCCTTTCAACGACCGGAAAACAACCCCGCTTGCAACAGCCTTCTTCTCGGGTGGGGCCAGATTGTTATATTACACTATCACTTGATAGTATCTTGATTCAAGTTGCGAACATATGTCCAATACTCAGCTGCAAACAATTCTTAATTAATGTTATTCGTTTTATCTAGAATATTCCCTAACAATTTGTTCTAAAAATTCGCTGACCGTAAACAAGAAAAAAAAGTATCTATAATTTTTATTATTCAACTTTTACATATAATCTTAAGTTAAAATCTCTAATTCGAATTATTGGCATCATTATCAGATGTCATTTTCCACAAAATTGTATGATCAATCTCGCCATTTAGACTCCATTTTCTATTTGTATATTATAAAATGTCTTTATATTTTCCTTCCATAAATTAGGAACGAATAAAGAAAGAATAAATGCAAGTCAACATGGTTATTGAAATATGTTACAAGATTGTGAATAATTTAACGTTGAATAAATATGTTAATTCGTATCTACTTTTTTATAAGCATTCCATCCCATGCAGAATTGCCATATTTGTTCAGGGGTTACAGTGACAGAATTAAAAAAGATACGGGGACTGTTGAAGAAAAGACTTGAAAGGGAATCAAGTAGATAAAACATAAAAATTGATGTTGCATTGAAACTTTTGGAGATTACAGCTAATAGGAACTCATGCAAATGGAAGTTAGTTCCACAAACAAGAAGTGCGAGAAGATAAACTCTTAGTGTCGAAGAGGTGCTTACATTTAACTAGTTCGACAACAAATGGGTGGGACCTTAATGCCAATCTAGTAGTAAGAGTGAATACATGTAGTCGAGGTACCAGAGAAAAACTTATCATGGCAGTTGCTATGAAAATACTTATAGAAAAGACAGAGAGGATACACATTACGTCAATGAGAAGTAACTGAAGGCAGGCAGCTAAATTAGGATTGATTATATAACAGTGACTTCTTTGAATTTTTTTTCGAGAACCTCAAGATGAATACCAGGAGCACCCGACCAGATATGACAACCGTATTTAAGGCACAAAAAAATGGTAGATTTATAAATGTGAAAATAGATTCTGACGAGTAAAACTTGCTGGCCCAACGCAGTGACCCAAATTTCATAGCTGTAGAAGCAGCTACAAATTCAATGTACTCATTCCATTTGAGGTCAAGTGAGAGAGCTAAGGAGCCACAGTGTGTTGCTATGCGGAGGAATAGCATTATCCATTCTAATGGTAGGCAAAAATATTCGTTTATGCTGTTTACAAGAGGGCCTCTTTGTTTTGAAGGCACTAAAATTTACAAGCCATTTTCTACCCCATTCAATTACAGATTGAAATTGAATGTTTTTTGTAAGTGTGGCGGCCAGGTTTACTTAGTCAGGCTTGACAAATTACCTATTGAGACGAGTGCAAATTTTTGTAAAACTTGCTGGCCCGACGCAGTGACTCAAATTTCCTAGCAGTAGAAAAAGCTCTGGATTCAGTGTATTCATTCCAGTCTACTAAGAGAGCTAATGAGGCACAGTGCGTTACTCTCTAGGAGAATAGCATTATCAATTCTGATGGTAGGAAGAAATATTCGTTTATACTGTTTAGAAGAGGACAGCTTTGTTTTAAAGGCACTAAAATCTACGAGCTATTTTCTACCCCATTTAATCACAGATTGAAGTTTTCTTTTAAGCATGGCAGCCAGTTTTGAGTAGTCAGCCTCTGTAAATTACCTATTTAGACGGGTTTAAATTTTGCTGTCATCTGCATAAATACCTACTTGCGAACTGATTACACCAGCAAGATCATTCACGAAAATAAGAAAAGGCATGGGAATGGCAACCGAGAAAGCACGAGAGAATTAAGGAGATGAACGAGGTTTAAATGGAAATTTTCAAGGGGGAGTAGAGAGAGATATTCACTGACAACAGAACAGGATCAGCGTTGCCAAGAGGGAAGAGCTGCATATCATGGCCAGAATCTGGAATAGAAGCAAGTAAGTGATCTAGAAGAAAAGTGTGTCCATTGTGGTTACAGGAGAAAGGTGTAGGGAAATCAACGACTTGCGTGAGACAAAATGATCGAGAAGAATGTTATGGTGAACTCACCTGTCTAAAGATAGTGGATTCTCCCTCCTAATATATGTCACAGTGTAGCGAGTAGTCAGGAAGAAAATACAAGTCACCGACCTGACGTGTCTATACTGCGTTACTAATAAAAAGTTCCTACCAATACGTCAAACCTAAGAGACTGACATTTGTACTTGCATTCAACGCATTATCTTCTATGTTGTACTCCACAACAAAGATCAACATTTGGATTCCAGCGAGTCAGCGATAGAGTTTTCCATTCATTTAGCATAATGGTCACTGAAGGCACCGAAATGAAATACATTAGCAAATGGGTGAAAGAAAACAGCTTTGTCTATTTGGTATTTTTTTAATAATCATGTCGTCCCAAGCAAGGTATTTTATTGCCACTGTTTTGCGGGGGGTTTCATAAAAGGAAAAGTTATTTGAAAGTTTGAAAGGTTATAGGGGGTCTCAAGAAGTGGGTAAACGAAGGATGAGAATTCTGATGAGAGTGGAGTGAACGGAGAAAGGAGCCAGAGAGAGAGAGAGAGAGAGAGAGAGAGAGAGAGAGAGAATGTAATTTAGTGAGATAGGTGATGACTATTGACTTAACATTTAAATTCTTCGAGATCATAGCTGTTGAAAAAGCAAGTAAATGGAAGGGAAACAACCTGAGGGAGTAGAAATGGCGTTTACAATTTATTGGGTTCATATTAAAAGGGTAGGACCTAGTTGCTAGTTTTGTGGCTCGAGTAAATTCATACTGTTATATGCATGTATTTATTTATTTATTTAAATCTGTAATCGTTTTACCCCATACAAGGCAGGACCGCCACTGGTGCTCTGAGTCTTTAAGTAAAAGAAAAGGGGAAAAGAGACAAAAAGAAAAAGAAAGGTACAGTGGATGTCACAAAAAGAAAAAAGAAAAGAAAAGAGATAGAAGATATTAATTGACGTAATATTTATGAGAAGAAATAAAAAAGTGAAAACAATTTTGAAAATACGCTGTAAATACATCAGAGACATTGTGACGAAATTCATCATACGTGCGAATAAGATGACGGTTACGAAAGCTGCATTGCAGCATTCCGTCGAGTGGCAGTGCACAACACAGAGTTCAGGCCTATGAACGCTCCACACGGAAACCACACACTTGCGTGCACTTTATACACGCGCGAAATGATCAAACCTATGGAAATCCATCGTCAGATGTTGGTGCACAGTTAAGTCCGCACAATGAAATATATTTGAGTGGGTTTCGCACTTTGAGGCGGCAAGAACAAGTGTAATTAACGTAGGAAAATCGATCTGATCTCTCTATACCGAACACGAATACAAACACATCGAGAAATTCGCGTTAGCTCAAGTGGTGGCAATCGTGAGCATCAGTCAGCTATCGATCTACACAAGCCATCGTGCATGATGACTTCGGATATCGTAACGCCTGTGTGTTGGGTACCCAAGCAGACCTGCAATGAAGACGTGGCTTCGTTGTTTTGGTTAATTATTTTTTATTAGTGGTTTATCAATTTCTGTGGTGTTATTTAATGAGGAAATCTAAATATTTTGTATGTAATTTTAGAGATAATGATGTTTTAGTGGTAAACATTTTAATAATTAATACGTAACTGGGCGAAAATAGGTGCATTCATACCTTCCCCAATGGTATTTGCGTATAAGTGAATATAGCAACCCTAACTCGAATTTGAACTTGGACTTTCGATTAACAATTCTAAGTCGTTATCCATTAAACCATCTGCACATCTAAACTTACAGCTTGTATTCCCAAGTGGTAACTCATCTAGTTACTGGTCAGGCTCGACGTTGCTTAACTTATAGAAACTGGCGTTTTAATGTCAATTGGCCTGACAAAAGTTATTTTCTAAACAGACGAAGAATCTCGTTGATTGTGAATTGCATTGATGTGCAGGAAAGCGAAATTGAAAAGTGATATATGCATTTCCTCTTCACCATTAGTGGAAATAAAGGTCGTGTATGGACATTACCTATAATTTTTTTTTTACGCTCGTGTATATATGGAGGTACAAATGCAGTGTAATTCATAAATAACTTTTTATATCTTTCTTTATTGCGTAATATGCGATCGCCGTTCTCAAGAGTTCGTTTTCATAGTATTAATAATCATTAAAAAACCTAGAGTCAAATATAATTTTCATTTAATTCCCTTCATTGTGATTCATAAAGTTCAATAAAGTGAAAAATATTTTTCACTGTCAGAGTTGTCCAGACAACTCTGAAATTAGTTTGTGAACAACCTGATGTAATTTTTTTTATCCTTTTTTTTAATTTTTGAGCGTGATTTTTTTTTCATTTATTTCATTTGAATTTATTATATCTGTAAACCTGCTCTACTGAGAATATGTTTTTCTTTTTCTTGAGTATCAGTTGCTATTTATTAACCACCGTTAGTGAAAGGAACCCGGAATCAAAACTTACATATAATTATCGGAAAGATTTACATTTTTTACGTTGTTGTTCTCATCATTTTCAACGACGTTTTGGCTGTTGTACGCTTCGAAATGTCAGTTGTGGTGCAGTGGATAACATTTCGGAACGCCAAATCGAAGAGCCGAGTTCGAATTGCAGCTGAATTCCTTGCATTCACTTACGCACAAATAGCCTTGGGAGAGGTATTAATCCGTCTCTTCCCTCCAGCTATGGGTTAAATAATAGGAGAGATTGGGTTCTATAGCCTTAGCTGGCAACCAGTCTACCGCAGAAAGTAATGACAACCTACTGCGAGATAATCTTTTGCCAAGTCAGTCATGTCTCTTTTAAGATATGATAGTCCAAAGTGTGTATCACATATGGCACTTAACAGACTGATCGACGCTCAGAGCCCTTCTTCAGCTGACAGAACCCTTTATTTCAATCACTGGAATATATTATTCTCGTTTCATGATTTATGCCACGTTTGAATGTCTTAATCATCTGCATTTAACTCCACTCGTTAAATTTATTGTTCAGCACTAATGTAGCCAGGTTACAACTATTTGGTTCACGTCTCTAGATCCAACTAATACTTTTATCCTTGAAAACATCAGTGTATAAATTTTTGGAAATTAAACCTAATCTCAGAATAATCATATTTAGCGGAGCTCATATTACCATCTTGATATTCGTAACTGATTATCTCTAACATTACTGGTTTCCATATTGTATTCATTTCTATGCTTGGCTGACTTAGATTTTCCAGCCTAGAATTTGCGCTGATTCCTTAAGATGAGGACAATAGTCCGATCAATGTAAATAATTACAATACCGCATCTCAGAAATATAGACAAATAGGAAAAGATTCGAATTCCATTGATCGAAATTAAAAATATATGGATAATAGAAGAATTATCAACGCGTCTTTCCTTAGGTAATTAATATGTGAATTAAAGTAATTAAGAAAGACTCGTTCTCTCATATTCTAATTAAATGTTTTATTATAATAAAAATAGCATGTTTTCCATGATAGGTAGAGACGGAATACTTAGTTCAACACAGCTTTTGTTTGTTTTGTATTCCGTTTAAATTTAATGTGTCGCAAAAATATCTGTGGGCAAGACACCATCTGCTTCACTATATTTTGAACTTTTAACATATTTATCGCTTTTAGAAGATATTTGCTAGAACTTCGGGGAGGATTTGGTTGTCTGTAGGAATGTGCTCGTGAGCTAGCTTCTGTTTGTACCAACTTTTAATAAACACTTCGCTGCCTCTTGCTTTCTTGTCTGTTGGAATTCTTCTATTGTAGTCCCTCTTTTCCGAAAAATAAAGAAACATCCCTTCCCTAAAATTATTGCCCTATTAGTCTCTTAACTCTCCTAGGAAAATTATTAGCAGCTCTAATAGAGCACTTAGCTGACTGATTAAGACAATTATTCATGTCAGAATCATTTCTTTACTTGCACACCTGGGCTGTGGAACTCCATCACGTTTACTTGCTTCCCTGTCACCTGGAATCTTTCAAAGCATTTAAATGCAACGTCAATCGCCATTTTCTGTCTTCCAGAATCCTGTTCCTCTATTTGTCACATATTCTTTTCTCCCTTTGCAACCTACTGGCATTACCACCTAGATTAGGATTCTTCTTCTTCTATGTGCCTTGTCATGACTTTCCACGTCTCCCTATCCATGGTGGCTCTTAGCACACCTTCTTCTGTTACATCATGCAACCCTCGTTCCATCAACAACCTGATTAAATCCTTCAAATATGTTATCCGTTGCTTTACCCTGTATATTTTTCTCTTTATTTGGCCTGTTAGTATCAAGTTCTTCAAGCCATCCTTCCTCATTGCAGGTCCCATGAACTTCAGCTGTCTCTTCCTGATGCTCAGTATTAATTTCCTTTTTGTTTCCATCATTTCCAAGACCTCATCATTGCTCACATGTTCGATCCATGATATTCGCATCATCCTTCTGTTGAACCACATTTCAGTTGCTTCAAATGTTTTCTTCATCTTTGATGATATTGTCTAGCATTCACTGCCATATTGAAGAACTGATAACACATAGCAACCCATTACTCTCTTCTTTGTTTCTAACGAAATTATCCTGTTTCTTAATACCTTACTCAACTTCTGGAATGCTTCCTTCGCCATGCCAATTCGCCTTCGGATCTCAGTGTCGCACTTTCCGTCTTCTGTTATAACACTTCCCAGGTATTTAATTTTTTGTACCTGCTTGATTCTAGTATCCTCGACCTGTATTTGGCATATTGGGATGTCATTTTTACTGATGACCGTGCATTCAATTTTGTTGCAGTTTATTTGTAGTCCTTTCTTATCACTCTCTTCAGCTACCTTCTGTAGGCTGTTTTGTAGTTTCCTTTCTGTGTCTGCTATCAGCACTGTATCATCTGTGTACCTTAGGTTGTTTAAACTGTGGCCTCTGATGACAAATCTAAGCATAACTTCTAGGGTCCTCAAAATTATCTCGCTGCATAAATTGAACAGATCATATGAAAATACATATCCTTGACTTAGGGCCTTTCTATCTTTGTATATATGCTGATTTCATTGCCTGTCAATATACAAGCGGTTTGCTGCCAGTAAAGATTCATCATTACTCTTAAGTCTTTCCCAAATATGTCAAGGCTACCGAGCATCTCCATCAATTCTTTGTGGCGTATTTCGTCAAACGCCTTCGCATAATCAATAAAGCACAGATATAAGTCCTTCTTCATTTGTATTGCTCTTTCAGAGAGAATCCTAATCATAAATATGGCATTCCTTGTTCCAGTGTCTTTGACGAAACCGCACTGTTCTTGTCCTATCTCTGGCCTGATTCTGCTTCACGCTCTATTAAAATATTTAAGAAAATAAATAAATGTGTGGCTTGAGTTATTTTTTGCGATGATCTAGAAAATCAAATTTGAGTTTGAAGGTACACATCGCAGCGACAGATTATATGTTTGCGTAGAGCAAATACTACAGAGTTGTAGATTACTTTGGCTTGAAGAATTTCATTATTCTAAGTTTAAATAGATTTATGTGGGACGAAAATATCAGATCATTGAAAAATTCGGTGCTCGATTTCCATATAAAATAACCACAACCGGACAATGACATTTGTTTTGCTGTTGATTTCTGTTATTTTCTTGATTAATATCCGGCATTGTTCAGTAATGAATCAGGATGTTTTGAATTTTGAAATTTTAGTAAGCAAAAAATGTCTTAAATACAAAGAATGAGAATTTTTACTTTTGCCATATTATGTTTTATGTTATATTATTTTTATAAACCACAGCTAAAACATTACAACGGTTTATTTTTATGTATCTGGTCCTGCTCGACGGGTGGTGCACGGATTTCCTCAGGATGATTTAAAACTAAACGTTCAGCCACTTTCCGGGCGACTTTACGATATCGCTGCAGAGGTTCGACATGCCCTCACAGAGAATAATCCGAACACTTTGACGGAAATATTGCTAGAATTTGAAAATCGATAACGCAAGTGCTTTTCGTCATTTCAAGAAACTTGGATGTTATGTAAAACTGCCGATTTTATCAAATCGAGAAGGTGTTATCTTCTGCCACGACAACGCAGCACCGCGTATTGCAAAACAGACACTAGAAAGGCTTAAAGTAATGTAGCAGTAAATACTACCGTATTCTAAATCTTTGGGATTTTAATTTATTCCGGTTTCTAGGGAACAATCACAAACTCTTTCCAACATAAACACGATTTTTCTACAAATATGGTAGCAAAAACATATAGAGTGATACGAGATACTTCTCATAAATAATGAGCTTCTGCTCCAATGAACCTAGCTCACTGATGCCCCCTATATATGAATTTACTCGAGCCACAAGATTAGCAACTAGGTCCCATCCTTTTACTGTGAAACCAATAAAATGTAAACGCAAATTCTACTCCATCAGCTTCTTTTCTCGCACTTCCTGCCTGTGGAATTTCCTTCTATTTACTTGCTTCCCCCGACAGATACAATCTCCAAGAATTTAAATGTAAATCATAGTCATTTCCTATCTCACTAACTTGCATCCTCTCTCATGCTCCTTTCTTCATCCACTCCACTCTCATCAGTATTCTCATTCTTCTCTTACCCACTTTCTGACACCCCTTATAACCTATCACTTTTTCTCATAACTTTCCTCCTATGTAACCCCCTGTAAAACAGTGGCAGAAAATGCCTTGCTTGGGTCGATACGATTATAAAAAAGTTATAACTACGTACTTGACTAATTAGCGTTTCCTTTTATGCAAAATTTTGTTTTAATTTTCTAATCCGACACAAAAGTTTTCAATAATGTAATAGCTATTGTCTTCACAAATATTTACTATTTTCGGTCCTAAATAAAAAAGATTCTTTATGGTAATACTCAAATAAAAGATTTGACAAATTTTAAAAGAAAATTTCTGTTTCTTATTCAACACTGCCTACTTATTACTTTATCTCACTAGACTGTCAGTCTACCACATTATTTGTAGATACCTTTACACTCTTTTAAAAACAGTATCAACAAATTATGTTTCAGTTAAGTGCCGGCAGTGATGTTCTCTTTCTTCTTCTATGTGCCTTGTCCCTTCAAGACCTAGGCGATCATGGCCTTCCACTTTTCCCTATCCCTGGTGGCTCAGAGTATGCTTTCACCTCTTACACCTTGCAATCCTCGTTCCGTCATCCACCTGATTAGGTCCTTCAAATATGTTATCCGTTGCTTTCCCCTGTCTCTCTTTTCCTCTATCTGGCCAGTTAGTATCAGCTTCTCCAAGCCCTCCTTCCTCATTGCGTGTCCCAGGAACATCAGCTGTCTCTTCCTGATGCTCAGTATTAATATCCTTTTTGTTTCCATCATTTCCAAGACCTCATCATTGCTCATGCTCGATCCATTAGATTCGCAGCATTCTTCTGTTGAACCACATTTCAGTTGCTTCAAGTTTTTCTGTCATCTTTGATGGTATTGTCCAGCATTCATTGCCATATTGAAGGACGGACAGCACGTAGCAATCCAGTACACTCTTCCTAGTTTCTAGCAAAATTGTCCTGTTTCTTAGTACCTTACTCAACATCTGGAATGCTTCCTTCGCCATGCCAATTCACCGTCGGATCTCTGTGTCACACTTTTCTTCTTCTGTTATAACGCTTCCCAGGTATTTTAATTTTTATACCTGCTTGATTCTGGTACCCCCGACCTGTATTTGGCATTTTGGACTGCTTTTTTTACTGATGACAATTCATTCGGTAAAATTGTAAAATAACACTCTACCGTTAGTAAACTGAAACAAGATATAATACAACGCGGAGAAAATTATTTGAAAAATAATAAAAATTTTCTATCAAAATCAAAACTAGGCCAGAGGAAAGGGAACTGAAGGAAATAATTTTATCTTGCCGTCATCGACATACGGTACACCAAATTGCTTTACTTATCAAAAAGAGAATCTGTAAAGTTTCCTCTTAAAAGATGACTAAATTTTTCCATCTTAATTGGGAAAGAAAAAGTATTATTTGCTGCTTCTGTTCCGATAAAAAAGAATTGACTCAATATCACGATCATCACTGTTTTCGTATACTATTTAATCTTTGGTAACGCATTAATCTCTCATAATGTATTCATTCAATAGACCATTTTAGGGAAAAACAAAACCCATTTCCTAAAATTTGATCCAGTAGACAAACATGTCGTGAACACTACCTCTACGTAAATTAAATGGCGACGCAAATTCTAAGAAAACGAATTGCACATATAGATAATATATATGTTGAAATAATATCAATAGATTAAAGCAAAAGAATTAGAAGTCCCGACAGGATTTTTTATTGGTTGGCGACACTTTTATGCAAACGATACCATGTTGACAAGAATAAAAACGGAAAAGAAACTACCGGAAACCGTACAAAACGTAATAAAGAAAATGAAAACGATTATGTGAGAATAGAATGTATGGTCAGAAAAATGAACCAACCAAGTTGCGAAATTAAAATTGGAATTAAAATTGGAAACACTAAAATGATACAATAGGACAATTGTTATATCTAAGAAGTGTTTTAACATAAGATGAAGCTTTCAGCGACCCTGGAAAATCCGGGTGCGGTCTTCGCAGCTCTCGAGTTGGTCCGTACCATCCATCCGCAGCAGGTCTGCAAGGTGTACAGCCTCTCGTCGATGGCATCAGTGTAGTTAAGGGAAGTCGTCAAAATGTATTCGTACATTCGGAAAAAGGATTGGCTCCGAGGCCGGGTCGGTCAGGTCGTGCCTGCGGGAAGCGAGGAACCGGTACGGGACTGTAGCGTTCGCGATGTTCGGGCTTTGCAGCGCGGGTTGAAAGCGTCGTACCGATACGGCGGCGGCGGTGGCGTTGCGGTTGGGCGCGTCCGGGTTGGAGTTGGAGTAAAAGCTGGAGTCAAGTGGTCTTAGCGGCGTAAAGATCTTTTTGGGGAAAACTCGCCGGAAGCAGGCGCTGAGGGTTTGGGTTAAGGAGGCTTACAAGACGGAAAATGCGAAAGCGAACTCCAAAATCGTTTGGATTAGCGAAATATCCTCTCCAAATACTAAACAATGTATTAAGAAATAGGAACATCTCATTATAAACAAAGAAAAGCGTACTGAATTTTGATGTAATATCGGTTCTGCTGTATGCTAGTGAATTTTGAACAATCTCCTCGTAGATGAAGAAACTAACAAAATGTTCTACAGATGAATACTATGGACTGAAACACCTGAGCAACGACATTTTTTTAGAAAATAGAAACAAAAAGAAAACTTACAGATGACATTCACAAGCATGTAATGAAGGAAGTGGCTTAGTAGAATTTGACACTCATCAGACTTATTGAAGTTTTGGGTGATCATGTCTTTTTCGAAACATGGCTGACTGGGCAGAAGATTATCTCGCTGTAGATTGCCATTGCTCTATCCGGTAAACTGGTTGCCGACCAAGACTAAGACTATAAAACCAAGACCAAGACCAAAACCAAGACTAAGATTATAAAACCAAGACCAAGACCAAAACCAAGACCAAGACCAAAACCAAGACCAAGACTATAAACCCAATCTGTCCTATTATTTGACCCATAGCTGGAGGGAAGAAACGGATTAATACTTTTCCCAAGATTATTTGTGCATAGGCAAATGCAAGGAATTCAACTGGAATTTGAAATCGGCTGTCCGATTTGTCGTTCCGAGTTGATATCCACTGAAGGTAAGAAGCTCAAAGAAATCCAGTGAATAACCTCTCGTATGTACTTGTGTATATGGTTGGCAGGACAGGGATTAGGAGAGACGGGAAAAATGACAAAACATAGGAAGAACTCCTAAAGCAATACAGTTGTCGCCAACGTTCGGAAGGGACACCGTTTACAGAAGACAAAGAGGAGGATGATGTCGGTCAGTAAGCTTGTTATGGACACGATCAGCAGCACTTAGCAACGTATTTTTGCATTGTTTGTTTTTAAATCACTACTGATTTTATACTGACAACATATCTAAATGAATACATCCCATTTATGCATTTATTTTATTTTGCTGTTCATTTAAGTAGTCGCAACTTGTGTCATATATTCCCAGATATATTTCTGGTTTGGTCCCTTGTTTATTGGGAAATAAATTTCGGTTGGACAGAGAAGTTTTTAAACTTTAAGTGATATCAAGCATCAGTTGGTGTTTTCTAACACAGCCCAATAGACATCACTACTGTAAATAGCCTGAAGCAATTATTATATCAATTAATGTCACTCCTAATCTTTGAAATAAAATTAATTGTGATTTTTTTTATATCAGAACAAATCAAATAAAAGCTAAAGCGTATTGATTTTTTCCATACAAATAAAATGTTTATGTCAATTTCAGTAAAATTAAGATGTAATGAAATAAGAACCTTCCTATATAGCAGTGAATGCTAGACAATTATCTCACAGGTCAAGAGAAAATTGATGCTACAGAGATGTGGCCCTACAGAAAGACGCTCATAGTCATATATGTAAGAATTCAATGTTCAGAAAAAATTAAACAGACATGCCGCTTGTATGTTATTTACAATGATGTCCACCCTGTACAAAGAGCCACTCAAGATAGAGGTTACAATACAAGAGGCAATGTTCAGCTGGTTAACTGGTTGACCTTAAACTTGAATATGCTCGGACTTTAGCTATCAGCAAAGCACCATTTTGAGAGTCAGTTAAAAAAAATGGGCCGTTCGTGAAAAAATTCTACTCGGGGAACATTTATCGCACTAATAGAATACGAAGACAAAGAGGTTTGTTCGAAAATTAAACACGTGTATCCACAACAAATAACGTTCACAAATATATATATATATATATATATATATAAGAGAGAGAGAGAGAGAGAGAGGGAGAGAGAGAGAGAGAGAGAGAGAGAAAGGTTGAGAGATACAGGCAGGAACAGAAAGTGATCATTTCTATTAGTATTGTCTTTAATGGGAAGTTGTTGAAAAGAGTACTTCGGATTGACAAGAAGTTGTGTACATTAAACTATACACAATCGGTCCATAATTCACAATCGGTCAATAATGCACAATCGGTCAATAATTCTTTTAGCACGTTACAAATCCTTACACATTAAATACATAGCCGCTATATACCATCGGATTGCGGTATATTGAAAGATTGTGCTTCGGTAAAATTACATCCCACTAATGGAATACGGTAAACGGTGTTTTGCCACAGTATGCGTTGTATGACGGCTTTTAACCGCGAACGAATGAAGTTCGTCTGAACACTTTCCATTAAAATAGCAATAGAGCAGCGGGAGGCTTGGAATATTTCGTGTAGAAGTTAGGGTAAAAATGATTTGTCACCCACAAGGACGCTTTCCATTTGAGCTCTGGGTTGGGTTTCATTTTCATCAGAAAAATATTTCTAGGACTGATAATGAGGAAAGAGAGTAAAATGGACTTGGAGAATTTGACAGTCAATGGAAACTCGAGTAGTTTATGTAAAATGATTTAAAATCAAGAAAAAAACTTTCAGTAAATCATGTAAAGAGATTTTGTAAATTGATTATCCAATATGGACCGGAAAGTGTAGTAAATAGAACAATTTTCTTAGAGATACATATGAATGAAAATTATAGATAAGCTTGATCAATCATTCCTGCAGGTACATCATATACAACAATATGTATTGTCATGATATAATTTATATTTTTTACTATTTAATTACTGCATAATGCAAGTATCAATAAACAGTTGTTGCTATGTATCACCAAGATAAACATCGTTTCAAAGCGTTTCTAATTGAATTCAACTATAATTTTCTAAATTAAATACACTTACGAACAGAATGTTTACCCTTCTTTCTCAGGTTAAATTTTTATATGATCAGAAATGTATTGTATTATTATTGAGCACTTCATCAAAAAATTGGATAGATCAGATAGGGATGCTGTTAAAAAGAGCAAAAGCTCTAACGAAAGTTAAGATTTGCTTTCTCTAAACATGTAGACAATTTCTTCACATATTTTCAACTTAGATATACCCTAGCAGTATAGCCCGGCGTTGCTCAGATGTAATGCAAGGTTTTATTATTATATTATCGATTTTCTGCACTATTGTAAGAACTGCAACCATGAAACTTCTGAATATCGTTTCTTATGTCTTTGTCTATGAGTGTATCAAATTTGATTAAAATCGGACCACTCCTTCTATAACCCGATTTTTTCGATTATCGATTTTCGATATTTATCGGGGGTACCTCGACACAAAACCTAGATAAGAATACTTGCAGACGCTTATAGCACAATTGTGTAAATTTTCAAGAAAATCGGTTCAGCCGTTTCGGAGTCTATAGATAACTGACACACACACAGACACACACACACAGACAAAGTTCCATTTATAAATAAGTTTAGATTACTGTGCAAAAGTATTAGGACAAGAACTATTCTATCTTTTATGAGGCATATTGACTGAAAATAAACAATTTAATTAAAGTAAGTTCATTTGATTTATTCAACAAATACTTTACCAAGGATAAATACTTGTTACAAAATAGATTTAATATTTAGTATATAAGTCTTTGGCTTTGATTACAGCCTTCATTCTCTCAGGCATTGACATCACAAGCTTCTTCAATTTATCTTATGGTATCTTCTGCCAAGCAGCTTGTATTTGTTCCCGAAGTGTATCTTGCAAAGTAACATTAGATTTATCAATTTTTTTATCCAAAATATCCCATAGGTGTTCAATAGAGTAGTTTCAAAATAACATGTTTTATAGAAAAAAGGAAAAATTAAATAATACTTCTTTTTAATACATTTCTTTTACACCGAGTTTAAATAATCAATAATCATTAGCAATTTACTTGGCTTTTCATCCTGTA
This sequence comes from Ascarosepion bandense, assembly GCA_037127315.1. Lineage (NCBI taxonomy): Eukaryota > Metazoa > Mollusca > Cephalopoda > Sepiida > Sepiidae > Ascarosepion > Ascarosepion bandense. Next base: position 1,282,578 of record JBBBDQ010001654.1, on the reverse strand, counting down.
TTTGAATTTCAGTGAGTTTTTTTTAGGAAAATCACCCCTGTCCTAATAATTTTGCACACGAACGGTAGTGTGCAAAAGTGTTAGGACAGGGGTGATTTTAAACCTTATTTTGAGGCCTCATTGAAGATTAAATTGTTCTTGTCTTAATACTTTTGCACAGTAGCATATAAGTTTACAGATGTATAATTTCATGGGAAACGAGTTATTCTAAAATTCACGATTATAAATTTCAAAATTGAAGCGAATATAATGTATAGATATTCTAACATTCATTATATTTTTAGTCAATGCAAGCGACGTCATCTAATACTCGCATTGATTTAATTAAACATACTACCAAACAGGCAACTAAGTTTGAAATATGTCAAAAGTTATAAAAATTATTATATTAAAAAAGGAAATTGGCGGCAAATCTCTATCCAGAGAGCTTTTGTTAGGGAAAACAAGATTTGTATGAAGGAAATTCTGTTACGAATCATACTGAAATATAAACCAGAAACTTTATTATTCGTTTATTGTATGCCGTTATCATTTTCAGAAAGAATTTTTTTCTCTCATAAGGCATATATTTATCTCTATATTTCTGAAATTCAATGCAATTTAATTCAGTGAAAACCGACATGACGTTTTCTAGTTCAAGGAGAAGAAACAGACATTTCATTCTGCATTTGTGTTTGCATTTGTCAACTCGTTGTTTCTGGAGTTCATTTTATTTCTGTTAGACTTTGTTGATCAAATACATGACGATATAGAAATCTAGTTTTTGATTACAAAAATATTAAAACACAAAACTCTTGTTAAATTGATAAGAATTAAAGGCTAATTCAATTTGTAACTTAACGCAGACTTAACAATTTAAGCCCAAACAATAATTTGGTTATGCATCCCATCGCTTTCATCCCTAAATATACTTCAGTTCAATCAAGATACTTAACAGCAAAGTAGAATATCACGCACGCACACACACACAAACATACACACAAATATATAATTTTGAAGTTTCGTGAATGTTTTAAAAAGTTCTCATTTCTCAGGGCTTATTATTCGTTCTGTTGATTGTTCAAACAGCACTGAGGATGACTACATTTCATTGGTGCCTATACAAAAATTCGTCATTAATTCTTTTAAGGCTAAATCTCAATATCGAGCACTTAATGACAAAAACCTGCTTGCCAAATATATTTTGGTCATTAAACCATTAAAAAACAATCTTACCACTAAGCATCATTACAGTCTAACACTATATATAGATTGAGCACTCTGGAAGAATGGTAGACTTTGAAAAACAGTAGCTACTCTAGCAACTACACATCGTTCATTCAGCAATGAATTAGTACACTCTCAGATATTGTGCGTGTATAATGATAATATACACGCTAAAAAGTCTGCTTTCTTCTACCGAGCGCCTATAGCTCAGAGGTAGAATCGCCGACAGACGCCAATTCAGTAGGGTTTCAATCCTGGGCTAAAAGCAATTGGAGTTAACCGTACTGATGAGCTGTGATACAGTGAAACAGATCTGGCTGCGGATGATTATATATATATATATATATATATATATATACATATATATATATATATAAACGAACACGTTGATACAAGCTGTTAAACAAACACAAATTTTATCTTCTACATTTAATATTCATCCGTTGCTTTATCAGACGTTACACGTATCTGACGTTTGAAAATCTACCTCATTTAAAAATACTGTCTCTCGTATTTTTAAATTATTCGTCCTTATTAAATCTCTGAAGAAGCTTGTTATAATTGAAATATGTTAGATTAAAGACACTTCTAATTCCAGTGCAGAGTGTTTAAAAAAACCTACCACTTGGCCGATTGTACTGTCCCTCACACCTCTCGCTTTTTCGCCCATCTCTTTTACTTCCTCTCACCAGCTATGCATTTTCTTACTTCTTCTATTTTGTTAAGCACAAACGGCGGGTAATCAAAGGCTGTATATGACCATAATTTTTTCTACTGTTAAACCTGTCATCTTTCTCTGAACCTTTTTACTATATCTCTTTTATCTCTCTCTTTCTCTCCCATTTTCCACTCCTTTGTTCAATGTTTCCTTTACAAAGTTAGTAAGGACTCGAATATTTCATTACACTTCAAAATATATCGTTTACTATCTGATGAGACATTGTCCTTTCTATGTTGAAACAAAATGTACACTTTGTAGTAGATTGTAATTTTTACATGTTCTGAACTGTGTATATATATTAGTCATCCCCATACAAACCTGTCTTGTGGTATCACAGCTCATCAGTATGGTAGGCACATCCACTTGCTTCTGGCCGGGATGGAAACTCGACCTATTTGGTGTTAGTCGGAAACGCTACTACCAAAACCATAGGTGCATGAAATCAGTGAAGAGAAATTTTAACGTGTTGTTTATAAGCAGTGTATACAGGCGCCAGTCACCGAAAGAACTCAATTCATTTCTGAAGAATCACGCATATAGCAGAAGTGAAACTGTTTTTAAATTTTTCTTCTCTAGAGAGCTCATTTGTAATGAGAGCATAGTATATTAGTCATCCACATACAATCCTGTTTCACTATATCACAGCTCTTCATTGTTGCTATTGTTTAATTGTCGTAATGTTTAGCGCCAATGGTCTTGTTTTTCAGTCGTTTTACTGATAAAATGCATATTAGCAAGCTAATATTTTATCGTAAAATACTCGATATCGGGGTGTAGATAGAGCGTTGATTTTCTTTCTTCAATAGAGCAGATTATGCGAAATTCAAAGTTTCGTGAGTAAGCTATTAAGATGTTCTTACTTATTAGAGCCGTTTGCCAGGCAGCAGCACATACAAATTCTACAGAAAATAAAACAAGCCCATATATATTAACACAAATTTCTATCAACCTCACAAATACATGCAAACACATACCGATATCTATAAACAAAAACCTATCTACGGACATAAAAATATTCCATGAAAACAATGAAGCATATTTTTTTTAATCATTTCACCCCGAGCAAAATCAGCAAGACACTATTTACTCGTGTTAGTTGATGATTTCTTAGTGCGTTGTAGTGCAGTGGATATCGTCTCCGAATGACAGATTGGAAAGCCGAGTTCGAATTCCACTTGAATTGCTTGCATTCACTTACGCACAAATACCTTTGGGAAAGACACTAATCAGTCTCCTCCCTCCAGTTATGGATTAAATAGTAAGATAGATTGCGTTCTATAGCCTTGGATGGCAATCGGTCTATCGCAGAAAGCAATGGCAATAATCTTCTGCCCAGTCAGTCATGTCTATTTAGAGACATGATTGCCCAAAGCGTGTATCACTTATGGCACTTAACAGACTGACCTGGTGGTTTCTTAGACCCTTTCAAACTCACTCAGTCAGTTAAGCGCCATACTTTAGACAAGCTTAGGCAATTATGTCTCGAAAGAGACATGACTAACTTGGTAGAAGATTTTTCCCGCAGTAGGTTGCCATTGCTTTCTGTGCTAGACTGGTTGCCAGCCAAGGCTATAGAACCCAGGCTATCATGTTATTTAACCAATAACTAGAGGGAAGAGACGGATTAATACTTTTCGCAAGGGTATTTGCGCGTACGTGAATGCAAATAATTCAGCTGGAATTCGAAATCGGCTCCCCGATTTTTCGTTCAAAGCCGATATCCACTGCACCACAACGCACCTCTCATTGACAATAATCACTATTTTATAATTTTACTTCTTTGAAAGTTAATTTACTGCGTGTTGTGTGGACATTTATTTCTGTATAATATTCGGTATTATGCTGAAAATCATTTATGTATAAATCACGTTTAATATCTGAATTAACATATACTAACCATATATTATAGAATAAATTATGCCATAAATTGTAGTAAAATTTCATATTTCGAAATTCGAAAAATAAATATTTTGAGGAAAACAATATTCTCAGTATCTTAGTTAATATATATAATCATACACTATGCACACCGTATATTATTAAATAAACTTTATATTATGAAAATATTATTTCGAATATTTTTTATTCTATTTTAGGTCTCTATAAGAGTCTATACAATCCATGGATATTTTGTATTCTCGAGAGTTTGGTATTGTAAATATAGCATCCCGTTGATCCTAAATAAGTAAATATCGATTAACAATACAAATTGTTTTGTTTTGTATATATCATATTGTGATTTACAGTGCAGCAAAAATACTGTTATAAAAGAAAATTGATGGTTAATATTTTCTCTTTGCTTTCGTTTTACTTCAGTAGACGTCACTGCGGATTAATTCCGTATCTTACATCAACACCGTTTCTCCGCATATTTCAAATTGTTAAGTTTATTTTTGTTGTTTTTTTTAATCATTTCACTCCGAGCAAGGCGGAAACGCCACTGATATGCGGGGGGCTACATTGCACGAGTAAACACCTGTTAAGGAGGCATCAGTGACTTAAGTTTGTCCGAGCAGGAGCCATGAAAGTATTTATAGAACAGACAAAGGGAGGCCACATTTCGACGATGGGAAAGTGGCTGCAGTAGAGCCGCCAGATCAGTACCTATCACATTACAGACTCTCCTTTGGAGCCTGTCAAGAACACTGAGGAGAACGGCAGGGGCACCTGACCATAAATGGCAGCAGTACTCCATGCACGGACGGCACAGGGTGGGGGGTGAGAGAAAGGGCAAGAGAAGAATGTGAACACAGGAGTGAAGACATTTGTGAAGGTAGAGAGAAAGAAAAAGAACAATATGAGTTAGCACTTCTATAGCCTTGGCTGGCAACCAGTCTAGCACAGAAAGCAATGGCAACCTACTGCGGGAAAAATCTTCTACCAAGTTAGTCATGTCTCTTTCGAGACATAATTGCCTAAGCTTGTATAAAGTATGGCGCTTAACTGACTGAGTGAGTTTGAAAGGGTCTAAGAAACCACCAGGTCAGTCTGTTAAGTGCCATAAGTGATACACGCTTTGGGCGAGCATGTCTCTAAATAGACATGACTGACTGGGCAGAAGATTATTGCCATTGCTTTTTGCGGTAGACCGATTGCTATCCAAAGCTATAGAACGCAATCTATTTTACTATTTAATCCATAACTGGAGTGAGGAGACGGATTAGTCTCTTTCACAAAGGTATTTGTGCGTAAGTGAATGCAAGCAATTCAACTGGAATTCGAACTCGGCTTTCCGATCTGTCGTTCGGAGACGATATCCACTGCACTACAACGCACTAAGAAATCATCAACTGACACGAGTAAATAGTGTCTTGCTGATTTTGCTAATCCTAGTAAAATTTTAGATTTAACAATATTTATACCGTTTCCTAAAACTTTTGAGCAACACATTCCATAGATATTACGGATCGTTCTTCAGCAAGGAATGGAACACTCTTTGCTACGGACGTTTGTTTACATTGTGTATATAACACCTTAAAATCTAGCTTCTTCCACTGTACACCGATAACTTAGAAGTAGAATTTCCGACTGATGCCAAATTGGTCGGGTTTTAATCCTGGCTAGAAGCAATCTGATGAGCTGTGACAATTTCGAAACAGGGCTGTCTGCGGATGACTGCATAATGACGTCAATATGGAAGAAACAATTAGTAAATTTTTGTCTCACGCTGTTATTATCTTTGCATGGATAAACAATTATCCCGAACATTTTCAGTTTTGTAATAATCAAGAACAGAAGATTTAAGCTTTCGTTATGCTTTTTGATATTGTTATTAACTACACTAGTTTTATGACCTCTTGATGATTTTTTTTGGTTTTTCGCCTCTCAGTTTATTCACTATTAAATGTTCTCGCAAAATATACAGAGGATGTGCATTGTGGTGCAATGGATCGATGCTCGAATTGAGAAATCATTAAGCCGAGTTCGAATTCCAGTTGAATTTGTTGTATTCACTTAAGCAATGTTCGCTTGGGAATGGTATTAATCTATCTGTTCTTCCTCCAGCTATGGGTTGAATAGCAGAACTGATTAGTTTCTATAGCTTTTGTTGGCATCCAGGCTACCGGAAAACAAATGGCAGCCATTGATCGATAGAGACATGATTGCTTAAGCGTGTATGGCACTTAACTGACTGATTTATACAGGCATGATAAGAAATATTGAGAAAGCCATTAGAATAAGCGTCTCGCTCTTTATAGTAGGTCTCTTGTGGTTAAAAATTCAAAACGGAATATGGAAGTGGCGATAATGATCGTTTTCTAATGCTTAGCTTCTGGAAACATTAATGTCTGTTAGATTTAAAAAGATATATTACATTCAGTTTTTTATTTTGTTTTGTTTTTGTGTTATTTAGTTTTTGTGTGTTCTTTTTTTTGTTGTTGTTATTTTTTAATCATATCAACTCAAGCAAGGTATTCCACTGCCACTATAGCGCAGGGGGTTACATAGAGCGATTGGGGATAGGAAATGTCAGGAGGAGGGTGATAGACGAGTTAGGATGTACATAGGGAGAGTATTGGAGAGAAAAGGTGTGAGTTAGTGTGTTAGGAGGTGTCTATTGACCTTACATTTAAACTCCTGGGGGTTGTAGCCGTCGGGGAAGCAATCATGCGGAAGGGAATTCCACAGGCGTGAAGTGCGAGAAAAGAAGCTGTTGGAGTAGAAATTGCGGTGTTATTTTGTTTGTGTTTTTTGTTTATTTTACTCCATTAGTTTGTCCGCTGCATTGTGATAATCATACTTATTGTAATATTAGAGTAATAATTAGTGTATCAAAAATAAATGAGAATCATTCTTGAATAACTTCTCTATTTTTCAGATTATCTGTACTTATGATTTTTAAGCAAAACTAAGATATGACACCAGAGCAAAAGTATAGATGACCAAGTGAAATAGAACTCACTATTCAGCTATTGATTTAGCGTAACAAGCTTGCTTATACACTAAACCACGTCGACGTGCCCAAATATTTTCTAAGCGTAAGTTAGATGTGGCACATGGCCGAAAGTGTGGAGTACCAGTGAGAGTCGACGTGTTCCGTCCTAATTGATCTTGCGAAACAAACTTTCTAACCATTACACCACGTCGAAGTGCGCACATAACTTCACTTAACTTCGAATAAAATTCCCACATAATCCTGTTAAAAATTAGTTTACATTATTTCATGCATATCTAAAACAGATTAATGTATGCATTAGAATTATTGATAGTGTCTTCCTAAAACTGCTTTTGCCTGCTAACGAGATTTATTTAAAAATAGTTTATAAGCGTCTTTTCTTACATATCTTGCGTCCAATGTATTCACAACGGATAGATGTCTAACCAAATAGGAATAAAACAGGATCAAGCTCAAAATTCGAGCAGTATCTTCTTCTTTTATGTACCTTTTCCCTTCAAGGCGTAGGCGATCATGGCCGTCAACGTCTCCTTATCCCTGGTGGTTCTTAGCACGCTTTCTCCTGTAACGTCGCTCAGACCCCGATCTATCATCCACCTGCTCAGGATTTTTAAATATGTTATCCGCTGCTTTCCTCTGTCTCTTTTCTCCTCTATCTGGCCTGCTGGCTTGTTAGTATCAGGTTCTCTAAGCCCTCATTCCTCATTGCATGTCCCAAGAACTTTAGTTGTCTCTTCCTGAAGCTCATTATTAATTTCCTTTTCGTTTCCATCATTTTCAAAACCTCGTCATTGCTCACATGCTCGGTCCACGATATCCGCAGCATCCTTCTGTAGAACCACATTTCAGCTGCTTCAAGTTTTCCCTTCATCTTTGTTGATATTGTCCAACATTCACTGCCATATTGAAGAACTGACATCACATAGCAATCCAGCACTCTCTTCTTTGTTTATAGTGAAATTTTCCTGTGACACTACTTTACTCCGCTTCTAGAACGCGTCTTTCGCCATAACAATTCACCTTTGGTTCTCTGTGTTGCACTTTCTGTCTTCAGTTAGAACACTTTCCAAATATTTGAATTTTCGTACCAGCTTGATTTTAACACCCCCAACTGTATTTGTCACTTAGGCTGCTCTTTTTGCTGTTGACCATGCATTCGAGAAATGTACATTGCAAATTCAAATAAATATGTTTTTAAATTTATATTATACAAACAATTGAAAAGATTTCAAAGGGATACTGTTGTAACGGATGTGCATAAAATAACACATGTCTGGTTTCATGGATTGACGTCGTTGCTTGTAAATAAAGAATTCAAAATCTGAAAAACCAACCAACCACACAGCCAATTTTATCAATTATTCACAACGATATAAAAGATATTCAACGGAACTCAGGAAACAGCAGAAGAAGAACAAAAAACGTGTTAATTTAAACAAAGCATTGACTTTTGATTACAGTAACTGCAAAGATCAATTTTAAAACTGTCCGCTCACGAAATGACACTACCACCAATTGGGTTGTTCGCAATCGAGTTTTAATGTATTTATTGAAAAACTCAAAATAATATTTATTCTTAACATTTTCGGGTTTATCATTTTAACCAATTCGAAACATCATTAATTGTATTATTTACATTTTCTGTTTGTTGAATTATATCCATAACAATGTTTTTGCTGTTTTGTGGTAGTCACGTACACATCTTTACATTCACACCCACATACTCATTCACGTACTTACATATTCTGTATTTCACACCTACGCATTTGGTTCTGTCTGGCGTGTTCTCATCTTTGAGACACGGGCCTTTCAGTTATCTATCACGTGTATTTTTCCCCACTCATTTTGGTTTGCGTATTTAAGGAGCGACACACACGTGATCCCTTCAGTTGGGTCCTTGCTATCGGTCGGCATTAGCGGAAGAATGTACTGCAGTTTCTCAGCTCGAGCGAGACCCCCTTGCTATCCAGTATGCTAGAGAGACATTGGTCTAATACTTGCTCGCTCACAGGTCGCAATTAGGTGGCAATTTATTTCTTTAACACACATGTGCACATACACACATTTTCCAATTGGAACTTTTTGTACTTTTTCAGTTTCATCTTTCATGAACATTTTAATTACGTTCAACGAGTGACTTTCTCTAATGTTTCTTAACGGTGCTAGAGAAACAACTTTTCCTTCACTATTTGCATGCTTAATCTACTCTATTTAACCTATTGTTAATAATACATCTTTTAATTGTTATTTACTCCTGTGTCGTTGTCGTATTTCCTATGCCATTATACGCCCGATCGATTCCTAATACCAAAATCGTTAGCGGATACCACGTTAACCGCTACCACGTTGTCCGCTACAGTTTTACTGAAAAGTGACAATTATATGTGCAAACAATAGGAACATATCGACAACGAAGCAAATAAGCCAAAAATGACAAGAATGGGGCTAAAGGCTGAAAATATCAATGATTTGCTATTCAGAGGGCCGAATATTTTAGACCAGAAAAAACGTAAAGGAAACAAAAGAAAAATACAAAACCAAAAGGCAAATGCCGACCTACACAGTAATCTAAACTGCATAACATCCAGATTATTTAGACAAGGCAAAACACATTTTACAACAACAAAACCAAACTAAGAACAACTGCAGTCGCTACTCAAATTTCAAGAACTCGCAATCTTCTGGCATCTGAAACGTCTAAACTTCATTAGCGTGTGTGTGTATGTGTGTGTGGGGGGTGATAGAAGGAATATAAATAAGACTAACTAGAAAACTATTTAGATATGCGTTTTGCCCCCATTATAATATAACTAGCATTATAGACCGGCGTTGCTCGGGTATAATGAAAGCTTTAAAACTAATGCATGGTCCTAGAGCTCAAACTCTTTGGATTTTGATACGAAAGAATAAAAAGCAACAGTTGTTTCCAGTTAAAGCGAAAAAGTAGACTAAAAGAAAAATGAATGGATGTAAATCAAATTTTGATTTTCTTGTATCGATATCAAATAAGTTTTTTCGTCGCAAACTGAATTTTGAAGGCTAAATAAGTTCTCTGAGTAAATGGTATCATGGCTGAGACTAAGAACTACAATTATACCTACTTAAAGCCAAACCCAAAGCAAAAACTAAAATAAAAAGGCTGAAAATACATATTTACAGACAGATAGACAGACACACATACAAACATTTTGCCTTATATATATATATATATATATATATATATATATATTATCGATTTTCGGCACGATTGTAAGAACTGCAACCTTGAAACTTGTGAATATCATTTCTTATGTATTTGTCTATGAGTGTATCAAATTTGATTAAAATCGGACTACTCCTTCTATAATCCGATTTTTTCGAGTATCGATTTTTGATATTTATTGGGTGTATGTCGACACAAAACTTAGCTAAGAACACTCGCAGACGCTTATAGTACAACTGTGTAAATTTTCAAGTTCAGTTCAGCCGTTTCGGAGTCTATATGCAAAGGACACACACACACACACAGACAAAGTTCCATTTATAAATAAGTTTTGATATTTAACCTCTTATGACTATTTGTACCTTCATTCGTTAGTTTGCACGACCGTTACGCCCAGCCTATACCTAATACATCAGATAATTTTTTTTAATCGTATCACCCCGAGCAAGGCACTGATGTGCAGGGGGCTACGGAATAGTGAAAAGTTTGGAAAAGAGAAAGCCGGAAACCACATCCTAAACAGGGAACAAGGGATGAGCCTCTTAACCTGTTCAATAGACGTGGGTAAAGTGTGAACCGGTTTCAGTAATTGTTCAGTGAGAAAAGTAATGAATGAGGGAGGTATGTGAGAATGTTTAAAGGTTGATTGCCTGAAATAGAAAGAGTTGTCCATTTGAAAACTTTTAATTCGTGCCAACATCTTAAAATAACAATCAGCATTCATATTTTATGATTGTTATTGCAATATCTTAAAATTGCTAGTTCAAATCTTTAACCATGCGATAGCGGAAGTTCTACAGATTTTCTCTTCACGTGCAACTGAGCATGAAATTCAATCATTAAATGAAGATTCATCAAATTTAAATTAAATTAAGCTCTCATCATAAAATTTATAAAGGAAAACAATGATATTTTCACGGGTTAAATCTAGTTAATAAATATTGGTAGTACAATGCAGAAGACGAACTAATATAGAATTAACAAAACACATTGCTTTAACTGGAGTAAGCTACTTATCAAATCTTGTAGATATTTGTGACTTCAATATGTGAAAAAAGCATCTCTAGTATCAACATCAGATAATGATCCTAATTAACATTTCCGAATATTCCAATACTATTTTGACCACACAGGAGTTTTATCTCACAAAAGTGACGATACCTACCTGTAAGAAGCGAAAGGCATTACTAAATCTTTCTTAACAAATTATATATGTGTGTGTGTGCGTGTGTGTGTGTGCGCGTGTGTGTGTGTGTGTGTGTGTGTGTGTGTGTGTGTGTGTGTGTGTGTGTGTGTGTGTGTGTGTGTGTTGATTGTTCAATTACTTTTTAGTCATAATAGAATTAGACCGGTGTAGATTTGTATTAAAAAGTGTTCAATACAATTATATTGTAGAAGTTTTGAATATTTTTCCATTTGTAGACGAGTAATTACGTGTTTTCAGGCGATTTGCAATAACTGATTTTAACGTTTACCTTTTTTTAACGTTGGGATATTTGAAAGCTCACGTGGCAAGGAATATTGGAATGCGCAGTTATTAAAATTACAAGACATTATAACATTTTCATCCATGGTTGTATAGACCCATACATGTTAGGAATTTTATATATATATATATATATATATATATATATATATATATATATATATATATGCTTCATTTGTAAACGAGTTCTTACGCGACCTAGGATTCCACCATGTGGTGTCTGCAGGCAATTTGCAATAACTGATTTTACGTTTATTTATGTTTGTTTGTTTGTTATTTTTTTTGTTTTGTTTTATTTTTGTTTTTAATACCGCTCGCATAACGGTGATTTTTTTAACGCTCCTGTCACGGGAAATTTTTGAACGCGCAATTTTTTGAATTAGAAGAAATGATAACGTTTTCATCTATGATACATTGATACATACATCTAACAGGTATTTTATGGTATGGTTACACTTAGTCAATTATTTCTTCGCTTTCATTCAATAATTTATTTTTGTTTGGGAATAGCATAATCACTAACTTTTCTTTCTGGCATAGTCAACATATTTTGCCCCCGTTGTAAGGCTTGGAATTTTTTACTGTACTCCTCGTTATGTCTGGATCTTTTCCATATTATAATTTCAATTTCCTCACGTGTTTAGCCAATTGTGTACAATTTTTATGTTTTTATTTTAAGTGTAGACCTGTGATTGAACCACCGGATCGTAAATGTGTCTTTAGTTGATTCAAAATATGTTTTGTTTTGACATTTTACCTTTACTTTGTCAGGCATTTATTTTTCTCACTGCAGTTACATTCCCTATTAGTGATCTTGTTTTGTACAATGCTATTTAAATTTCTGGCGTTTTGTTTCTTTTGCTAGTACAGCTGTAATTTTGTATGATTGTATTCCTACTGAAAATTTTGTTTAGTGTTCATTGATCAGTTTTAAAAATATTTATTTCCTATTTTGATTTTTTACCTCTAAGTTAGATGGCAGATTGAACCCGATAATGTTTCGTTTTCTATCATTGATTTTTTATTTATCTGTTGGGTTGGGAATTGTATTGTAAAATATTCTTATGGCCAGACTTTATTAGTGCATCTTCATAGTTCATGTATGACGAATCTTTTGATAGCCTGTGTTTTATTCCTTTGTGAATGTGCTTGATTATGCTTTTGGGATAAAGTTAAAAACAAACAAAACCCCTTTGATCACGGAGGCATTGTTGTATGTACGATGTGGACCAATCAGAGTAAAGTAACTTCTAATTTGGAGAATATGTGACCAAACTTAAAAATAATAATGGTGGGGGGATTAGTATTAACATCTGATTACACTGAGATCAGCATTATTAATTAATTATGGGATGTACTTTATTATTGTTGAGAAAGTTTAAAAATAAATTTCCTAAGTTTAACAATTTATTAGATTTAGAAATATATTCATATATTAAACAAGGAAGAGAAAGAACGCATACATAAATAAACCTACAAACATCCACACATGGAAAAATAGACAAGTATATTCACAAACACATGCAAAGAGACATATATACAGATTAATATACCCAGGCATATATACATACACAAATTACAAAATGTTGCTTTTATCGACTTGTCAATTTGTTTGTTTAATTTTAAAACTCTATTTGTACACAGACTACATTGCTACATATTGGATACAGTCAACGCGAATTCGTAACGTGACCAGCCTCGAATGAATGAGGTCGAGACAGACACAATCATATTTCAATGCATGAACATATAAAAAGAATTAGATAAATACACAAGCTAAGAACAAAATGTTCACGACTAAAAACTTCACAGATTGTAAAAGATATATAACAGCATAGATGGCAATACACGAAACCTCTGGCATCAAACTAGGTAGATACACAATACATAAATTAAATGCTTATGTATGTGCAAAACGTCATACATATACATATATATGCTAAGTCTCATATCGTTTATATGAAGTTATGCCTGTGTGAACCCCAGTTGTCTAGCACGCATGTGCGTGTATTTTAGGGAGGGGTAAACCGATATGAAACTTCAACATGATGGTTAAAACTAAATTGGGACATAAATTCTTAAACTTAATCAGCAAACACTTTCCCAAAACTAATCCTCTTAGCCCAATATTCAATAATAATACACTCAAGATATGCTATAGTTGCAATGATAATCTAGAAAAAAAAATTAAAAAACATAACAATAAAGTCCTCAACAATTATTATGATACAAAAAACACGGTAAATTAAAATGCTCAAAAAAATCGCAGCAAAGACAAAGGAACTAATGCCAGCGAATGTAATTGTAGAAATCCTAAAGATTTCCGTTTGCATATTAACTGTCTAGTTAGTTCCATAGTTTATCTTTGTACCGTCTCCACAATTGAAAATCCTAATACGACAAAGGTTTATATTGGTTCTACTAAAACCCTGTTCAAAACCCGCTGGTATCAACACACATAGTCATTCAATAATAATTCTAACAAATACAGCACTTCATTATCCAAATACTATTGATCTTTAGAGGAAAAAGACCCACTGTTAAATGGAAAATCCTTACAAAGGCCCGAACTTGTAACTCCCTCCGCGCACCTTGCTACCTCTGTCTCAACGAAAAATTAGAAATTATCAAATTTAGAAACAAGGTTAAACTGTTAAACTGTTAAACCAGAGAAATGATCTCACTGTTTATTGTAAGCGTAATTCAGCATTTACATTAAAATCCGAGTCGTAATATTGAATGATTAAGGAAAATATCTTTAACTGCCTTTTTTTGTGGATGTTTTTGTTCGGGTTGGAAGTTCTGGTTGATTTTTACTGGGTACGTCGTTCGCCATGTGTTATACTGTATTTTGCCGGTCGTCTGACCCGATATTGGTCGGAGGGTTGTATGGTTATGTGATGTTCTACCCGAGATCGATTTTCGGGATTGGGGAATTATAAACAGTCAGGAAACTGTGTGGGACGTGGGCCTTGAGTTGTTGGTTTGACAGTCGGTGCTATGAGGAAACGTGTTGGGCTTTGGCCAGATGGTTTGTACTTGCTTGGGCTCTGTCGTGTATTGGCGCGATAATCGATGTGGGATTAGATGCCTCATGGCTGTTTAGGTTGGCGTTCGGTGTTGGGTTGGGTGCTTGCCGGATTGTGTACCTGGGGAAAAATTTGTTGAGCGTCTGAGTAAGATGAAAGTAGCCATCAAACACAGGAAAATTAATGTCTAAATATTAGTATATATATATATATATGTATGTATGTATGTATGTATGCCGCATTCACCCTAGTCGGGTTGAGCGGGCTTCCTCCCTGACGGAGCAAGTCTCATTGGGATTTGTTTAAGGGCAGGGTCCCAAGTCCTACCCTGTTATTTAACCCATAACTGGAGGGAACGGACGGATTAATACCTTTCCCAAGGGTACTAGTGCGCAAGTGAGTGCAGTGTGCTCGACTGAAATTGGAACTCGGCTCACCGATTTCCCCCTCCAAGCCGACATCCACCGCACCACAACGCACATCCGTGAACGCTAACAGCACCTGGTATTCCCAAGTGGTCACCCACGTAAGTACTGACCAGGCTCAACGTTGCTTAACTTCGGTGATCGTGCGGGAACCGGTGTATTCAACGTGACATGACCGTTGTAGGTCAAATATTAGTATATATATATATATATATATATATAAATATATAGTGAGCTCATATATATGTATGTTTGCGTATGTCTGTATATGCATGTGTATATGTGTATATATATACGTATGTATTTGTATGTATGCGTATGTGTATGTGTGTGCATATATGTATATTTGTGTGTGTGTGTGTGTCTGTGTGTGTGTATATATATATATATATTTAATTCATTCGTGGTCGAGAGGTCTAAATGTTTGCCAGATGGTAGCTTTGCCTTTGTGGATAGTGGTCGCATGTTCGAAACCTGCCGAATGACACACATTTTCGTAATAAAAATTTATCGTCAATAATCAAGCCAGTAGATATAAATATATAATACTGTTTAATTAAAAAGAATATCTACTTAAATATGAGTATCGATCAAAAATAATGTTCAAACAAATTATTACATATATATTTATATATATGTAGGTATGTATGTGCGTATGTATGTGCATGTATAGATAGATAGATAGATAGATAGATAGATAGATAGATAGATAGATAGATAGATAGATAGATGAATGTAAGTTTGTTGTCCTGGGTTTCACGCTTTTTCGATCGTCAGACAAACTGTTTTAATTTTTTACTTAAAATACTGGATATATGTAGAGATGCGTATATTTCGTGCATTTCTGTCTATGTGGTTAAATATTTTTTACGATGTGTGTAGTTTTTAGTCGTGTACATTTTGATTCTTAGCTTGTGTATTTGCGTAAGTATATATCTAATTCTGTTTATATGATCATGCTTTGAAATATGATTGGGTATGTCCGACCTCATTCATTCAAGGCTGGTTACGTTAAGAATTCGCCTTGACTGTATCCAACATGTAGCAATGTAGTTTTCGTACAAATAGAGCTTTAAAATTTAACAGACAAATTGACAAGTCGATAAAAGCTAAATTTCCTAATGTGTGTAAGAATATATGAGTGGGTATATTAATCTGTATATGTGTCTCTTTGCCTGTGTTTGTGAATATACTCGTCTATTTTTCCATATGTAGATGTTTGTAAGATTATTTATGTATGCTTTCTTTCTCTTCCTCATTTAATATATGAATACATTTCTAAATCTAATGAATTGTTAAACTTAGAAAAATTTGTTTAAATTTCTCAACAATAATAAAGTAGATATAATAGTTAATTAATAATGCTGATCTCAATTTAATCAAATATTAATGCTAATGCCACACAAAATTATTTTAAGTCTGGTTACATATTCTCCAAATTAGATGTTGCTTTACTCTGATTGGTCCACATTATACATACAACAATGCCTCCCTGATCAAAAGGATGTTGCTTGTTTTTAAACTTTTAAAACCAATAAATTTGAAACAAACCACATCACCTGACAAGACACAAGAAGTGTTGAAACAAAATAGCTAATTTTGTAGTGATATTATAACACATCCATGTTATAATTTCTGAATAAATATATACATATAACCATCCGCAGACAAGCCTGTTTCGCTGTATGACAGCTCTTCAGTGCGGGTAGATTAATAGTTTTGCCTCCAGCCGGGAATGAATCGACTAATCTGAATGTATATTCACTCACTAAGAATAGGCGCAGCGTCAGAGAAATGCAGATCTCATAGCGTGTAATATATTTTACGATATTTAAACAACACATATAGCGGGAACATTCTATCCGATAACCGCTTCGAACGGACATTCTACACATTAACCAGAGAATATAGCGTAAAGCCGTAAATAGCTGCTGTTTATGATTTTTTTTCTCTCTACAGGGCTATCGCAAGCGAGAGTATATATATATATATATATATATATATATATATATGTGTGTATGTGTGTGTGTGTGTGTGTGTGTGTGTGTGTATGTGTGTGTGTGTGTGTGTGTGTGGTTCCCCTATGTTACTGGTGTCGTAATTTGATAGAAAATACCCTAAAGGTTTTCAACTTAATTTCCGGAGAGATAAAAAAAATTCAGAGGTTTTATTTAAAATTATTTCATTGCAAATCAACAATAACTTATGCCTTCCGCACACAATTAAGGTTTTCGACTGAATCACACTATTTTCAAAACCCGGGACGAAATAACATGATATATATATATATATATATATATATATATATATATATATATATGTATGTATGTATGTATGTATGTATGCATATGTGTATGTGTGTGCACATAAAATGTTTTATATTTTGTGGGACGTTGCAAAAAATCAAGTTTGCATATCTGTCCCCATCACGAATTTAAGAATGTTCATAACTCTGTGTGTGTGTTTGCGTATGTATGTGTATCTGTGTGTGTGAGTCTGTACCTGTGTGTGTGTGTAAGTGTGAGTGAGTGTGTGTGATTGTTTGTCTCTGTGTGTTTGCATGTGTGTGTGAGTATGTGTCTGTGTGTGTGACTGTGTGTCTGTGTGTGTATGTGTGCGTGTATCTGTCTATGTGTGTGAGTGTGTGTGAGAGAGTGTGAGTGTGTGTGTCAGAGTGTGTGTCTGTGTGTGTGTGTGTTTGCATGTGTGTGTGTAAGTGTGTGAGTTTGTGTGTGTGTGTCTGTGTGTGTTTGCGTATGTATGTGTGTGTGCAACTGCATGAAGGAGATAAACTGGCAAAAGCAAAGAAGTGGAATTAACATTGAGTTTGCAGTTAATAATAATATTTTGCAAAACAATGATCTACAGCAGGTTTTCCTTGCGTTTACACGTCTCTTTGAATTAGACTTTAAATTTTACATGTGCATTTGCTGAGAAAGTAACGCCGATTCTGACATGTTTCAACGTTTCTATTTTCTTTCTTTCTCTCTCTCTCTCTCCCCACCTCTCTCTCTCTCTCTCTCTCTCTCTTCTGTTACTCCCTTTGTCTAATTACATATTTTCAATTATTATTCTCTTTTGTGATTTATTTTTTTATTTCGCATACAGTTTCAGACGATTCTCTGATTCTAGTTTATTATGATGATTCTATAAACGGCAAAAATAAAGCCATAGCAACGCTTATTTCTCCTCCTTCTTTTATTTTGATTTAAAGAGGGCTTTGCTAGGTGAAACGCTTCGCAGAGTTATCTGAATTTATGAATACGCACACATTTTTATATTTGCCTGCTCGTGCGCACGCGCATGCCACAAACGATATCTTCACTAACGATATCTTCACTAACGATCATACAATACATACCGTACAATATTATATACAAAGACTTAGCTTTAAATAAACTTGTGGAACAGAATTTGCTTTTATCTACTTACATAAGAATTACGCACAATGTTCATGAATGTTCTATTCGAGTTCAAAATATGAATTTTCCTGGTTGTATTTCGATCTAAATCAAAAGTAAAATGAACCTGTTGGGAAACGAGCAAAGACATGACAAATATCAATAAGCAAAAGCAACACGCAGACATTGTGTTTTCTACTTGTTAATATCCATTGTATTCTTCCAATATTTGTGCATTTCAGTCATTAAAGAAAACTTACACTGTGTCAGGTTTTGATTGATCATGTCTTAATCAACTTCTTGGATGTAATTGGCTCAAATGACAAACAACAAATAAACCTATTTTCTCAAATAAAAAATATGTTGTCTCGAAGATGAGGAAATTTCATATAGAATCAACGACAAAAGGCGGTAGTTTTGTTAACTTCTTAAATAGTCTCATCAGAACAAGATATTCATATGGAAGTGATGCATGGTGCCAAACACATTCTGATATAACTTAATTGTTCTATTGTTAACAACCAATTACTTATATGGTTAAAACTGTCTTAGAACGAGAACCATAGTTATTTAAACCTAATGATTTGACGCTTCATAACCACAAAGATGTGCCAAATAACAAAAATCACATATTTTTTAGACTGTTGTTCAGACAACATTACCCAAGAGCATCTTAAGGTAGCGGGTTACTAGCTTTGATTTTTTAGGATGCCCAAGGAAAGGAGGAAAGGGTGATGATATAGATGTCGAGAATTGGTTCCTTACAACACCTTGTCAATGGCCTTCAAGATATATGACTTGAATGCTCTCTAGATAGATAGATAGATAGATAGATAGATAGATAGATAGATAGATAGATAGATATTGAATATATCCGAATAAGAATAAAAATGAATGGCTCTTCAGGACAAGAATCGACAGACACTATTCATTAGCAATTCCGATTGATAATAATTTCACTTTGTATATCATTGAAAGACGTGCACTGTGATGCAGTATATATGAGCTCGGAACGAAAAACCGGAGAGCCAAGTTCGAATTTCAGTGGAATTCTTTTTATTCACTTACGTGCAAACAGCCATGAAAAAGGGTATTAATCCGTCTCTTCTTCCCCCGGCTAGGTAAAATAACAGAAAAGATTGGAATCTGTATACTTGAATGGCAACCAGTCTACTGCAAGAAAGTAATGGCAACCTACAGCTAGAAAATCTTCAGCCTATTCAGTCATCTCTCATTTTAGACATGATCGCTCAAGCGTGTTTCACATATTGCACTTAACTCACAGACAACATTCAAAATGAATTTATTTTCATATTCCCCCATGTCTGTGTCTCTATACGACCCGTCTTTCTTCAGAAGGTATACTTTGAAATATACGTTGAACCAAAGCTTTTATTTTAGTCAGTTAAGTGCCATACGTAATACACGCTTGGGCGATCATGTCTCGAAAGAGACATGACTGACTAGACAGAAGATTATCCCGTACTAGGTTGTCAGTGCTCTCTGCGGTAGAGTGGCTGCCAGCCAAGGCCGTAGAACCCAATCTGTTCTACTATTTGTCTCATAACTAGAGGGAAGCGACGGATCAATACCTTTCCCAAGGGTATTTGTGCGTAAGTGAATGTAAGGAATTCCACTGGAATTCGAACTTGGCTTTCCGCTTTCTCCTTTATCCACTGCTTTACAAAGATTATTTTAATTTCACAGGCCATAAATTTTGGTATATCCCAGGTTCAGTTAATTCTCTTTAGTAACACAACTTTCCAAATCTTTGTTACCTCTTCTGTGGTCAGTTATTAAACCCAAAATTCTTTGGGTCAAGTCACTGGGTAATCTAATAAATCACTTGACCCTAAACTGCTGTGATTACAAATACCTCCCACTTTTCTGATGAAAAATCTGAATACTAACAGGAATCGGATACATAAACGATTCCATTCAGAAGCCATGAACATCAAATTAAAACGTAGTGATGTTTACTTAAACACATGTACGTATTAAGAATAATGTTTATATTAATAATATTTATGCATGCGTTTTATCACTTTTTATATTTATGAATCTAAAAGTCAGTTAGCTGCTTCAAATATACCAGATAATAAAACCCCAAAAACATTTTCGCTGGAAGAAGCGATGTCGTTAAGTTTTAACGCAGCATCTATTTCGCCGCATTGAGCATGAAATATATATCACTGTCATATCTATATCAATGTTATGGGTTCTGTTTTCTGTTAAAATGCATAAATTAAAAGTAAATGCTGTCTAGTTTATTTCAACGCAACTGGTAGCAATTAGCAATCGTAATTCTATGAGAAGTCGTAATACACAAAATACAAATTTGTCAAAAGTTATATGCCTGAACTATAAATTCTACTTCGTCATAAAAATTATGATGGCGGAAAAACAAAGTTTTATTCAAATATGATTAAAATATTTTACTGATATTTCTGGTGATTTTTATATCACAAAAAACATAATCATTTTAATGTATCTACATTTATGATATGAACAAACATGTTAAAATCGATTATAGGAAATGTATGAATACAGTAAGAAAGATGAGATTGAGAAAATGTATTAGTTGTTTAGTTTATTTTTGTTTTCTTGACGACGTTTCGCTCTGTAAGGGCATTGTCAAACAGTAAAAATACATCCTTATAATTTAGAAACGCTATAGTTTAATTTCATTATTTGTAACAGTTAATAGCTTTTTAAACATATACATAGAGTGTGTGTAGTGTGATAGGACAGACAAAAAAATAGATGAAATAAACAAGCGAGAGTAGACCCTTTTTCCGTCGTCGTCTTCTTCTTTTTCTTTTTCTTTTTCTTCTTCTAGCAGCCCAAGCACGGTCAGCAAGAAGCAAAAACAAAACACTTCCGTTCTCCAAAAAAAAAAAAAAAACAGCTTGTTTTATACAGCCGAGGACCGATCATAATTTTGATGCGAACGACAAGACAACGAGATCACTTGGCAAAAAACATGGCGCCACCATTTTGGTTATATTTATCACAGAGTAGCAGGATTCTACACGAAGCACAGACTCGTTGGCGCTTCCGAGATAATTCGTTTTCACTATTTTCTCCACATGTGCTATAAATTGTCGTCTAAATTACGCTAAAATGAAATTAACACTGATTTTTTAACATATATATTTCAGAAGATTACACACAAATATTTTGAAAGGATAATGAATAAATTTATTCAATAAAATCTACTGTGGCTTCAACCAGAGCCTTTAGGCGACTTCAGGATTTATTGTAACTCTTCTGGATGGGCTCCTTGTTAAAACCGGTGAATACTGCGATAATCCTAGACATCAATTCAAGGAGTTTTTTTCTCTTACTCACAAGCACCCCACAAATAATAGTCAAAAGGTTTGCAATCTGGGTAGTTAGGTGACCAGTTGTAAGAGTTGATGTGTCTGCAGGAATTGTCTGAAAGCAATATGTGGATTCTTCTGGTTGTGTAGTATGGTGTAGAATCATGTTGCCAGACATTGGGTCTTCTAGTAGCCATCCTCGTAGCCTAGGGCAGCTCTGCCTGCCTAACAGACTTGATATAAGCCTCCGTGTTGAGTCTGAGTAATGTGGAAAAAACGAATGGATGCATAACGTTGACCTCATGAGTGGCTACACTAAACACCTTCGAAATCATCATTAGATACATCCACCATATTCCGAATCCTTTTCACTATAATCAGATTGACGCCCAAACACTTTGAAATGGTTGCAACGCAGCTTGTGGCGAGAATCCCAATCAATACAGCATGCCTCTTCTAAAAACTTCTTGCAGAATTAATTGCGCCATCGTACTTCTGTTCTCACAGACAATGTTCAACTGACCCTACAATAAACTACATTTGACAAAATCTAAAACAAAGAATGTGTATGGGGAAAATTTAGCCATCGCACCTTGTATTTCTGATCAAAATTACAGACATAAAAATGGTGATGAACATGGAAATATGAAAATAAAAACAATCAGTAAATTCTTCTTCTATGTGCCCTGTCCCTTCAGGACGTAGGCGATCTTAGTTCTCCACGTCTCCCTATCCCTTGTGGCTCTTAGTATGTTTGCTCCTGTTGCTCCTGGCAACACCCGTTCCGTCATCCACCTGATCAGACCCTGCAAATATGTTATCCGCTGCCTTCCTCTGTCTCTCCTTCCTTCTATCTGTCCAGTCAGTATCAGGTTCTCCAGGCTCTCCTTCCTCATTGCATGTCCGTCCCAGGAACGTCAGCTGTCTCTTCCTGATGCTCGGCATCAATTTCCTTTTTGTTGCCATTCTTTTCAACACCTCATCGTTGCTTGCATGTTCAGTCCACGATATCCGTAGCATCCTTCTGTAGAACCACATTTCGGCCGCTTCCAGTTTTGTCCTCATTTCCGATGATATTGTCCAACATTCACTGCCGTATTGAAGAACTGACATCACGTAGCAGTCTAGCACTATTTTCTTCGTTTCTATTGAGATCTTCCTGTGTGTTAGTATTTTGCTCATCTTCTGGAACGCGTCCTTTGCCATGCCAATTCGCCTTCGGATCTCCGTGTCGCATTTTCCATCTTCTGTTAGAACACTTCCTAGATACTTAAATTCTTGTACTTGTTTGATTCTGTTATCCCCCACCTGTATTTGGCATTTTGGGTTGCACCTTTTGCTGATAACCATGCACACAGTTTTCTTAAAGTTTATTTGGAGTCCCTTCTCTTCACTCTCCACTGCTACTTTCTGTATGAGGTCTTGTAGTTTCCTTTTCGTGTCCGCAATCAGCACTGTATCGTCCGCATACCTTATGTTGTTCAGGTTGTCGCCTCGAATAACAAATCCTGTTGTGTCATCTAGGGTCCTCAAAATATTCTCACTGCATAGGTTGAACAAATCCGATGCAAAGACACATCCTTGTGTATCGATCTTTGTGTATCTACTGAGATCGTTACCTGTCCGTATGCAGGCTGTTTGCTGCCAGTAGAGATTCTTGATCATTCTTATGTTTTTCCCGAAAATGTCGAGGCTGCCTAGCATCTCCATCAATTCTTTGTGTCATATTTTGTCGAATGCTTTCGCGTAGTCAATGAAGCATAGGTACAAGTCTTTCTTCATTTGTAATGCCCTTTCAGAGAGGATCCTAATCATGAATATGGCGTTCCTTGTTCCACGAACCCGCACTGTTCCTGCCCTATCTCTGGCCTGATTCTGCTTCTCGCTCTATTCATTAGGGTTCTGACAATCAGTTTTGTAATGTGACTCATTAAGCTGATAGTTCTGTGTAGTTCGCATTCGTTTGCACCAGGTTTCTTCGGCAGTGCTATAAATATCGACTTGCATAGGTCGTCTGGTATTATTCCGCTGCTATAAATTTCGTTTATTGTGTCAGTAATCTTTTCTATGCCATATTCTTCTAAGGCTGTCAGCAGCTCTATCACTATGTTGTCTGGACTAGGTGCTTTGTTTCTGTTCATTTGGGCCATTGCAGCTTCTACTTCAGATTTTAGTATTTCCGGTATATCCATCTCCTTGTGTATTCTCGGTTGTTCTCTCTTGTCGCAAAAGAAATCCTTTATATATTCTCCCCATCGCTGGAGTATTTCCTCTTTCTCTAATATGATTGTTCCTTCCTTGGATTTTATGCATCCTGTTCAGGAGCAGGTTTTTTGTCCTGTCAGTTCTCTTATCTCTTTATGCATCTCTGCTTTGTTGTTCCTGCTCAGTCTGTCTATTTCTGCGCATTTGTTGTTGAGCTATTCCTCTTTGGCTTGTCTGCATCTGTTCCTTATCTCCCTGTGAAGTTTCTTGTAATCTGCTCCGTGTCTTGGCGTTATTATGTGGAGGATCTCTTCGGTCATCCACTCGTTTTTTCTTCTGCGTCTGATTTCCTTTGGGGCTATGTTGTTCGCTGAGGTCACCATCGCTTCTTTCAGTGAATCCCGTTTTGAGTACCCTTTTCCAGTTTATTCTTCATATTTCTTTCTCACGCTGTTAAATAGCGTATAATGCTTATAATTAAAATTTAAGATGATATTTAGGAGTTCAGGAAACTTAAAATCGGTAGGAAAAATTTTATTAAAATGATTAACGGTTCATGATCAATAGTCAGCTAACCCATTAGGTTATAGCAACTGTACCAGTGCGAGTGTGTGTTGGGCAAGATCGCATGGCGGAGGTCAGCACACTCCAGGCTTTCTTTCTATTCACTATTAATTACCAAGCAAGACTAAAAATACCAGTTGGCGAGTATATCTAACAGAGAACATGCTGACGCTTTTGGTTAGAATGTTTAGGTAATTTTCTAAAAACCATTTCCTCGTAACCATATGTGATCTTTTTTTTTTCTTTTAGGAAACCAAGTAGCAGAAGACATTAAGCATCTCAGAAAACTGTCTATAAACTTCCTTCTTGACTAGGTTGGTTATCCTTCCACATTTCAGGATTTCTTACCTTGACTGAGATTTAGTTTTCAGCATTATACCGCGAAATCTAAGTTTCATCTTCAGTAATATTTCCGCTTTGAAAGCCTTTATATATTTCCAGACATTGTTATGAAATTTCTAATGAAATCTCTGGTCTTGCATGTTGCTAACATGGCCGCATAGTGTTGGTACACCGAAAAAGCTTGTTTAACTTAGATTTTCCTGATAAGATGAACCAAATTAGATATTTAGTTTGTTCCACAGTTATTCTAATATTGAATAGAGTCGATTTTTGTCTCACAAACTGATGCTAATGGTCATATCCACCTTTGAAACGATGTATTCATTTATCTCTTTATTGTAAAATGTCCCTGGACTAGAAATCTTTGCACTTGGTTTGATGAGAGATGATATATAGATTTTGTTATACCAGAACAATTTTAGGAAAATTAATGACAATAAGGAAATATTTTTCTACAGTAATTTTCCTGATTTTTATCTTAACATTGCATCAATTTTGATGGGATTCTTTTACACCTGCACAAGATTCCGTCCATCGCTTCGAAATAGTTCAGGTACATATATGTTTTAAATTAGATGTGCCATGGCGTCATTTTTAACAAGCTTTGCTGGATAAAACAATTATGACTGAATAGTCTGTACATTCCTCACTCCATACTCTCGTTCTTCTGAAACATCAGTTGAAGGCAGAAGAAAACATGTCATATGGGGATTTTATATAATACTCTAAGATGCGGCAAAAGCCCAAGAATAATGAGCAGCCGATAAGGATTGAACTCGTTACTTAATCGTAATTAATCTAGCGATATAAGTTTGCTAACCATTGCACCACGTCGAAATGCCGCTCATTATGCCTTAGCTTTTGAAAACAGGAGAAAACGTCATGTTGGTTTTCTAAGCATTTCTTAGATGTGACAGAAGTCTGAAAGTATAGAACACCCAGTGAGGATCAATGTCAGTAATCTATCGTAATTCATCTAGCAAGGCAAGCTTGCTAAATATTACACCATGTAGAAGTGCCAAAGAAACGTTAGTTTTGTATGGAAATGTAATGAAAATATATTTTTCCGAACAATAATTTTTTCAGTCAGATAAAATTATAAAAAAAATAATTTTCAATTCACAGTTTTATTTTCGAAATTGAAATAGTCTTTTTCGATTGGCAAAACTAGAAATTAACTTTGAAATCTAGATGCGAGTTTCAAACGTTGTCTTTCTGCCCAGGAATCCTCCTAAAAATGTAAATAAATAAATGAAAGAAGACTCGTCACTGATCAATTCTTTGGCAATGTGTCTGGCTGGGAACTTAGTAGCAAACGCTGCTATTCTGAGATTTCTATATGCATCATAGTGAAATCCTATTAACCGAAATCTTATTATGAAAACGATAAAAATGAATATGCTTTGGTAATTTCTGAACTAATGGAAATGCTTCGTAAAACAATTTTAGACATTTCAAATCGATTCATAAGTTGATGTACTGTCATTTAGGAGACGAAATGATGCATTTCGATTATGGGCGCTGTAGTTAAATTTCCTTACAGTCTGAATTTGTTTTAGTTTTCAAAATATAGACTTCCGAATAAGGCAAGCACATGACAAAAATAGATGAGAAGAGAAGTCGATAAAACAAAATATAAACCAACAAATAATGACATAAAAAAAAATTGCAAGCAGTGCTTCTTGATAACTAGCCAAGCAATCGATTTTGATTTGAAGAAATACACAGACCATTTGGATATTACAAATTATATATGGTTTCCATTGTCCTCTCGAAAGATTTGGTGGCTAGAATTATTACTGTAAAATATAAGATCAGTGTATGTATCCCTCTCCCTGATGTTGACCCTTTGGTCCTACTCATTTTTTGCATTTTAGTAACGATCTACTAATCTCTAATCAATACTTACAGATTAAAAGAAAACATATATGCAGTCTATACCATTCTTTATGGATGCACTTTCAAAAGCCATGGTGATTGGAAACTTGAAGTTTATCTATATTCCGATCTTGTTTTCGCTGCTAAATGTGGAAATAACCCGAATAACTTTCAATGGAAAATGGAAATAACTGGAAATAACTGAATAACCTGAATTTCAATGGAAATAACTGAATAACCTGAAATAACTTTCAATGCTTCACAAAGTCTTTTTTCTCTCGCGTCCCTGTTTAGCAGCTTTACTCTCACTGAAATCCATGCTGTGATCATCGAAAGAGTCTTAAGTTCATTATATGCCTTATCTGTTACCCATATATTCAATATATTGCTAAAATTATGTAAAAAATCGGCTCTACTTATCGGTTCAGGAATTATTCGTCATGTTTTGTTTAACTTTCTAAGAGAGACACTTGCATATCATCCCAGGAGTTGCTTCAGCCACACTCTCCAGCCTTTAGTGATTTCAAAACCGTTTGTGCATTCTTTTACGAAAGCGCATTACAGTAAATGCATCATAAAAAGCTTGTCTATGGCAAATGTTTACATCTTCGCTATTTCTATGATGTGTTAAATTCTTTGTTTCCGCCTGTCTATGTTATTCGCAGCATTTTTTTGTAGAACAAAAATGGAATTGCTATAAGACTACGTTTTCGTACTTTTGAAGATTCGAATCACCCAAATTTCTTTCTTACTCAAAAAAAAAATAGTTTTCAAAAAATTCATATTTCTATACCAGCATTGTTGTGTACGGATATTTCAACAGATGTTGGTACAGAAATATAAATACAAGAGTCGTGTTCAAATATTACAGCCGAGTTTGAGACGAGACACTAACCCGCCTATTCTGTTGGTTAATGGTACGGTAAACAGTGCTTTTTCTTTAATGAAAATAATGGAAAAATATTTGTCTCAAGACTTCATGTTAATTCACCAATAATAATATCCATTTTCTTTTTTTTTTTTTTTTGCTGTCATATTGTAGATGACAAGAACAATTTTAGGAAAATTAATGACAATGAGGAAATATTTTTTTACAGTAATTTTTCTAATTTTTATCTTAACATTGCATTAATTTTGACGGGATTCTTTTACACCTGCACAAGATTCCGTCCATCACTTCGAAATAGTTCAGGCACATACATGTTCTAAATTGGATGTGACATGGTGTCATTGTTAACAAGCTTTGCTAGATAAAACAATTACGACTGAACAGTGTGTACAATCCTCACTCCATACTCTCGTTCTTCTGAAACATCAGTTGAAGGCAGAAGAAAACATGTCATATGGGGATTTTATATAATACTCTAAGATGCACCAAAAGCCCAATAATACTGAGCAGCCGATAAGGATTGAACTCGTTACTTAATCGTAATTAATCTAGCGATACAAGTTTGCTCCATACTCTCGTTTTTCTGAAACATCAGTTGATGGCAAAAGAAAACATGTCACATGACTTAAAACCGGAACATATATTGTGGTTAATAAGAATTATTTTTTTTGCCATTATGTTTTTTAGAGCCACACTGATTTTCGCTGGTACAAATTCTGCTATTTAACCCTTAACTAGAGAGGAAGAAAAGACGGAATTATACCTTTCGTGATGATATGCGCACAAGTGAATAAAATAAAATTGACTGAAAAACGTACTCGTCCTCTGATTTCCTATTCAAAGCTACTATCACACTAACTGCATATCCCACAAAGGATATATGAAAAGAATAATAAACAACTATCTTTTTTATTACATGTTGGACAATGCCAAGACTCAGTGTTAATCACCTGAAATTAGAATTAACAGGAAAACCTGAATGCCAAAACAGACAAAGACAATAAGGGAGGAATGAATGGTAGGTTTGAACAAGGAAAGCGCAACGAAAGCAGTGAAAAATGAATTCAGCGAATGACCAGGTATTAGCGAACACCTGGTTCCAAGAACATCCAAGACGATTATGGACATGGGAAATTCCAGGAAGAGAATGTAAAAACCAAACTGACTATACAACTATCAAAAAGAGATTCAGGAATACAGCTGTTCACTGCAAAACCTATGCAAAGTGTCGACTGCATAGGCGACCACCTTCTTATTATACGTTAACTAAATTGAAAATTCGGAAATTGACGAAGCCTAACGGAGCACCCAAATACCAATACAACATCTTCCTGAACGATCCGAATCTTAAAAAATATGAACAATGTAAAAACTAGATACGAGAGGCCGAAAGTAAACGGAAACTCAAAATGGCAGATGCTTTACTGACATCACCAAAGAGCATCATTTCGAAAGAAATCGGAACTAGAAAGAAACACAAATGAGATTCTCGACAGCATGCAAAGGGGACTGTACTAAAAAACATAAGGAACAAATACTGACAGGCTAAAGAAGAATGTCTTAATAACAAATGTGCAGATTGAGTATGACAAATAAAGATATGCGCATAAAAATAAGAGTACTAACAGGAAAACAGATATGCATGCAAAATAAAGAGTGAACGTTCATATTACATAAAGACAAATACTTCAGGGACGGGACGAATATATGGATATCAAATCCACGACAAAAGGGAACAACCGGAAATACACATAAAAACCGACAGACCGGAAACATTAAAAAAAAGACTAAGTGAAAGAGGTTCGACAAAGTACGCCACAAAAATCTGCTAAAGCTGCTCAGCACCCTTGACATATTCTGGAAAGACATTAGAAAAATCAAGAACCTATACTGGTAACAAACCGGCTTCTTACGGATAGGAAATGAGTTCAGCAGATTATAAGAATAGAAGATGCTGTTGTTGCTTTCCACCGGATGTATTCAAAATATACAGCAAAGCAACTCTGAGAAAACTAGAAGTCTGGCCAGGATTCCTCATTGCCGGCCACAATTTTAACGATATAAGATATGAAGATGACCCATACAGAATAACAGCTAAATACAGATTATAAATCCAAAAATCCAAAATTGAAGTGTTCGATAGTAATATTATTATCGTGCTTGGATTCTTGCTTTTTTAAAAATCAGAATAAAACCACGATTTATCTTTCGTCTAAGCTAAAACGTGCGCAACTGCAAAGTATGTAAAAACTGAGTCAAATTTAGATTGGCAAAATTCGCTGTTTTAAGTCATCCAGTGTGAATTACATTTATTTTAGAATAAGCTGCAAACAAATTGTCTTCCTTGTTCCCATTCAGAGCGAGTGTGATCATGGTTCTCCACAACTTCCTGCCCTTTTTATCACTCAACAATGTTTGTCTTTTTTCAGTCATTCCTAATCCGTTCTTCAAGCCATTTACACAAGTTCGTTATGAAGTTTATTCACCGTTTTTCTCTTGTCTTCAACATGTAATATGTCCTATTTGCAAAGCCTTCTTTCCTCGTTGTCTAAATTTTATCTTCTTTTTTTTTAATTATAAGTTTCCGGTTCGTTTCATATTTACTCAAAACTTTGTCGTTGTACGCATGTTACATCCATGTTATTCTCAGCATCTATAAAAAAATGGAATTGCTATAAGATTTCACTGAGTTCGGATTGACAAACTTACATATATTTTAAATTACATGCATAAAAATAGTAATATACCAGAAGTATATAATGATATACTATATAAGAAGATTAATTTTTATAACACAGTCAAAGAAGTCAAATGCAAAGGAATGAGAATGCCTTAAGAAAATCAGTGAAATGATCAGAATTTTAAAGGCATAAAAGCATTAGACCAGAAATAGGTAACTAACTGTTTTCGTTAAAATCCACTGGAAGAATGACTGATTTAGTTTTACGGATTATCAACCTTTTAGAGTTTATTTAAAGCATATTTTTGGATTGAAAGATTTTTGGGGGATAAATAGTCATTCAAGATTTCTTATGAAAATATTATTATTTAATCCATATCTGGGAGGAAGAGAGGTGAATTCATACCATTCATGAGAAGGAAGTAAGACACTACTGGTAATACAAAAGAATTATGCCAATAGTAAGTAGCTCAAAATTCAGAATCAGTTCCAAGAGGGTTCTGACAGAATTTTGATAAAGTATTTTTTAAAATTATAAGACTATTTTTGCATTCAGAAAAATATAACACTATTTAAACATGACGGACCGAAAGAAATTATTAGTTGTAGTATTAATTGTACAGATTATTTGTTCAAATATTAGTACAGATGAAAATAAGTCTAACAGGTAATAAAATTGTTTATTCGGTTACAATATGAACGCAGCTAATAAATTATGAGCAGAGAGAAAATATTGCAAAATGAAAATATTGAAAATATTGGAAATTGGCTGAGTAAATTGAAAAACATTTTGCAGGTGTGGGCAGCGGTTCAGAATGCATGAGCCTTACAGCTGGTAAAAGTGAAAAAAAAATGTAGGCAAAAACATTAATTCGGGATTGTCAAGAATTATTGATGAGGCAAAGAAAGGTTAAATCATGAAATTCTCGAAATCTCTGTGAACTTATTTTAAAATCGGAAAATTAAATGACGTTATCAATTGAATCAAAATAAAGAAGACGGAAAGAAATTATTTCAGGAAGAATATGGTTGTTTCATTGGTTAAACTAAGGGAAGGAAGTAATTCCATCTCAAAGTGCGGAGGCAGGAGTGATTTGATTGTCTAAATATTTGACTTGCATGGACACCCCGCGTCCGTCATGCCTCCCCCAAGAGAATTTGGGACAGTCATAAAAAGAAAACCCCGAAGGACCAAAATCAGTTAGAGCTGAGTTGCAGTTGAATCGGGACCATTTGAGATGTAACGACAACTGAGTGTTGTTTCCCAACCAGAGAACCACGACCGTAAAGACAGAGACGGTCGCCTCCGATAGAGTTCCTGACTAAATATGTAAAGACACAGAGAGAATAGCCACGCCTTTGGGTGCTATCCGTATAGACAGAGACGGTCGCCTTAGATAGAGTCCTGGC
Source organism: Ascarosepion bandense (assembly GCA_037127315.1). Classification (NCBI taxonomy): domain Eukaryota; kingdom Metazoa; phylum Mollusca; class Cephalopoda; order Sepiida; family Sepiidae; genus Ascarosepion; species Ascarosepion bandense. Next base: position 1,250,920 of record JBBBDQ010001654.1, on the reverse strand, counting down.
TGAAGATGTAAAGAAACAAAGAGTTAAAGTTAAACAACGAACCGACCAGTTGTCGCGCCGAGCTAAGACAGATAAGACGAAATCACCGACTGCCGCCATTCATCACACACATAAAACCAATCTTTGAGAGTTTCCGTAAAGCTTCGGTGAAAAGCTCGAATAAGATATTTTGAATAGTCACAACTTGAAAATTCCGATTGGAGTGACAGACATTACGAAACAAAAGCTTGAATTAATATTTAGAAGACAAACACTACTCTAAAAGAAAACTTTTGCTCTGTTGAAAAGATCAGGTAGTGATGGTTGTTATATATATATATATATATATATATATATATATATATATATTCGTTTGTATATAAAGACCTTTCAGCAACGCATTTAAGCGTCATTCAATTTACTTTTGGTACCGTTTTCATTAACCCAATTGTGCGCGCGCGTCCGCTCTGGTTAACGTGATAAAGAGACAGCTAGCAATATTTCAGCGTGACTTCCTTTAGATCAAAATTCACAGTGTGGGTGAGGAAGAATATCTTTGTAATAGATGACCTGAAGACCAGATACTTTGTCAAAGCCATCATGACTAGTGGCCGGAGACCGTCATCACAAAATAATTTTGGACTCAGTCGAGACATAATACGTTAGTATGGATCGGTAATAGTGTCAACGAGGAATCGAAACTTGGACAAAAGAGAAAAATATATTTTGCTGCGGTGCACATAACTGATAACGAAAAATTAAAACTACGTTCGTGATTTTCTTTTCTTTGCAATGCATAAAGGAAGGAACAGATATTATAAATAAGGAATAATTATTAGCCTAAGAGGTACAAATACAAGAAGAACAGCAACAACAGCCGTTGTTATAACTCCAAATCCAACAAGTAAAAGTTAAGTGAAGTAATTCAAAATTTCTTTTACTCCCAGCGCGGTGGCAATTGCCATAGCTGAATTCACATATAATTCTGAAGATTGGGTTACCTTTTCTTTTTCTTTTAAAAGATACGAGCAAATTTACAAAGAATGATGCAATTATGGGAAAGACGAGAAAAACTAAACTTTTGAGAAAGGTAGCACCATTAGAACATGAAATATACTGTATTTTTTTTACTACCGAGAAAATCATGAGAGATTTGCTTTAAAGGAACAGTAAATGTTAAATAAAACTTTTAACGAGAAAAGTTTGTTAGTCGATACTTGGTGGAAGTGTATGAATCTGACGAAAAATAAGTCTCATATGTCACATTGCGTATACCTATGTTTCTTTACATGAATGTATAATCTAATTCAATAACAAACATAGAATATTCCTAACATGTTTTTCAAAGCATTATCAACTAGTTCTACAAATTACTGAATACTTTCAAAAACATTTATAAATATTTATGATTATTTTTTAGAGTTTCACTTAAAGTAATTGCATTTTTTGTTACAGTTGCTGTTATTTTATTATCCAAACATGATATGTAAATTCTAATGCTTTACTTCAAATTGTGAGCGTATGTATACTTGTGTAAATATGAAATGGCACATTCACGTTTAAGTCAATCACAAACAACATAGACATTCGCATATAAATTACGCAAAAGTCATGCATACTCATTATGTGGCGGACAGACAAATATTTATTTATAATATAGATTATTGCTTTAGTAATTTTTAAAATCTTTGCACCCCAAGCAAGACGGTGCTACCACTGATGCGCAGGGGCTACATAAAAGTAAAGGTTTAGATAGGAAGAGAGTAAAGAGAAAGACGAACCAGTTACAAGGGGTGCCAGAGAAAAGGCAAGAGAAGGATGGGAACACAGGTGTTAAGACAGTTGTGAAGGTAGACAGAAAGGAAAACAACAATATATACAGGGTAATGTAGAAAGAACTGGAGTTAAGTTGATAAGAAATCGGTATTGACATTGCATTTACATTCCAGGAGGTTGTAGCAGGAATAAGGGAGGGAGTTCTATAGACGGGAAATGCAAGAAAAGAAGCTGCTGGAGTAGAATTTTCGGATGATCTAATTGTAAATGTGTGGGATCTTTCCAAGTAACCTCGAAATATAATTCAGAAAATTTTAGATGGTCTACGCCTCTAACTGTTTACATTATTTACATTGTTCGGACGATTTTCCTCATCTTTGTTGCCATTTTTACGATGTTCCTGGTCTTGTACGCTCCGCTCTTTTTCAGGAGATTTGAATCTCGAACTGAACCCTTTATTTCTCTCACTGGGGTACATTGATCTCGCTACAAGAGTTAATGCACTTCTGGATGTTTTAATTACCTCTTTTTAACTTTGCTCACGAAGTCTCTGTTTCCCACTGCTGTAGCCAGGTATTGAACTCACAACTGTTTGGGCTAAATCACTTGAATACTCATGGCCTAGTGGCTATTAATGTTTTTAATTCTTGATTGTTTTTTTCACACCTGTTATACGAAAAACAGAAAAAAACACTAAGCAATTGATGTTATTCATTCGTTTAACTTTTCTATAAAAAAGAATCTAACAATGAAATAAAGCAACGTAGAATATCTTCGAAAATGAAAGAAAAACTTGAAGCAACTGAAATTTGGTTCTAAAGAAGGATGCTGCGAATATCATGGACTGGGCATGTGAGCAATGATGAGGTTTTGGAAAGGATTGAGACGAAAAGGAAATTCATACTGATCACCAGGAAGAGACAACTAAAGTTCATGGGACATGCAAGGAGGATGGAGGGCTTGGAGAACCTGTTACTAACAGAGGGGAAAAGAGACAGAGGAAAGTAGCTGATGACATATTTGAAGGACCTGATCAGGTGGATGACGAAACGAGGGTTGCGTGCTGTAACAAGAGAAAGCTAAGAGCCACCAAATTTAGGGAGATGTGGAAAGCCATGATCGCTTACGTCCTGAAAGGACAGGGCAAATAGAATAAGAATATATATGCCAACTGTTTATGGGAAATTATAATGTGGCTATAAATTTGGGGGATCAATTCTATATTATAATCAATATATACTGATCCATCATTTTGTGGACATGCTAGTTTCTATACATTTATATTCTAGATTTATGGGCTTGACCTAATCGAAGAATATACATGCCAACTGTTTATGAAAAAATATAATGTGTGTATATAATGGGGGAAAAATTATAGTTTATAATCAATATATAAACTGATCCCTCATTTTGTGGCAATGCTAGTTTCTATACATTTATATTCTGGATGTCTGGGCTTGAGCTAGTGAATGGCATAGCGGTGTTTGGGTGGTGTAACAGGAGAAGGCATCCTAAGAGTCACCAGGGACAAGTAGATGTGGAAAGCCATGATCGCCTACGTCCTGAAAGCACATAAAAAGAGAAGAAAAAGAAGTAGTAGGTCAATATATTCAATTTTAGATGTACGCTCAGTCTTTCTGTTTCTATTAAATCTGTGAAAAAAAGAAAGCATAGATATAATATCCATTCATTTTTTTCTTTATTTTTACTTTCATTATTTTCTTTTTAATGTACGCTATAAAAGATCATAACAATATCGGAGATATTATCTTTTTGAAACTCAATAAAATTGATTTTAACAAACCGATGATGGGAAAAATTTCAGAATACAAGAACTGATAAAAATAATGTAGCGGGAATAGTGCTATTAAAAACTAAATACATATCAATTTGGCGTTTAATTTCCTCTCCTGAAATCACACACTTTTTCCAGCATCGATTTCATTCAGGGATTAATTCCTGGAACAACCCTTTTTTAGGATAGCGACTAGCTGCTTCCTTGCAATCACTTCGTCTTCATCAAAGACTTCAAAATCGTATTCCTTTCAAGTGGCATTTTAATTTTGAAGAGGATTTGTCGCAAGAATGAAATTCGAGAAATATGGTGGCTGTCGGAACCGGGGAATATTGTAATTTTGCTAAAACCTGCTGCACAATAAGCTATGATTACTGATGGAATCTCTGCGATGAGTTCAGACGATCACACTCTACACATTCTCTGCCAAGTACTGCTATAAACACCGGAAGTGAGCCAGAACATCATAACTTATTGTATTAAAGGTTAATTTGTGTCAAGCATTTTCACTCTGCATACCTCAGCCACATTATGTTTAAAACAGTACTGATAGATTTTGATCAGAAATATTTTTAATGTAATTTGTTACTTCAGATCATATCTGTTTAATATTTGCAGGCTCTTATTTGACGGTGTGATGTTGGCATATCTATCTATCTATCTATCTATCTATCTATCTATCTCTAAACATATACAGTTAAATATAACAGACAGTGAATGTCTATTATGTTTGATCATGAGCCTTTCTAAACATCGTATTTTGGCTTTAATTTCAGTTGAAAATCAAGACAAATATTCTCCAACATTTGTATAATTTTTTATTAAGTTGGTTCTAAGTTTTCGGCTCACATGAGCCATCTTCATAGAGGTTACAAGGACATTAACATAAAAACATCCACCATCAGCGACTATTTTATCTTGTGTTGAAATAAAACTTTGCTAGGCAACGATAACAGTTACCAAAAATAGCAAACGCAGTTCGTAAATTTGTAATGCAGTTCTATGACGTCACACAGCGTCTATATCGATCTATCTATTTATCCACACACACACACACACACACACACACACACACACATATATATATATATATGTATATATATATATATATATATAAAAATTCATCTGAATTGTATCTTTGCGAATATGTATATATCGACTGACCTATTGTTACACCCACTTCAGGCAGTTTAAGTTCTGATTAAGGCATTAGACACCAAATATCTCATGTTCCTCTAGTCAGCCTTCACTGAACTGAATGCATCTTCTGCTTCTAAGAAGCGTACAGCAACAGAAATTGCCTATCTGCCAAGCAAATTATTCCAGGTGTCTTCGGGGAAACCATCCTAAATTTGGTTAGATAAAAAGCTAATGTGGTAATTCCCAGTATTCCAACGATTGAATTAGAATCACTCTTTGGATTACTATCGGTTCAATTTTCCATACATTTCAAAATTATCCAGGCCAGAACAAAAAAAAAAATCTTTGGAAGCCAAGCTACAATAACATTTAACCTCATTTCTAGATCCTTCTCCCTTAAGTAAACAAACATTGCATATTTTGAGGGGAAACACTTATGCTGTGTATATGCAATTTGTTCGGTGTTTTCTTTTTAAACAAATAGATTATATTTATTGTTTTCTTTAATGTAAAAATATGTTTTCGTTTTTAAATCGAAAAAAGTTTTACATTTGTTTGTATCCTTAAAAAACATATTGAAATAATACATACTATTTTCATGTTATTTTTTTTTTTTAATTATTTCCTCGGACAAAGAAAGATATTCTAGATCGTTTATACATAATCCGCGAAAAGTTAATGCATTCAGACGTTGTGGTCGTCTTTTGAAACACTATGGCAGATGGTTTAATGAAACAATACAAATCTTGACTTCCTTTGTCACCAAAACTTTCTTGCTCTAATGAGATTTGTTGATGTACTTATCAAGGAAGAAAAGTCAGATGCTAAAAAGCAGATTTATGTTTCTTTTCGGAAGTTCAAGAAAGTTTATTTTCATAGCTGCTGAGTTTTGTAAGTTGTTTATACGGAATAGCTGACATAATCCCAGTTTTTGTTGTAAGATCTGTTTTTTTATGTCTGCACAGCATGGTAAAATGAAGTGGAAAGATTTTAACTGACCATCTTCCATAAAATGGATTAAGTAATTGATGGATTTCTTGTTTACGGACATAAATGCTTGACACAAATTAACCTTTAACACAAAAAGCTATGATGTCTCGTTCACTTCCGATGTTTATAGCAGTACTTGGAAGGAGAATGTGTAGAGTGTGGTCGTCTGAACTTACCACAGAGATTCCATCAGTAGTCATTGCTTATTATTATTTGCAGTTTATTTAAAATCAGAAAATATATTTTGCATTTAGAATGTTAGGAAATAATAATGATGAACTGATAAAATACCCACTAATTAATTTATAGATGCGTTGAGAAGAGGTGGATTCATGCCTTTTCTAAGCATATTTGTGGGTAAGTTAAAAAACACGAATTCAACTGAAATTCAACTGAAATTCAGTTTCCAAGCCGTTATTCATTATTTCACCTGTACATAGATGCAGACTGTAACTATAACAGTCTTTCCAAGTAATCAATCATCGCGTTTGATTGACTTCGGTGAGCGTACGAGAACCAGTGTTTCAACGTTATATAATAGTAAGCATGGCCGTATCTGACTACCAGGCACACCGGGCAATCATAGTGAAAATCCGGGCAAGGAAAAATGTCTTCGTCAGAAATCAATATAAACAATTCACAAAGAAAGAAAGAAAGAAAGAAAGAAAGAAAGAAAGAAAGAAAGAAAAACGAACACAACATCCGAATGAACGCAGTAAAAATCTGTTTATTTCTTAATTTTGGTAGAAAAGCCTGGTTAAACTCAGAAAGTCCGAACCCGATTTCCTGCCTTCGTTCACGTTCTGTGCCTAATTTCCATTGTTATAGCCACGAAAATCCGCAAAATCCATAGTTTCTGGAAACGGATGACACTGATGATGTCATCACATTGTCAGCAAATAAATCCGGGCAATTTTCACTGTGCCCGGTGTTTTTTTAGCATCAGCTACGGCCCTGAGTAAGTACCAACGAAAATGGAAATCATTAATAATTAACCTTATGGAATAAAAAAGCATTTTGATTTTTATACTCTGGAAACTTATTGTGCATTCTGATTCTTAATTACGCATGTATGCTGTTTTAGAAAATCTGTTTGATATGGATATGATTTTTGACAGAGAACATGAAAATTTGAGAAAGCTGTTAAAAATTCCAAGTGAAATCTTATGGTGATATTCTAATTGTACCTAATATATAACACAAGCAATGGGGTTGCCTATTGAGGGTCGAACTCACTACTCAGTCGCAATTGTTGTAGCGAGACAAGCCTGCTAATAAACAAACCGCATCGAGGTGCCCACAGATAAAATTTAATAGCGGGTGTAGGATAGGCCAGAATAAACAATGGGACGCAATAACATCAAAGTTTGCATAATCCTTCATAGAATACTTGCACGACATTTAATGAATTGTTTCTTTGTTAAGCATTTTGGTCGAAACCTAACAGGTTTCAGGTCTATCGGTTTGAATTCAGAATTATCATTCATTTCCCAACTATTATATCTGGTTGTGAGAAGAGAGGAATTCTTGCCTTCCAAAGCTTAATTACGCTCAATTAATGTTTGACACAACTGTATATTGAGCTCAGCTTTCTGTTGTGGATAACAAATAATAACATCAGATATGGAGATAGAAAATGTAAGTTATATTAAACAAGATATACGAACTGGAACACGGGTTAGTCAATTCAGGAATACTATTAGTAGAAATAATTATATACAATCTTGAATTGAAATAGTATGTCCGGGTAATGTGTCTATATCCAACAAATCCAACTAACTTTGCACCAACTTACTGACCATCTAAGCAACTGTTTTACCAATACCGTTCTCTGTATAGGCAGGATTATATGTACACATCGTGGGCGTCCATTCTTGCATAAAAAAGGGGCTTTCCCACAACACTTTTCGATTTCAGTGAGTCTATGCATTAGACTATGCAGATAAATTTCCTCTCGGAATATACCAGCTAAAATCTGGTGTGGGCTCTTTTAACACTTAGAATTGGGGTAGCTACAATTATACGAATTGTAGCTACCCCAGTTCATATCCTAGAATGTAAATTACCGTAGTGTAATTTCTCCCCTTGAGATCAAATTATACTCTTGTTTTTACTAATTAGAATGTATGTGTAATGGCGCAAGTCTATGGACTGGTAATAAAAGTTAAATTGAAATTATTAAAAAGCAACATCGTGTAGAGTGATCAAAATCAATAGTTACCCATAACTTAGACCTGATGTTCAAAGAAATTAATCGGAATAAAACTGACGTCCGTGGAATGCACAAAATATTTTTCTGTGAACGTGTGACGTCGAATGATCCACAATATCCCAGACTAAGAACTGTAGATGAAATAATATGGCAAAATAGAATTTGTACACTGCAAATCACCCAATCACTAATGGAAATGAGGAGAGAGAGAGAGAGAGAGAGAGAGAGAGAGAGAGAGAGATGTAACCCCGCTCGCCAAATCACGTGACCTCATATTTGCATCAAAATTTGCATGTGCGAATCAGTCAATTAAGTGCTATACGTGATTCACGCTTTGGGCGATCATGTCTCGAATGTGACATGGCTGACTAGGTAGTAGGTTGCCATTGCTTTCTGTGGTAGACTGGTTGCCAGCCAAAGCTATAGAACCCAATCTGTCCTTATATTTAATTCATAACTGGAGGAAAGAGACGGATTAATACCTTTCCCAAGGGTATTTGCGCGTAAGTGAATGCAAGAATTTCAACTGAAATTCGAACTCGGCACGCCGATTTGTCGTTCCTTGTCGATATCCACTGCACCGCAACGCACATCCTGTGCGGATAAGAATCATAGGAACAGCAGTCATATAACCAATCACTACAGGAAAAAACTTAGCAGTCTTTCGGGCACCAGAGACGATCATACAAGTGTCACACTTGGCTGAGTACGACACGGAAGGACGGAACACACACTGGCTGAGTTTAATTGGCGAAATAATTGAGTGAAGTAAAATATTATGTGAAGCATGAAAGATTACTCATTAGTCTGCATGTATTATCGACAAAACGATTTCATTAAATTATATTTTAATACACGGGTAAAAACGAGGGCATATTCTGACCTGATATGTATGTGCACACAATGCTACCTACAAAATAGTAAATCCTTCCCATTACCTTCATATTCCTACAGTAAGAGATAAGTTCCATTCTGATTGTATCTTCGAAAGAACTGCTCCTTTGTAGAACAGTCTACCGGCAGAATCAGTCAGTCACTCAGTTCAGTGCCATACGTGATACACGCTTTGGCGATCATGTCTCAAAAGAGACATGACTGACTGGACAGAAGATTATCCCGCAGTTGGTTACCATTACTTTCTGCGGTAGACTGGTTGCCAGCCAATGCTATAGAACCCAATTTGTTCTGTTATATAATCCATAACTGGAAGGAAGAGACGGATAAATACTTTTCCCAGAGGTATATGCGCGTAAGTAAATGCAAGGTATACAACTGGAATTCGAACCCGGCTCCCCGATTTCTCGTTCCGAGTCGATATCCACTGCACCACATCCGACAGGATATTTTGCCAATAACTAAAATCCTCCTCAGATCTAATGTTACCGGTTATCTTTACTGCATAGTTTCATGAGCTTCATTACCCTTTTTCACGCTCATGTAAAATCATATAATAAATTGCTATCTTGTGTGACTCTTGGGACCACTATTGGGTAAATATTATAAAGAAATAAAACAAAATAGTTTAGGCTATCTTATACACTGAGACAAAAATAACCCTTGATATAATTTAAGCTTGCTCTAAACTAGTGTTAATACACTAGATGTCAGTTTTCACATAAAAACATAGAAAGTTCGGACAAATTAATAAGAAAACGAAAAAAGACAAAACAAAATCTAATCACGCAATTTCCAGGATATGTACTTAATCAAGGAGAGATGGAAATATACAAGAATGATAGAACCATTTTCCAAGGTTAACTTCACTAGTTTTGCGTTAGTATGGATGTTTAATATTATCTCGATGACATTCTTCATGTTCAAGTGTTTGATTTTTTTCGGTTTAATAAAGAATTAATATTTTCTTTGCGCAATTATGATTTACGACAACCTCGATAGTCGACATTTTGCTGTGCAAATTCATAACTCATTGACATAATTTTTTTAAATAAAAAGAACTTGTAAAATGTGAACTTTTTATGAAGCAATAAGGAATTATTTTTCCAAAATATTATGAATAAATTTACTCATTCGATTTGTAGAAAATTGCTCGCAAAGATAAAAAGGGGAAAAATGTTAAATGTGTGTAAGTGTGTAAGTGTGATATGATAATGTACACACTCAGATTTATTTTTTGCCGTAATGAGTTGTCATTTTTTTTGGTTTTTGTTTTTTTTACAGTATAAACATTACCATCCTAAGGCATAGGAGTGTATTTTTCTATTTGAAACCGAGAACTGGAGTAATAGAGTCATACATTTCCGAACGGTTTTTGGGTGTATGTGGATGCAACGTACCCGACAAACCCGAAATTCTTCCAAGGTGATATACATTACACTGTGATGCAAATTTCAATGTACACTATAACATAACGTATATAAACATGTCAGTCTATCACGCGAATTCATTAGAGAACATTTAAAAATATGTCGATTTTTACATGATGAATCTACAATGTCCAGTGCAAGTTAAAATATTATATCAACAAGTAATTGTCAAATCGAAATCCTTTCATAACATTCATTTTTTCTCATTCATATATATATATATATATATATATGAATATATAGAAGGTCGGTTCATATATATATATGAACCGACCTTTTAGCAGCGGATTAAGCAATGAATTCGCTGTAGGGTCCGCTGAGAGTGTGAGGCCAAGGAGGCTAACCTGTTCTATGCTAATGGGGGATAGGAGCGATTGTCTATGATGGTTACAGATAGCGGCTTCGTTTTGGAAGCATTCAAATTTACGAGACATTTCGTTCCCCAGTCCACCACAGATTGTACGTCCTTCTCAAGTTTAACAGCGAGGTTTGCTTTTTCAACCTCAGCAGATTTTTGATCGAGTCGAGACTAAACGGTGGTGTCGTCGGTGTACATGCCAACTTGGGATGGATGGCTTTAGAAATTGCTTTAATCGCTTGATCATATAGAAATATAATTTCCTTCCAGATTTTTACAACCGTTAGTGTGAGGTCTTCTATTATCAAAATGTGAAACATTTCATAATAAATATGATGGAAATAAAATATATAATCTGGGTTAATTCGGCGAGATTATATGCCCAAAACAGTCAACCAAACACGCGCACGCACACACATACACACACACACACACAACGAGGCATTAATTTAAATGCTACTTATTTCAGTTTTCGCGCATGTGTAAACCAGTAAACAACATAAAATACTATTTAAAACTACAGCCCGTCTACTCAAGTGCGTATATCCATTAAAAATAACGATTAAAGTAATAGAGATCATTCGTGTTAAAATAATAACTTAATTATTTACAAATTGCTGTTGACATTCCCGAATACTGAACGGGTAAAGTGTGCTTTCAGGGAGTTTTGATCATGAAGCACTTCATTGGTAAGAGGTTAAATTACATCGGATTAATCTGGTGTTTTTCCTACATGAGGACGCAGGCTCGAATCCTACATTTTTTTATAAGATTTTTCAATTATAGAGGCTGGTTGATGAAATTAAATACTGTCCAAAATAAACAAACTGTCTAAACATATAAGCGTATTCCACAAATATAATGTTTTAAAGTAATAAAAATATGTCAGATAAACATTTTATAAACATCAGTTAACTTATTAGAAGTATATTATGGTGTTGTAGCTTAGTGAGCTGGTTATTTTTTCTTGGTTCGGCCTTGTGTCTTACTTAACCGAACTCCTTACAGCTTACAAGTCCTATGCAGAGTTATAATCATCAGAATTATTTTCAGAAGGTTTTCATTTGAATGTTGTCGGCATGTTGGAATATGTGGAATTGTGTGGAATAGCGCAAAAAGAATAAAATACACATTTTGCATTTTAAAATAGAAATTTATTAAAGTGAATGTCTAACACAAGTTGTAGAAGTTAATGTTCATTTAGAGACATTAATAAGAAATTATGAGTAGAGTTCGTACAAAATGTTCCTAGTAGTAATTGTTGAAAGAGATAAGGAGGAAGAGAACTGATATTATCTCCGGGTCGATTTGATGTTGGTTACATTTTAGTTGTTTCGTCTCTCGGCTCCCAATGTCTCTCTGATTGACTGACGTTGATGAAGTTCTTTTATTGTAATCTAGATATTTTCGCACTTACACGCGGAGTTCTTTTAGTTTTGCCAGTAGCTGACATTCATCAAAAATCAGTTTAGCACCTACTTGCGAATTCTGGGTTCAACTTTTTCTTTAATCACATAGTCAATCCTTTTTCTATTTGTGAAAACCCAGGATTTCACACGTCATTGTTAATTTTTGTAAAAGTGAAGTTGATTTTAATTAATTTCTTATCTGCTACAGTGTAATGATTGCTTCTAACACTGTGCAAAGGCGGTTAGCCGATTTCTGCAGCATAGAGCTTCGCAGAACAATTTGTGTTTCTTCAATTGGTGGTCTACACAGGAGCTACACCGAATGAACTTCAGTTACGGTTTCTGTCAGTGAGCGCCTTATCTAGCGAGAACAATTACACTCAAACTCTTTCACGATATTTTTTTATAATCGTTTCACCCCGAGTAAGGCATTCCACTGCCACTATTGCGCAGGGGGTTACATAGGGGGAAAGTAATGGGAAAGGATGGTTAGATATAAGAAATGTCAGAAGGAGGGTGATAGACGGGTAAACATACCGAGAATGAGGGTTGGGTAGATGGTGAGAGTGTTGGGAGAATAGATGCAAGTTAGTGTGATAGGAGGTGTCTGTTGACCTTACATGTAAACACCTGGAGATTGTAGCTATCGTGAAAGCAGGCATGAGGAAGGGAATTCCACAGGCGGAAAGCACGAGAAAAGAATCTGTTGGAATAGAAATTACAGTTACATCTTATCTATTTCACTGTAAATCTAATCTAGTATCTCGTGTAAATTCTTACCTAAGCGGCACCAATAATCTAAGTTCATCGAGGCAGAAGTAAAATGTAAAATTAATGAATGATGAGAAACAAAATCGGAAAAGATTTGAATAGATATCTGTTGTGAAGTCATTTTCGCACTGAAAGTTATAATAGTGCTGTGTCGGTTGCTAATCGACTTAACGCACCCAATATTTTAGGAACTTGGCAATCTTTTTCTGTAAGCTGACTCCTTAGTATTCGGCTAACTTCCAACTAATATCAACTGCCGACTAATATTAACTGCCTAGTAGTTCTACTGAACTCCAATAGAACTTTAAAGAACTCTCTAGAACTTCTAAGAACTCCTATGAACTTCCTAAGAACTTCTCGAGTTAACTCATTAATATAGGAGAGAGAGTCCATTATCTGAGGAATAGGTGTGTTTCACCATGACAATATCATAGGACAAGCAAATAGAATTTGGAAACATTGGAAAAATGCATATAAGAGAAATCTTATATGCAAGAGGTTCGTGCACAAAACCATTGGATTATCTCAACAACAACAAAAAAAATTAAAAATCTGCCTTTGCTAATGTAAACTGAGTAGAAAAGAATAGTAAGAGAACCTCCTATAAGATTTATGTTGAGATAACAAAAGAAAATTGTGTAAATTTGCTGAAGATTTAAATTATAACTGATTTTTATCAGTAATTTCTAAGGATGTGTTATCTAATCTTCGGCTGCAACTTGCATAAGTCAGGCAAATTAAATTTAAAATCGTTGAAAACCAACACAAAACCCCTGCCGCTGTCTTTTCCAAGAAAACATACTAATCCATGGATAAGAAAGAAAAGCCATTTCTGAAGAGCCAGAATGGCACATAACCTAAAGAAACACGTCATTAAGTAGAAATAAATATTTTATAAAATTATACATGTTATGAGTTTGAAGGCAGATTTTTTTGTATCCTCAATATTTTACAAATATCTCTCAGTTGAGTCAAATGTCATTGCAAAAATAATTACAGCATAATAAAGCCTATTATTTTGTGAATATATTTTTACATGTTGTTCTTTAAAAACTACGATCATTTCTAATATTTCTTAATGTTACAAGATACACCGACTCATAATGTAATCTTATCAAATATATTTTGATATTAATTTATTTGAACATAATACATAATATATAATATGTTATGTTCATAAATAGGATTAGATGTTTATATAAGGTAGTATATATATATATATTTTTTTTTAATCATCTCAGCCCATGCAAGGCATTCCACTGCCACTATTGCGCATGGGGCTACATAGGGGAAGGTAAAGAGAAGGAGTGGATAGACATAGGGAATGTCAGGAGAAAGGTGACAGATGAGTAAGGATAGAGAGGATGAGGGTCGGGCAGATGGGAAGAGTGCTTGATAGAATGGGAGCAGGTTAGTGTGTTAGGAGGTGTGTATTGACCTTACATTTAAACTCCTGGAGATTGTAGCCGTCGGGGAAGCAATCGTTTGGAAGAGAATTCCACAGTCGGGAAGTGCGAGGAAAGAAACTGTTGGAGTAGAAGTTACGGCTGCATTTTATCGGTTTCACTGTAAAAGGGTGGGATCTAGTTGCTAATCTAGTATCTCGTGCAAATTCGTATTTAGGGTCACCAGTGATCTAAGTTCATCGGAGCAGAAGCCGTGAAAGTATTTATAGAAGAGACACAGGGAAGCCACGTCTCGCCGGTGGGAGAGAGACTGCAGGCGGTCTGCCAAGTCGGTATCTATCACATTACAGACCCTCCTCTGAACCTTATCTAGAAGCCCGAGGAGAACAGCAGGGGCACCCGACCAGATATGGCAGCAGTATTCAATGCACGGGCGAATGGTAGATTTGTAAATGTGCAGGATAGATTTAGACGGAAAAAACTTCCGGGCCTTACACAGAGAACCGACTTTCATAGCAGCGGATTTAGCAATGGATTCGATATAGTCATTCCATTTGAGGTCCGCTGAAAGTGTGAGACCAAGGAGGCGTAGTGTTTTACTCTCTGGGAGGCAAGCCTGGTCCATGCTAATGGGAGGTAGGTGAGATTGTCGATGATGGTTAATTGACAGTAGCTTCGTTTTAGAAGCATTAAAATTTACTAGCCATTTCTTACCCCAGTCCAATATGGATTGGAGGTCTTTTTCAATCTCGGCTGCAAGTTTAGCTTTGACGCCTACACCAGATTTTTGTTGGAGGCGAGAGTAAACTGTGGTGTCATCGGCGTACAAACCTATTTGGGTTCTTATGGAATCAGGGAGATCATTAATATATATCAGGAAGAGTGTAGGACCTAAGATGGAGCCTTGGGGGACACCTGCGTTTGTATGGTAGTTCTGAGAGGCATGTCCGTTTAATACCACTTTCATTGTGCGGTTAGAGAGGAATGACTGGATTAGTTCAAACAAATGTTCAGTTATACCATAGCTCCGCAGTTTACATAGAAGGCCAGCATGCCAAACTCTGTCGAACGCCTTAGATATATCCAGGTCTTTATATAATCTTCCAGAACCGGGACTTTTTCTTCCGGTTTTGCCTCGCCCACGCACGCTCACGTAATTCTCAGAGACACCTGTTCTGTTTGCCTCTGTAGTTATTTCCGCTGCTGCCGGAAATAAGGTCAAAATGACATCCGTTCCTTTCAACGATCGGAAACACCCTCGCTTGCATCAGCCTTCCTCGGGTGGGGCCAGATTTTTATATTACATTCCTCGCCCTCCCATTTTCCAAAATGTTCACCTAAGAACATTTTAAGCGCAACACCCTCACACTCCTCCCCATGCCACACAAGCCCGACAATGGTATAAAACATGTGCACGCCAAAACAACAAAACATGTGCATGCCGAAACAAAAAAATATATAGGGGAGCCTACATCGGCAACCCAACAATGTTCGTGTCCATCGTAAAAATTGTTCTACCAGCTCGATGTTTCATTGTTCTTTTTTTTTTTTTAATATCCATTTTCACAGAATTGGGCAAAGTTCTTAAAAATGTTCATTTTCTTTCTCGACACTGTCCATAAGCGTAGACGCCTCGATGCACAACCACATGATCATTAGGCGGTAACCGCGCCCCAGTTTCTAAACTGACATCGAGTAAATGACCTTTGACCAACACCATGCGTGTTTCTGCTCGAGTTTATTGTTGCACATGTAACTTCATTTAATTTAATTTAATTTCAAACATACTATGTTTGAACACAGAAAAATGGTCATTATCTGCAGTACATATCATTCATAGTCTGACCGAGAAATGTTCAATAGAAAATGTTGAAAATTACCCTGATTCCAACGTTAATCCGCATGCAATTTACTTGTGGAGGATTAGAGGTTTCATCTATATTAATTTAGTCTAAAACAATGGACCCGTGACTCGTAGTTCCTTAGTTTGTACAATGTTTTCCATTCCTTGAACTACTTCCTCTGGATTCGAATCCAAGCATATCTGATTTGTTGACATCTCTCTGTTTAACGCAGAGACATTTGAGTGTTGAACACCCGTTGACCCGGAGTACTATTCACAACGGATAACTCCCTTTCCTTTCCCGAAGCACTGTTGCTTCTTTCACACTTAAAAATCCGCTTCCTAGCTATTATTCCAAGGATTATCATAACGCCGACTATGCCAGCAATGACTCCTATCGTCAACTTCTTCGGGAGTTCTTCATATCCTTCACTAAATCTTTCCATATCTATCTGTTCCAAGGTATTTACTAGTTTGCGGATAGGAATCTCCTCCATATCGCGCAATTCCAATCGGCATGGTGTCCACTGAAAAATTGGGAAATTTCTGCGTAATTGGGGACCAAACCACTGAACCAGAGACGTATAATTTACTTTATGCTTTAGATACTATTAATAATTTTCCACGTTTGTATCTTCCTAACTATTTCACTTAAACTATCGTTAATCCTCCCACTGCTTCTTTCCCAATCCTATAGCATATCAGCCAATAAGTCTACAAGACTTTTCAGTTGTTCTTTATTTTTGTTCCGATCAACTGTGGAATCTGCAGGTCTATCCGTGTCAATATAACGTTTTCAGAAATTAATATATCTTCAAAAGATATTTCCCAAGTCACATAAATGAAAATTCACAGAGGATGTTGAATTGATGGGAACCTGCACAAAAGCATAATTCACAAACATAGAAATGTAAATCATTTTGTATTGTACAGTCATTGAAAAGAAATCCAAAAAAAGAAAACCTAACACTGCACAAACCAAAGAAAACATTGTTATCAACAAGTTAATCCAATTATCCACTTTAAAGAGTAGAAGAAACTTCCTTTACATGATTTTACATTTCACTTACTCAATAAAAGTAAGATTAATTAAGCAACGTACCAGTAAACTCACTTCACATATATGGTAAAATATTAACAAAAAAATAAATCATTAACTCAGATGTTTTATACTTACAGATAGGTAAATATCTCAACTTTATTCCTCCCGTCAACCCCCCTATGCGCTCTCCGCTAGGCATACTACTCTCTGCATGTAGTCCTGCACCCCCTCCGTTCTACCCTTAATGTGTTCGACACCGAACAATCCGCATTTCTCAATTCTAGGGTCAGATCGGCAAAAGTATGCTGTTCCATTTTTTTTTTCTAACTAGACTTATAAACACGAGCAGAAAACACACACACTATCAAATCAAAGAGTCACCTACCTTGGCTGATGTCTATAGTCGTGCGGCTGCTTCTATTTTCGTCTTCTTTTTTCTTTCTATCTGGTAGTTTTAAGTCCGTTGAATTTCAATCGTCGCCGTGGCAACCAGCTCGCATCTAACTGTTTTGTTGTCTCAAAACAGCAAGTCACTAGGCACCAATTATTAGTCTTCTATCTGGTCGTACGACGACAAAACACGCATATATATAAAAATATGAAGTTATATTTTTATTAATGACGATGGACCGTGTAGAATAGGGAACAGAGAATTGAGAGAGCGCGCTTCAAATGGGTTGACGGGAGTGTAGTCGTATCTGTTGTGTCTCTCTTCACCGGCCGATCTCTGTCGCTCCTCTACTACTACTCTGGCGAATCCGAGTGACGAGGTCTTTATATAATCTTCCAGAACCGGGACTTTTTCTTCCGGTTTTGCCTCGCCCACGCACGAGACACCTGTTCTGTTTGCCTCTGTAGTTATTTCCGCTGCTGCCGCAAATAAGGTCAAAATTACATCCGTTCCTTTCAACGACCGGAAACACCCTCGCTTGCATCAGCCTTCCTCGGGTGGGGCCAGATTGTTATATTACAATAGTTACGATAGAGTCGGAAGAAATGATTCCGGTGGGTAATGGCAGCCGAGCAAGCGGGTGAGAACCATGGAGACGAATGAGATTTAAGCTGGAATTTCCTAGCAGAGATGAAGGCATCAATGCCAGCCTTAACCCAGGAGGAGACCTCGGATGCACATTCTTCGATGGGAAGACTAAAGACGTTGTTCCAAGGGATGTCACAGAGGAAGTCTCGGAACGAATCCCAGTCTGCTCTTTGATAGCAGTAGGATATTCTACTTGTCTGTGTTTCATGGGTCGGGCGGGAGTGGAGTGAAATATTGACGGACACTACAGTGTGGTCAGAGTTTCCAAGTGGGCAGAGTTGTCTGGTAGTGCAAGAGTCTGGGATGGAAGTGAAGCAGAGGTCTAGAAGTGAGTCCCTTCCGTTAGGGTTGTCGGAGAAACGCGTGGGGAAGTCCACTACTTGCGTAAGGGATTGGGTGATTGAAAAGTTCATGGTGTGGACACCAGCAGCGTCAGTGACAGCGTTCTTCAGCCACTTGGTGTGGTGGGCGTTAAAGTCACCAAACACGAATACATGGGCAGAGGGATGGGTAGAAATGGCTTTGTCAATATTGTCAGAAATGATGTCAAGTAACGAACAGTCAGGGGAGGAAGGAGAGCGGTAGAGAAAGAAGAGATAGCTAATCGAGCTGAGAAGTGAGAGGCGGAAGCACATGAAAGAATGATCTGGGGATTCAAAAGATGACACCCTAGCTAAAGGAAGTTGTTCGCTGACATAGACACAAAGCCCATGCATATGAACATTGGAGTCCTTCCTGAAGAGGGGAAGGTAGCCAGGAACGCAGAACTCAGATGAGGGGATAAAAGGGTTAAGATTAGTTTCACATAGGGCTAATATATCAGGTGAGTTATTATGGAGGAAAGAATCTACGCTGGGGAAGTTGGTGCGGGTGCCGCGTATGTTAGTGAAAGAGATGCAGACAGGTTTAGGCGTTTTCAAATGAGCTGGTTTAGTTTTGTTATTATGTTTGCTTTTTTCCATAGTAATTCAGTTAAGGAGTGGTCTTAGAATAGAATCAGTCGGTCAATCATTTGCAACTTGTGAAGGATGGAAACTGGCGCGGCCTACAACATAATGGTCTCGGGGTTGCCCACCGAACGTTCATGCAGGGACGCCCGTCCATGCGCGATATGGCACTACAAGAACCCCGGTATTATTCAACTGTTGATCAGAGCAGCCTCTCAAGACGCTACGCAAGATTTCGGGCTCCTAACTACCAGTCGGAAGCAGCAACCAGGAAACTGCCAACCCGGTACCCTCAGAATGTAAAGACGTTGCCACCATACTACGTAACTGCAAAGAGCTTCCAGCTGAACTAACACCAAGACCAGAGAAAGGGGATGAACCGGGAACCCCTTCCTAAACAAGAAACAAGGTGATCACCTCTAAACTCATTCAAAAGAAGTGGGTGGAGTGTGAGACCGGGCGATAGTAGAAACTATCTACTCCAATTAAAAAAAAAAGAAGAAAAAAAAATATATATAATGCACACAGATACAAACGTATAAACGCATATATATATATATATATATATATAATTATGTACTATCGCATTATATGATTATGAGGTATAATCAAAAACATGCCGAAAAACCCATTAGAATCTACAAGTTTTCTATGACAAAATTATTTTTCATTGAATCTTATTGCAAGTGAATTAATCATGTGATTCAAACAATACCCAGCAGAATATCACATCATAATTATATTCATGACTTCATTTCTGTCTGCATAAATGTAACTGAAAATAATAAACATTTAAAAACGTCAATTTTCATGTTTTTATGTGAAGTATAATGCTATGTGATGAGAGATGGAAATTCACCGTGTACCTTGAATCGTTTTTATATCTTTGTTGTGTAGGTTGGTCTGGTAAATTCTTGTTTTCCATTACGAAAAGTTTCAGTCAGTCAGTAAGTCCATCGCCATAAGTGATACACGCTTTCGGAGATCACGTCTCGAAAGAGATATGACTGACTGGGCAGAAGATTATCCCGCAGTAGGTTGCCATTACTTTCGACGGTAGACTAGTTGCTAGCCAAGGCTATAGAACTCAATCTGTTCTGTTATTTAACCCATAACTGGGGGAAGAGACGGATTAATACTTTTTCCATGGGTATTTTCACATAAGTGATTGCCAGGAATTCAACTGGAATTTGAACTCGGCTCCCGGATTTGTCGTTCTCAACTGATATCCACTGCACCATAACGCACATCGAAAAGGTTAGATTGATGAAAAAACCATGTCTTAGATAAATACTTCTATCATATTTGATGGAAAGGTCTCGGTAACTTTCCTTTGAAGTAAATTGTTTTATCTTTTGACAAATATGACGTTTTTAGATCGATATTGTGTTCAAATTTATTTCTCTGTATGACCAGTGCATTAGTTAAATTATTATTTATGAAAGATTTTCTGTGTTCATAGATACGATTTTTTTTTTTTGCTTGTTTTGCTCATGTACTATAAGGGAAAAGTTTGGCAACTTATTTTATATATGCTTGCCTCCGAAATATGACCGTCCCTGTTTTCTCCATATCTAACGATATCTGTAATAGTTTTTGAAGTTATAGTGACGATTTTGATGTTGTTTAACCCTCTAGGGCCATTCGTATCATATTTGATACAGTATTTCCCTATAAGGAAACATTTGGTATTTCCCTATAAGGAAACATTTGGTATTCATTGACTGAGCAGTCAGTACTGCTTTCATTTGAAATTTATAAAATATTTCTCTTAAAAAATTTTTCAGGAAAATATTTCTTTCAAGGCTTGTTTTCATACTGTATCAAATATGATACGAATGGCCCTAGAGGGTTAAATAATATAATATGATTAAGGCTTCTACTTGTCATAAAGTGGGGGATCAGTTCTATATTGTTATGAAGTAATAAACAGATCCCCCACTAATTACTACTTAACCCTCTAGGGCCATTCGTATCATATTTGATACAGTATTTCCCTATAAGGAAACATTTGACATTTCCCTATAAGGAAACATTTGGTATTCATTGACTGAGCAGTCAGTACTGCTTTCATTTGAAATTTATAAAATATTTCTCTTAAAAAATTTTTCAGGAAAATATTTCTTTCAAGGCTTGTTTTCATACTGTATCAAATATGATACGAATGGCCCTAGAGGGTTAAATAATATAATATGATTAAGGCTTCTACTTGTCATAAAGTGGGGGATCAGTTCTATATTGCTATGAAGTAATAAACAGATCCCCCACTAATTACTACTTAACCCTCTAGGGCCATTCGTATCATATTTGATACAGTATTTCCCTATAAGGTAACATTTGGTATTTCCCTATAAAGAAACATTTGGTATTCATTGACTGAGCAGTCAGTACTGCTTTCATTTGAAATTTATAAAATATTTCTCTTAAAAATTTTTCAGGAAAATATTTCTTTCAAGGCTTGTTTTCATACTGTATCAAATATGATACGAATGGCCCTAGAGGGTTAATAATATAATATGATTAAGGCTTCTACTTGTCATAAAGTGGGGGATCAGTTCTATATTGTTATGAAGTAATAAACAGATCCCCCACTAATTACTACTTAACCCTCTAGGGCCATTCGTATCATATTTGATACAGTATTTCCCTATAAGGAAACATTTGGTATTTCCCTATAAGGAAACATTTGGTATTCATTGACTGAGCAGTCAGTACTGCTTTCATTTGAAATTTATAAAATATTTCTCTTAAAAAATTTTTCAGGAAAATATTTCTTTCAAGGCTTGTTTTCATACTGTATCAAATATGATACGAATGGCCCTAGAGGGTTAAATAATATAATATGATTAAGGCTTCTACTTGTCATAAAGTGGGGGATCAGTTCTATATTGCTATGAAGTAATAAACAGATCCCCCACTAATTACTACTTAACCCTCTAGGGCCATTCGTATCATATTTGATACAGTATTTCCCTATAAGGTAACATTTGGTATTTCCCTATAAAGAAACATTTGGTATTCATTGACTGAGCAGTCAGTACTGCTTTCATTTGAAATTTATAAAATATTTCTCTTAAAAAATTTTTCAGGAAAATATTTCTTTCAAGGCTTGTTTTCATACTGTATCAAATATGATACGAATGGCCCGAGAGGGTTAATAGATAGATAGATAGATAGATAGATAGATAGATAGATAGATAGATAGATAGACTGAGATTAACCCTCTAGGGCCATTCGTATCATATTTGATACAGTATGAAAACAAGCCTTGAAAGAAATATTTTCCTGAAAAATTTTTTAAGAGAAATATTTTATAAATTTCAAATAAAAGCAGTACTGACTGCTCAGTCAATGAATACCAAATGTTTCCTTATAGGGAAATACCAAATGTTTCCTTATACGGAAATACTGTATCAAATATGATACGAATGGCCCTAGAGGGTTAAATGAGATAATTGTTCTGGATAGTGGATGTTACAATTCTACAGAAGAATGATGAGGATACTCTGGACCGAACATGTGAGCAACGACAATTTTGAATAGGATGAAAACAAAAAGGAAACTTTACTTAACTACAGGAAAAGACAGCTGAAGTTTCTGGAAAATTTAATGTGGAAAAAGGGCTTGAAGCATCTAATACTCATTGGACAGATGGAGTGAAAGAGGAGCCAGGGAAAAACTCTAGATATATTTGATAGGCTTGAGCAAATAGATGGTAGAGCATGTTTTGGGAATAGCAACAGGAGAAAGGGTGTTAAGAATTACAAGGGATCGGGAGATGTGGAGGGCCATGGTCACCTGAGTGCTTAACGAACATGAAGAAACAAATAAAACTTTAATAAATCTTATACACACTATGTCAAAAACGAACACATTTTTACGAACATAATAAAAAAAATGAGTAAAAAATTTAATCGCAGTATCTTATCGATTGCTCATGATGAAACTAATATACAAGTGGGATTTCTACGCAAATACAAACACATCTATACAAGGTGATTGAAAAGTAACTCCCTATTTATGTAAGATCGACTTTTCCGTTTTGTAAAAATTATAGTTATACACAAAGTGAACAGGTCCTGGGCATGACGTTAAACTGCATCTGGCAACAAGGCCTCTGAATGGGAGGTTGTGAGGAGAATGGAACCCCCTTTAATTGCTGTTGTTCCCAGGTCCACCCTGACCCGGCGTACTAGAACTTGTTAGGGTCCCAGCTATGGGCAAATAGTTAACCCCCAAACTGGGGTCAAAAAACTCGGAAACTATCCAAATACACTTTAATAGAAATATATACATAAAAATGAAATTTTATAGAAAAATGTACAATTTTGAAGGAAAAATATTGTCAACAATACATTTTTTAAGGAAAAAATTATCATAACACATTTTTTGAAGGAAAAATTTTATTTTCAGTAAAACATTTTTGAATGCAAAACTAGAAAACATTTTCATTTTTCTAAAATAAAAAGAATAAAAACTAAAAGTTTTATTAAAATCTGACTAAATCAACCTTTTCGCTATAACCGTACATTAAAACAGAATACCTTAAACCCCGCCTTTCTGACATTAAATTACCCACAAAGGTTGATATGCCGTTTAACAAAATTCAAAACTCAAAACAAAGTAAACATATATACATTTAAGACTATATATATATATAAAGTATTCAAATGTATGCATGTTAATTTTTAATTCAATTAAATTTTTTTTATCTCACCCCAAGCAAGGCATTCTACTGCCACTGTTGCGCAGGGAGTTACATAGGGGAAAGTGATGTGAAAGAGGGGTTAGTTATAGGAAAAGTCAGAAGGAGGATGATAGATGTATGAGAATATCGAGGATGGGGGGTGAGTAAATGAAAAAAGAGCTCGAGAGTTAGTGTGATATGAGACGTCTATTGACCTTACATTTAAATTCCTGGCGATTGTAACTGTCAAGGAAGCAAGTATATGGAAGGGAATTCCATAGGTGGTATGTGCGTGAAAAGAAGTTGTTAGGGTAGAAAATGCGGTTACATTTTATCGTTTTCACTTTAAAAGGGTTGGGCCTAGTTGCTAATCTACATATAATTTCAAAATTTGTTTCTATTTCTTTGTCTTTGATTTTAATGAACAGATGGTTAATTAACAGATAGTCTTTGCATTTTTCAAGTTTATTTTAATAAATCATATTTTCTTTATATATACCGTACAGGGGCCCGACAATATTTTTCAGACACTTTAGTATTCGACTTTCCGAGTACCATAGAGTGGCGAAATTCCTTCAATAAAATAACATAAACATATAAAGACAATACCTCTAATAAAAATGGAAGAAAATCGATTAGGTAAGGAAAAATATTTATTTTTCATCATTTTTTACAAAACACACGCGACATTATTTTTCGGACATCGTTGAAAAACTCTTAATAATCTGTAATATCACCTTTCTTCTCAATAACTTTTATCAATCTCTCTTCATAATGATCAAACATATGCACAATAACATCTCTACGTGTTTCTAGTAGTTGTTTTTTGGCATCTAGTATCCGTTCCCGTAGTTGAGCCTCTTTCGTTATTTCAGGTCCATCATAGACAAGTTGCGCAAGCATTTCCCAAACATTTTCTATTAAATTTAGATCTGAGCTTTTTGCAGGCCATTCCAAAGTAGTCATATTCACTTTAGCCATCCA
Organism: Ascarosepion bandense; assembly: GCA_037127315.1. Classification (NCBI taxonomy): domain Eukaryota; kingdom Metazoa; phylum Mollusca; class Cephalopoda; order Sepiida; family Sepiidae; genus Ascarosepion; species Ascarosepion bandense. Next base: position 1,226,218 of record JBBBDQ010001654.1, on the reverse strand, counting down.
TTCTTTCATGAGTTTTGACACATGGATGCTGCAATTGTCTTGCTGTAGAACGAAATCATTCCCTATCTCTCTTCTTATTCTTGGTAGGGCTTTCTCGTCCAGCAACTGTTTGTAGCTTTCGCTGTTCTGTCGTCCTTTCAGCCACTCCAACCCTATATTTCCATTAGCAAAGATCATAACCCAAACCATAACTCCTCCTCCTCCCATCTGTCGTTTGTTCAGTACAGCAGGCTCACCCCTTCTCTACCAAGTATACCATCCATCGGGCCCATCAAACTTGAAACGCTTCTCATCAGTAAATATAACCTTCTTAAAGTCAACATGCTTTGTTAACCACCTTTTAGCACACTCCAGTCTTGCTCCTTTGTGTTTCTTTGTTAGTGTAATTTTTTCTTAGCCTTTGCATACTTCAAACCAATCCTATGCAGCGTCATTTGTACTGTTCGGACGTTTACATCCAATTCACATTTCTTCTTCACTTTTCTTGCTGTAACTTATTCTCCAGATGTCAAAAGCCGTGTCACAGTCCTCTTCATTCTCCTTTCAGTCCTTTTGCCAATTGATCTTTTCCGTCCTCTCTTCTTTTTCCGCTCGGAGTTTGTCTTCAGCATATATTCGACCGTTGATTTCGACAGCTACAAATCCATGGCGATCCTTCTGATGCTGAGGCCATCATCCCGCTTCTTCCGTGCCAAACAAACGACTTCTTTTGAATGCATTTTACCTCATTAAACTTAATTTGCCAGTTTTGCCAGTAAAATAGAACAGATAATTGATTCTCATGATGACAGCTAAGTGTACAAGCAAAAAATTTGCATACAGCAACATATACATGAACTTAGCTCTTAATAAAATAGGATTTTTTGTCATGTCCGAAAAATAGTGTCGCGCAAATTTTCGCAAAAATCACAAAAAAACTAAAATTATCAAAGCCAAACTAAAAAAATGATTACACTAGTAGTGGATTTTCACTCCTCAACTACGTACTTACAATCTCAAAAGTTTTTGGCACTAGTAACCACCTTGAAGTACTTTTTTCAAAGTGTCCGAAAAATATTGTCGGGCCCTTGTATGTAATTCGAATTTGAATTTCACGAAAAACAAATTTTCCAAAAATTCTTACGGAAACTGATCTAAACTTATTTGTAAATGCAACTTTGTCTGTGTGTGTGTGTCCGTTACCTATAGACTCCGAAACGGTTGAATTTACACAGTTGTACTATAAGCGTATGCAAGTGTTCTTAGCTAGGTTTTGTATCGAGGTACCTCCGATAAATATCGAAAATCGATAATCGAAAAAATCGGGTTATAGAAGGAGTGGTCCGATTTTAATCAAATTTGATACACTTATACACAAAGACATAAGAAACGATATTCAGGAGTTTCAAGGTTGCAGTTCTTACAATAATGAAGAAAATTTTATATCGATACAAGGAAATAAATATTTGACTTGCATCCATTCATTTTTTCTTTCAGTCTACGGTTTTGCTTTAACTGGAAACAACTATTGCTTTTTAGTCTTTCGTGCCAGCGTCTAAAGAGTCTAAGCTCTAATGCCATGGATTAGTATTAAAGCTTTCATTACACCCGAGCAACGCCGGGCTATACTGCTAGTATGCCACTAATATAGGCATTTATATCCGCACAAATTCGAGCACGCTTACAAAATCAGATACAGTGATTGTAAACAGCGCTCTCGAACGAAGTGACATATAAATCGAGCTAATATACTTCATGCTGTATTCACATGCATGTAAACCACAGCCAAGAGACTTATCTAGGAGTGACAGCAGAGACTAGGCGTTTGTTTGCGTAATATTATTTATTGCTAAATTAATCGAATATTTGCCATAGGAGTGAACGTTTCGAAATTAGCTTCCAGCTTCCAGATAAAAATAAACAGATTCGTAACTTAATACGAATCTCTATACCAGTGCACGTTACCACCGTCCCAACAGCACAGCCAGCCAATGTCTCAGACTCTTTTTATTGATCAAAAACATTGCAGACGCACCAATCATCACTGTTGGTCTCGTTCTCAATCAGAGGCCCTGGCTCGTGCCAATTAGCATAAACGAACAAATGTCAAAGAATGTACTTTTCTTGGACCAAACTTGCGAGAGGAGAGGACGCAGCTGACAAAATGACGAACTGTCTAGCGTGCGTTTATAACGTATCCATTACAAAACAGCAGCTGGACAAGCAAAACATCTTGACAGCTTTTGGCTCTGGTAGGTGTGAATGTGTATCGTCACAGCTATGACACACATAACATATATACAGAAATAGCTCATCTTCATTGTAGAAATGAATAAAACGATGGAAATAGAAAATCTATTAAGATTAGCTATTCCTGTACTAGTAATATGTACAAAATTATCATTTCCCATATGTTATAGCCTGTTTAGGCCAGGAAGAAAGGCACGGAAAAAGAAATGGAGGTGTAGCCAGTGTATTAGAATAACATAACATATATACAAATAAGAGTGTTAGTGGTCAGCAGATAGAAGTGTACGTCCGAACTGTATAGTTACACTGCCTCAAGACTGCTTCTCGGCTGTCTCTCGACTGCTGCAGAAGTTTAATATTTATGGAGGAGGAAGTGTATATTCCACTGTAAATAGGGTACCATAACACCATAATAACCAAGTTTTAAGGAATCTCTATGAAAGTAACACTAAACCCGAAATTCTACCACCATGCAGATCCAAGAAAAAAAATTCGGTTGAAGGTAAATTTAGATATAATAATGTGATCTACAAAGCTACCATCTCCCGTAAAGAGAACAAAGAAAATTAAAACGTGTACATCTGAATTTCGGCGGGGGTTCGGAAACAAAAATTTAATTCTCAGAGACACATTTTTACCAACCCTAAATTAAAAAAAATTCCGGCAGCCCTTTCCCGAAAATACACAGATAGATAGAAAATTATTACACTCAGCCCGTATTCATAATAGACTCAGTGATGGATATCTGTGCTTAGTAATAAAATTAGTATATTAAAAGATCAATGTCAAAATTTACTTCTTAAACAACGAAACGAATGAATTAGCAAGTGTCGTTATCGGAATAGATTTAAACTGCTTTAAAAAGGTTTAACTATACACTTCCTTACAATTTAATCATTATATTTTATAGCCTATTTTTGATATTGTCTAGAATTTAAATTTGGATACTCTTAAGATTATTTCTGTCGGCTACACTTACCTCTCGGTCAAACTGAAGCCTTCCGCCCCAAAAAGTTGTGCGCTGCTCTCTCTCTCTCTCTCTCTCTCTCTCTCTCTCTCTCTCTCTCTCTCTCTCTCTCTCTGAGGTTGAAGAATGCATGTCTCTAGTAGGCATGTTGCAATATCTTTTACCCAAATGGGAAATCTGAATTTACATATGAAATAAGTGAATATCTGCTCTATAAATCAAATTTACATCGAGCTATTTGACCTAATATTCCTAGAATTCATTGCGATTGTTTACTAATACTATCCTGGATTTAGTACTTCTACACAGAATCGACCTTTACATCTTAAAACTTACGTACAAAAATAGGAGATCAATAGTTACAAAAGGCTACCTTTTAATTCTTTGGTGTATCGGCTAGTATGCTTACCCTATGAATCGCAGTAGGCCAGCAACTGCCTCGGTATGGTGGCTACGGACATAAATATTTCTAACTGTAGCAATTCACATTAAAATGCTTAAATACAGTCATAGATGTAAGAAAATGACTTTTGATTTTTGATTTCACAATAAAATTTAATATTTAAGTAACGATTAAGCAATTTTTAAATTTCCCCCCGAGGAACACGCCCCAAAAACTAGTAACGTCAACAAAGATTTCGTTGTTGATTTATGAATCTTAGGCTGCGTTTACACCGATTATTATTTCTCTTTGTTGTGCTAAATAGCATAAAATCTATATTACTTAGCAAGATTCGTAATATTATATATATATTATGAATTAAAAGTAGATTTTGACATGAAAATTTTTATGTTTCGAGACAGAACCTCGTAATCAGGCAATGTTAGATGTTGGTTGTGAAAAGGTTTTACATTTAAAATCTAAATCTTAAATGTAAAACATTTTCACAACCAACATCTTACATTGCCTGATGACTAGATTCTATCTCCAAACATAGACATTTCCGTGTCGCAATATACTTTTAATTCATAATTATTTTATTATATTAAATTTTTACAATATTTATTGTATTGAGCATTGTTTATAAGAAAATAAGAGCCACAGAACTAAAAATCATAAAACCTTGATTCCTCTTAACCTGGATATATATATATTTAATAAATGTATGTTTTCTTTTTATTTCGCTATCTACAGATAAACTTTTCAACTTACTGCCACCATTGAATGCTTATCATATTTTAGCAAGCATCTTAAGTGAGAAAAAACCATGTGAAACGACACTCAAAAATAGAAATGCAAAACTGTTTGGCCAGCTGAATTTTGCTTAATCTTTTTTATGTTTCACCACTAAAAAGAATATATTTTTTCGAAACAAGATTGATTTTCTTCTACCTATAAGTAAATTCTAACATAAAAAAATCAAAAGAAACCAAAGAGAAGCATAGTCAAAATATCTAAGAATAACAACCAGCAAGCAATTAAACTTTGAATATCAAGAGGTATAGAGAAATCCTTTCAAATTTTACTGGCCGTGGATTGAATCAGTCGAACTATGTTTATCTTCGAAAGCAGTATCCCTGAATATTATGGAGACGAATTCTGACAGAAAAAACCTTAGTGAAATAAAACTGATAGACGAATGATTGATGGGTTCAAAATTCAAATTGGTGCCAGTATATGACACGAAATAATCCTTCAAGAATTGAAAAAAATTCCTTTCAAGGAATGAAGCAGGTTTAGTAAAATGGAATTTGAATCCAACATTATGTTGTCAAAATGGGTTGTGCCCTGAGATGCAGATTCTTTGAATGAAATCACTTTCAACGATGATGAAGATGCAATTATGAATTTATTGGAATATAAGCAGGAATGTAAAAAGACCATTGTTAAACAACAAAAACTGATATTTTGTGGTTATGATTCTGATGTTTTAACAATGCATAAAACCGGAATGGCTCAAGAAAAATGGTTGAAATTGCCGATAGCTTGAATAGGACCAAATGCATAGTGATGCTGAAGGAGCATTTGAGAGTAAATTTAAATAAAACTATATTACGCAAATTAAGGAAACTGGTTATAAACAACCGACAATATGAAATGATTTGTTTGAACATTATTTTTGATCGATACTCGTAATTAAGTAGGTATTCTGTTTATAATCAAACAGTATTATATATTTATTTCTGAATATTTACGATTACACTCTATTATAAAAGAAGAGGTTGTGTTTTATTAGTTAAACACTGACTGCATGTACCTGATGTATACACGTATATTTTTCTTGTCAGTGAGTTACTTATATTTGCTTTTGATATTTAATATAAATTCAAAAATATACACCTATACACAATTTTACTGAGTTTTAAATAAGACAAATATATCACACTCTTAACCGGTCTAGACAGGACCTACCCGGTGCTAAATTAAAAAAATTCTAAATTTTAAGCAAAGAGATATATTAAACCTTAAACGTTTAAATAATTATTATATATCATTTTTCCTTCGAAAATTAGTCGGAGAGTTTGTTTTTTTTTGTCTTTTTTTTTTCTTATTTAAGAAAACTTTTTGCTGGTCGACAATTGAATTAAAATATACATTTTTACAAGTATATACACACACAATATGAAAGAAATTATAATATATAAAATATCATTTTAATGAGATATAATATTCTTGTTCGCCAACACCACCTGAGTTCTTATGGCTCCTATATTTCAACTGAATATATTTTTCTATTCAGTCAGTTAAGTGCCATCGCTTTGGGCGATCATGTCTCTTTTGAGTCATGAGTGAGTGGGCAGATGATTATCCCGCAGTAGGTTGCCATTGCATTCTGCGGTAGACTGGTTGCCAGCCAAGGCTATAGAACCCAATCTGTCCTATTATTTAACCCATAACTAGAGGGAAAAGACGGATTAATACCTTTCCCATGACTATTTGTGCGTAAGTCAATATTCTAAATAGACAACACTTGAAATAAAGTTTTAACATGTCATCAGCGAATCGACACTCACTAAACTAGTTTTCTTTAATAACTTTAAGTAAATCTATAAATGCAATATTTTATGAGCGTGTCAGAAATATTCTTTATTTATATTTTTCATTTATTTACATTATTCTCCAACATCTATCCTTTATATTTCACCATTCATTAAAAGCCCTTTAAGAATCGACTAATGTCATGGATGTGCGTTGTGGTGCAGAGAATATCGGCTCGGAACGAGAAATTGGGGAGCTGAGTTTGAATTCCAGTTGAATTCCTTTCATTCACTTTTTATTTGTATTAATCCGTCTCTTCTCTCCAGTTATGGGTTAAATAACAGGACAGATTGGGTTCTATAGCCTTGATTGGCAACCAATCTAACGCAGACAGTAATAGCAAACTACTGCGGGATAATCTTCTGCTCAGTCAGTCATGTCTCCTTCGAGACATGATCCCCCAAGCGTGTATCACGTATGGCACTTAACTGACTGAATGTCAGGGTATAATCTACAGCTGAACACGAAAACTACATTAGTGTTTTTTATAGTTTTATTCTTACAACACTTCTGATTTTTCAGTAAAACCTGCAATTCTGAATTGGTAAATGCTAAGGCAAATTGAATTTGTTTAGTTTGACATCATTAAGAAATATGCCTTTCGAATATCATGTAAGCTGGATAGACTATCTCATGATTATATCAATAAATGTTCGTTGCTTATTTTAGGAGTGCGATTTTGAATTTTGGTAGCCTAGCAACAGAGAATGGCATCTAGTATCTGTAAAGATGAAGAATTTATACGCATCCCGTCTCAAACGCATTAAATCACTTCTTTAAGCTCCAAGAAGTCTCGTAAATATTAAATCAATTGAATTTACGATTATGTAATACATTTTGTTAGTCTTTTTTTATTCACAGCGCTTGACTTGGTTATATGAGATTGACTAAATCTTTTACACAGTCATTTATGTGAATCATATTGCGTCTTCAACGATCCTTTAAGCAATGATTTTTCATGTTGTACCAGAAACATCTAGGCAATTACTCTTTTTTAATCTTCTGCATTGAATTAAAACCCCTAAGACGCAATAGTTATTGCGTGTCATAGTATACGAGAAAAGAGCAATACAAAAGAGAGAGAAAACAATAAATGAACAGGTCCCACCATTTCACAGATTAATCAAACGCAGACGACAATTCTACTCCTTCGACTTCTTCTCTCGCACTTCCCGCCTGTAGAACTCGCTTCTTTATTCTTGCTTTCTTGACGGCTACAACCTCCAGGAATTTAAATGCAATGTCAATACTCATCTCTTAACCACTTTACTCTAGTTCTTTCTTCACCACCCTGTATATCATTTTCTTTCTCTCCACCTTCGCAACTGTCATCACACCTGTATTCCCATCCTTCTCTTGCTCCTTTCTAACTGGTTCGTCTTTCTCTTCACTCTTTTCTACTTAATCTTTTAACTCTTATGTAGCCCCCTGCACATCAGTGCCGTTGCCGCCTTGCTCGGGGTGATACGATAAAAAAAGAAGTAATAAGTAGACATAAAATAATAAGTAACATCGCATTTAAATTTATGAAGATCAAAGCTTACTGGAAAGCAAGGAACCGGAAGAGAGTTTCATAAGCTAGAAGTGAAATAGAATAATTTTTAGTATATACCTTTCTGTTATATATTGCCATTTCAAATATAAAATTATCAGCGCTTCCAGCTCTTAAATTTATAAACTATGTACCACAGTGGAAAGTTACCAGATCAATCACCATGAAAATATTTACAGAAAAGACACAGGCACCCTACATTACGCCGGTGAAAAAAATTACTAAAGTTGTGATGCCAGATTAGGACCAATAATATTGCAGATTCTTTTCTGGGTTTTATTAATAATTTCTAAATATATAGCAAGCGCACCAAACCTGATGTGGCAACAATACTCAAACGAAGGGCGTAAATATGAAAATATAGTTTCTTGAGATAAAAATTGTCTAACATGACATAGGAATCAACATTTTCCTAGCAGCAGACATAACGATTGATACAATATAAGGCTTCCACTATATGTTAATGGAAAACTTTCTCCGAGAAGTCTCAGTGAATCACCCTCTTGTGGTATAGCATCAGTCATACTAATAGAAGTTAAAATTTGTTTTCTCAGACGTCTAAACGAGAGAAATTTCGTTTTGGTGTCGATAAATTTAACAAATTTATTACATCATCAGGTTAGATATTGAGTTGCCATCAGGAAGGTCTTTCATAAAAATTAGAAACAGCGTAGACCCGAAGAAGAGTGACCATTCAAGATAATTTCCATTTCGTGTTTCGATAAGACAGATTGGATCAGTTCAAAATAGATCCAGAAATAAGATAGGCTTTCAAATTGTGAAGAAGGCTAATCTGTCAAACCCTGTCAAATGCATTCGAGATAACTTAAACAACATCATAAAATTCACCAATCTAATCTAAAGCTTGATAAAATCTTTCAGCAGGAAATGTCTTGTGATATCATATAAAATTTTTAGCTTTTAATGTATTACGACGATTGGAATATAGTTTTCAACAAGAGAAAAATAGTAAAATGCGAACTATAAGTAAAGATATCAAAATTAAAAACATATATTAATTTAAAAATCTAGAAAACTTTAACCAAATCTAGAAAATATGACACTAAAAGGCAAAGGTGTATTAAAACAGAAAATGCCTTACAACAACTTCAAGAAAACGGAAGAAACAAAGAAAATGAAAAAAAAAGAGAGGAAAGGAACAAAGAAAAGAGAAGAAACAAAGAAAGAAAAGAAACAAAGAAAATGGAAGAAACAAACAAAAAAGAAGTAAGAGGGAAAAAGAAAAAACAAAAGGAAACAAAGAAGAGGAAAAACAAAGAAAAGAGAAGAAAAAAGAAGAAGAAAGAAACAATGAAAAGGGAAGAAACAAAGATAAGGGAATAAAAAAGAAAAGGGAATAAAAATAAAGGAAAGAAACAAAGAAGATGAAAGAAAAAGGAAAGAAACAAAGAAGAGGAAAGAAACAAAGAAAAAGGAAGAAACAAAGAAAAGGAAAGAAACAAAGAAAATGGAAGAAAAAGAAAAGGGAAGAAACAAAGAAGAGGAAAAACAAAAAAGCGAAAATAAACAAAGAAAATGGAAAAACAAAAAAGCGAAAAGAAATAAAGAAAATGATAAAACAAAGGAAACAAGAAAAACAAAGAAAAGAAAAGAAAGAAAGAAACGTCAGGAAAAAGATAACGAAAGAAACAAAGAAGATTAAAGAAAAAAGAAAAGGGTATAAACAAAAAAGAGGAAGGAAACAAAGAAACTTGAAAAACAAAAAGGGAAAAAACAAAAAAATGGAAAAAACAAAAAAGTGGAAGAAAGGAATGAAAAGGAAGAAACAAATTAATGGAAAGTAACTAAGAAAAGGGAACAAAAAAGAAAAGAGAAGAAACAAGGAAGATGAAAGAAACTACGAAAAAGAAAGAAACAAAGAAACGGGAAGTAATATAGGAAAGTGAAAGAAGCAAAGAAAAGGAAGGAAACAAAGAAGAGAAAAGAAACAAAGAAAAGAAAAGAAACAAAGAAATGGAAAGAAACAAATAAGAAGAAAGAAACAAAGAAATGAATTCTGACCTACTCGGGAATATTAACCTTCGTATATGGCATGTAAGGCGAAGCAACTTCTTCAAAGATGGAAAGAAAAATGAAAGAAAGAGAAATGTTTTTTCTAGAGAAGTATACCGATGATATCACAGAATGGGTGTGTAAACAGCAAAAATAAACAAATCTAAAAGACACAGTGGTGATTTTCTGTACTGGATTAGGAAAAATTTGAAAAATGAGGAAAGAAGGTTTGGAAATTTTATACGTACTAAAGAGATTGAGATCCTAGAAATTAGAAGTATTCAGCTATGTGTGGTCATAAGTGCATACAGAGAAAGAGAGGTCCATATGATAATTCGAAAAATAACGGTTATCTCTCAACTTAAGCGTTGTAATGATTATGGAAACATTCTCTCGAGATTATGTTACACATTGCAGTATATCATTGGAAGAATCTGCGTGAGAAGAACTTTCTCTTCAGCAGTTGGATATGAAGTGAGTTTATTCAGTGTATATGGTGTGGTAGGGATCTTGCTGTGTAATTCGATATTTCGTTACTTTACTATTTTAGAAAGTATCAATGCATTTGTATGTCGGCTGCTGTAATCTAGGTTTTATTTTTAATTCCAGAGCCCTTCCTGCAAATAAACTTATTCTGTAAGCATAAAGTAAACAAAGATAATATTGTGATTATACTCTACCTTACATGTCACGTGTGAATTAATAATGCACGACTACATAGTTTTTCAACAATACTGACTCTTCGCTTATTAATTTTACAATTTTTTTTTATCCACATATCGCCCCAACCCAATATGTTGGTATTATCTCAAACGAGAGTGTAAAGCCACTGAAACGAAAGCTGTTATGAGTTTTTCCTGTATTTTTTATAATCATATCGCTCTCCAAGCAAGGCATTATACAGCCACTGGTGCGCAGGGGGTTACATCGAAGGAAAGTCATGAAAAGAGTGACAGATTATAGGGGGTTTCAGGAAAGTGATAAGAGACGGATGAGAATAATGATGAGAGTGGTGTGGACGGAGAAAGGAGCATGAGAGTGATTATATTCTTGGAGATTGTAGCAAAGAAACGGAAGAGAATTTCACAGTCCGGAGGTGCAAGAAAATAAGCTACTGGAGTAGAATTTGCGTTCACATTTTATTGGTTTCACAGTAAAAGAGTTGGACCTAGTTGCTAATCTTGTGGCACGAATAAATTTATATGTAGGGGGCATCAGTGAGCTAAGTTCATCGGAGCAGATAAATGTTTTCAGATTAAAGTTGATTGTAAAGCATGGAAACGGAAGGGATTTCCACAAGAGAGAAGTGCGAAAAAAAACTATTTGCATATTTACAGTTAGATCTCCCCAGCTCAACTGTAAATTGATGAGACCTTGACGCCAGCTTAATACTTCAATTAAATGTTTGAAAAGTCTACGTACCATAGAGATGAGCTCATAAAAAATTGCCATAAATGTATTTATAGAAAATTAATACGATATTCTCAATAATCCGAACTGTTACCAGTGTTTAGTGAAGCTGAGCCACCGGATCAGAATGCCATTTCGTTTTTAAATCTTATCAATTATTAAATAAATAGCAGGAAAACCGGGCCATATGTTAAAGCAATATTGAAAGCATGAACGAATGGTATATATATATATATATATATACACCATTGGGCGCGTATAATGATAATATATGCACTAAAAGTCTGCCTTCTTCCACCGAACACCCATATCACTGACGCCAGTTTGGTCAGGTTTCAATCCTGGGTTAAAAGGCAATCCGAGTCTAACCGTACTGATGAGCTGTGATACAGCGAAACACATCTGTCTGCGGATCACAATATTTACGCTCTCACACCCTGATTGAGCACTCTGGATGAATGGTAGATTTTGAAAAACGGTAGCCACTCTGGCGTGTACTCATCGCTCATTCAGTAAAATGAATTAGAGCAATCTAGCTATTGGGCGTGTATAATGATAATATATGCGCTAAAAAGTATGCCTTCTTCCACCGAATGCCCATAGCCCAGATGTAGAATCCCCGACTGACGGCAATTCGGTCAGGTTTCAATTTTGTGTTAAAACGCAATCGGAGTCTAACCGTACTGATTAGCTGTGATACAGCGAAACAGATCTGTCTGCGGATGACAATATATATATAAGCGAAATTCCGGAGAAAAAAGTTGTCTAGCACGACACAATGAACCGACATTCTTAGCAGCTGGCCTAGCAAAGTATTCAATATAATCTTCCCACTCAGCTGAGAATGTTGGCCTGAAAAGCCTCAACGAGTAATTTCCCTGGAGCTTAGTATCAGCGATACTGACGGAAGGCGTTTCTCAGTTGATTAATGGAGATAAGTTTAATTTTGAAGGTGTTAGAAGTGACAAGTCATCTTTTGCCACAATATATGAAAGGGAAAGAGAGAGAGAGAGAGAGAGAGAGAGAGAGAGAGAGAGAGTAGGCTATCGATTATTTTCTATTTCAAGAAGAATGAGAGAGACAATAAATTATAGAGTATTTTCTGATGATCTTATGCAAATCACACATTTAAATGTTACGGAAATTAACGAAGATTAACGAAACTTGGTTATAAACAACCGACATTATTTTTGATCGATACTCGTATTCAAGTAGATTTTTTTTTTTTAGTTAAACAGTATTATAAATTTATATCTACCGGCCTGATTTTTTACGATAAATTTTTATTACGAAAATGTCTGTCATTCGGTAGGATTCGAACCTGCGAGCCCTATCCACATTTACATTTGTTGACATTACGATACATTTCAGAATCGAAAATTGTGTTATAAAGGCTTGATTAAAACCTCGTTTAGACTAATGGTCATTCGTGGTCGAGAGGTCTAAGACGTGCTAGATTACATCGTAGCTTTCCCTACGTGGGTAGGGGTTGCAGGTTCGAATCATGACGCACATTTTCATAATAATAATTTATCGCAAATAATCAGGTCGGTAGATATAAACATTTAATACTGTTAAATTAAAAAAGCAGAATAGGAGTATCGATCAAAAATAATGTTCATACAAATCATTTCACATTTAAATATCTAATAACAAATTTAACCGCTTAATAATTTGAAATCAGAAAATCTATACATTCATGAATTAAAACTTTATTGGATGAATTTGTGTTGTATGATGTCGTTGCTCACTCCAATTTCACTAGCTAACGCATTAGTTTATTTAAATAAAACAATTGTCTGCATGTGAGGGCGCGAAAAAATTATCAACGAACTCTAGATTTGATTTTTCATGCTGAACTATGACAGCTTCTTTAAGCTTTTCATAGTCACCTGACTTTAAAACGGTGGGTAGTAGTTTGCATATTGTCTCTTGCGGTAATGCAGTCAATATATAAAGTTGCTGAACGGTAGTTTTTATATTCATTATAACAAACTGTGCTTCCATAATTGTAAAGCAAGCATTACATTTGATTCCATGAACATGGGTTGTTTGATAAGAATTATTTGTATCGATTCGTTAGCCCGTGTGATCACTTGATTCATATTCAATTTGTCGTTAAACATCTTGATATAAAAGCCGTATGTTCAGTTTCCTTGCACGTCGTATGTCACCAGTATTGTAACGTAGAAATATGGATGAGGTAATCCACGTCTTATTCAGGACGACACAAAATAAGGAAGTTATATACAAATTTGTAATAACAGCTTGTTTCAAGACAGGTAATCAACATTATCATTTCGTAGATTCGATGAAAGTCAAGAAGTGAAAAAGGTTCATATTAAATTATTAGACACGAAGTAAATTTCTAAAATGATTAAAACAAATTGCGAGTACGTTTTTCACACAAAAGTTGAACGGTTAAATTTGACATAAAGCAAGGTTTCAAAAATGCTTCAAACAAATTGAGAGAGTTCGCGCAAAAATTATATGGTTGAATTTAAAAATAAAAGATTTTTTAAACGTTGAGTCAAGTCCTTGAAAGTTCCGACTTGTTATTAAAACTAGAACCTGGATGTTCCAGTAATAAATTGTATAATGGTTAAGAATTTTGAATCGAAGAGCCGAGTTCTAATTCCCGTTAGTTTCGTTATGTTCACTTTTGTGCAAATACCCTTCGGAAAGATATGAATCCAAATCCCCACCCAAAAGCTATGGGATAATTAATAAGACTTATATAAATAAACCATTCTTATAAATAAATAAAAAACGCTATAATCTGAAAATATTTTTTAGCTTTAAATAAACTGCAAGAAGTTTATAAGTCGTAGTCGGCTTATAGCCTTTTTCACGTTTCCACATTCTAAGCCACAGCTATCTTCGCCGAAGTGATATGGATTACTCACCCCCATTATGCATTGGCAGTAAGAGACTATCTTAACCAAACATTTCCACCGCGTTGTTTCGGAAAAAGGGCAGCATCTAATGGCCACTACGTTAAACTAACCAAACACCAATGGATTTCTTTTTAAAACGGGTTGTAAAAAACAAGTTTTATGAGAGAAATCTTCACATATTAGACGAATTAAAAGCATACATCTCACAAATATTTATTGGTTAAATTGATGCTGATCAGAATTCGTGTTATACTGTGTAACCTATTTTGGCATATATATATATATATATATATATGAGCTGTGATACAGCGAAAAAGGTTTGTTGTTAGTGGATGACTAATATAATATGCTCTCATTTCGATTCAGCTCTTTAGAGATGAACATTTTAAAAACAGTTTCCACTTTTGCAATATAAGCATTACTCTTCAAAAATGAATAGATTTCTTTCGGTGACTGGCGTGTGACTACACTTCGTATATAAAACATGTTAAAATTTCCCTTCTCCGATTCGCTGCGCCTATGGCTTACGGGGTAGCGACTCTGACCGATACCAAATCGGTCAAGTTTCGATCTATGCCAGAAGTAAGTGGACTTGTCTATCCACACAACGTTTGTATGTGGATGACTAATAATATATATATACATACATACACTACCGGCCATAATTATTAGGCCACCCCAGTTATTTTTTTTAAATAATGTATTTCATATTATTTTTAGTATTTATTGCCAAGAGGACAATTCTAAATGAAAACAGAATGGATCTTTTCTTATTATTACTTTGCAAAGTTTTACAATATATATATATATATATATATATATATATATATATATATATATATATTTAAAGGCAAGATGTTTTTGTGTCAGTATTGCTTTTTTGTCTTTCGTGCCAACGTCCAATGAGTCTGAGCTCCATGGCCATGGATTAGTTTTAAAGCTTTCATTATACCCGAGAAACGCCTGGCTATACTGCTAGTATATATATATATATATATATATATATATATATATATATATATATATATATATATAAGGGACCAAATGTAAGCTTACACTTACGATGCATTTTTATCTTATAGAAATTACATTATATTTTTTACAGTTCTATTTGTATACATTTATTTAAGATTTTGCTCGCCATCTTTTAAGACAGTATAATCTGTTAAATGCTCAAAATGTCCTTCTTCAACATTGTAAATTCACTGAAACTTTCATAACAAAAATAAACATTAAGCAAAACGGGGGCTAATGTAAGAGAGAAACACAACGTACAAAGAATGTCAAAGAAAGGATAAAAGAAGGCTGGACATCAAAGAGATAGAAAATGGCAATTTACGTAGCATTTAAAAGTTTAAAGAGTGTAGCTACCAGGGAAGGAAGCAAACTGTGCAGGGCCCGAAGTTTTTTCCGTCTGAATCTATCCTGCACATATATAAATCTACCATCCGCCCGTGCATTGAATCCTGCTGCCAAATCTGGTCGGTTGCCCCTGCTGTTCTCCTCGAGGTTCTTGACATAATACAACGGAGAATCTGTAATGTGATCGATACCAACTTGGCAGACCGGCTGCAGTCTCTCTCTCACCGGCGTGACGTGGCTTCCCTGTGTCTCTTCTATATATACTTTCACGGCTTCTGCTCCGGTGAACTTAGATCACTGGTGCCACCTAGGTACTAATTTGCACGAGATACTAGATTAGCAACTAGGTCCCACCCTTTTACAGTGAAACGCTAAAATGTAACCGCAACTTCTACTCCAACGGTTTCTTTCTCGCACTTCCCAACTGTGGAATTCCCTTCCACATGATTGCTTTCCCGACGGTTACAATCTCCAGGAGTTGAAATGTAAGGTCAATAGACACCTCCTGACACACTAACTCGCATCCATTCTCTCAAACACTCTTCCTATCTGGCCAACCATCAGTCTTGGTATCCTTACCCGTCTATCACCCTCCTTCTGACATTTCCTATATCTAACCACTCTTTCTCTTTACCTTCCCCTATATAACCCCATGCGCAATAGTGGCAGCGGAAAGCCTTGTTTGGGGTGAAATGATTAAAAAAAAATCCAGAAACGAAAATGGCGAAAAAAGAAACTGTTAGCAAAGGCGGTTACATTTAATTATTTTCTATTAACTATATATATAAATACATTTATAACTTCTTCTATTTGCCCTGTACTTTCAGGACGTAGGCGATCATGGCTTTCCACGTTTTCCTATACCTGGTGGTTCTTAGTATATTTCTCCTGTTACACCTCGCAACCCCCGTACCATCATCCACCTCATTCGGCTCTTCAAATATGTTATCCGCCGCCTTCCTTTGTCTCATTTTTCTTTCTATCTGGCTTGTCAGTATCAAGTTCTCTAAGCCCTCCTTCCTCATCGCATATCCCAGCAACTTCAGTTCTCTCTTCCTAATGTTCACTATTAATTTTCTTTTGTTGCCATTCTTTCCAGTACCTCATCATTGTTCACATGCTCGGTCAATGATATCCGCAGCATCCTTCTGTAGAACAACATTTCCTCCGCCTCAGTTTTTTTCTTCATCTTCAATGATATTGTCCAGCATTTACTGCCGTATTGAAGAACTGACGTCACATAGCAATCTAGCACTATCTTCTTTGTTTAGAGTGAAATCTTTCTGTGTCTTAGTATTTTACTCAGCTTCTGAACGCGTCATTTGCCATGCCGATTCGCCTTCGGATCTCTGTGTCGCACTTTCCATTTCCTGTTAGAACACTTCCTAGGAATTTAAATTTTTGTACTTGCTTGATTCTAGTTTCCATTAACTGTATTTGGCATTTTGGGTTGTTCTTTTTGCTGATTACTATGCATTCAGTTTTCTTACGGTTTATTTTCTAGTCCTTTTTTGTCACTCTCCACAGCTACCTTCTGTAGGAGGTCTTGAAGTTTTTATTCGTGTCTGCAATCAGCACTGTGTCATCTACATTTATATATTTATATACATATGTCACAGTAATATCTGGCGACTGGTAACGAATGCTACTCTTAACTATTGCTGACAGGTTCTTATAATTTAGACTAGTTAAAAAAAAATGTTCGATTAATTCATGTTGTGTATATTTTCTTCCATATAATATCTTTCAGAGTGACTTTTGGTATTCTTTGTCTCAAGTTTCTAAAAGAATAGGTTTACATTGGATTTAAAATGTATTTTTTTTTTATCTCTCTCTTCTTTAATGTAAAAAATGAGGACAAAACTGGAAGCAGCGGAAATGTGGTTCTACAGAAGGATGCTGCGGATATTGTGGACTGAGCATGCAAGCAACGATGAGGTGTTGGAAAGAATGGCAACAGAAAGGAAATTAATACTGAGCATCAGGAAGAGAGAACTGAAGATCCTGGGAAATGCAATAAGAAAGAAGAGCTTGGAGAACCTGATACTGACAGGCCAGATAGAGGGAAAGAGAGTTAGAGGAAGGCAGCGCATAAAATATTTACAGGTCCTGATCAGGTGGATGACGGAACAGGGGTCGCCAGGAGTAACAAGAGCAAACATACTAAGAGCCACAAGGGATAAGGAGACGTGGAGAACCATTATCTCCTACGTCCTGAAGAGACAGGGCACATAGAAGTAGAAGAATATAATACAGTTATATATATATATATATATATATATATATATATATATATATATATATATAGTTATTCGAAGACAGTCCTGTTTCACTGTATGACATCGATCAGTACGGTTAGATACCGATTACTTCTAGTCCCGTTTGAAACTGAACCGAATTGACATTAGTTGGCGATTGTACTTCTGATCTATCGGTGCACGAAGGCAAAAAAGAAAGTAAACATTATATACATTGTAAACACACGAAAGTGTTCAAATGACTGAATGAACGATGCGTAAATGTGTGAGTAGCTACTATTTCTAAAGTCTACCAATTCTCCATAGAGTTCAATCGGTTTTCCAGAGCCTAAATTACAGTAACTGTTCACATACCATTTACAATATCACAATGAACCTTTTTAGAACTATTTAATATTTGAAACAAAAGTTTTTTCCGAACAGTCATAAGAAAGATATTTATACATATTACTTCCACAAAAAAGCACTTATTCACGTACAAGAAATTCCAACGAAACCTTAGTTTGATATAATTTTTCTTACATGTTTGAAATTTGTATGTTATATATATGACTTCATTTTCAAATAATGCAATCAATATAAAGGTTTTAAAGATCATTTCGTTACCTACTTGTAAAATGTATAGGCGAAGAGCCAGTATTGTTGAAAAACTCAGGAAGGGTGCATTATTAATTCACACGGAACATATACGGTAGAGTATAATCTCAATGCTTTCCTGTTTTTTTATGCTTACAGAGTAACTGCATTTGCAGAAAGGCCTCTCGAATTAACAATAAAACTATCTAGGTTACAGCAGCCGACATACAAATGCATTGATACTTTCTAAAATAGTAAAGTAACGAAATATCGAATTACACAGCAAGATCCCTACCACACCATATACACTGAATAAACTCATCTTCACTCACTTCATATCCAACTGCTGAAGAGAAAGTTCTTCTCACGCAGATTCTTCCAATGAGATACTGCAATGTGTAACGTACTCTCGAGAGAATGCTTCCATAGTCATTACAACGCTTAAGTTGAGAGATAACCGTTATCTTTCGAATTATCATATGGACCTCTCTTTCCCTTTATGCACTTACGACCACACATAGTAAGCCTCAGAAAATAAAAAAAAACAATCGAACTTCAAATAAAATACTGCTGTATCAATCTTAGAGAATGAAAATGAATTTGTCTTCAAAATATATATAATAAAACTTGTTTATATCTTGAAACACGAAAGAAAAAATGTCATTGTTTCAATACCAACACTTACCTTAAATTTTTCCAGACAGATTTAATATTACAGTCAATATCAATAACCAATAAAACACTTCCACTATTAAAAGAATTACAAAGATTTTAATATATTGCTTGGTGTCAAAGCATAAATTGTATTAAAATTTATTATGTAAGCAATATTTTACTTCTGGGACATGCTTTTTCTTGCAGTCACATAAAGATAAAATAAAAAAAAGCGGTGATGTTTTTGAAACACACCTAAACAGATAATATACAAAAAACTGATATTTATGACATTATTTTCTCCGAAGGAAATGCCTGCAAATATAAGGAGTTTCTATCTATAATATATAAATTGTATACAATATATATATACATACATACATACATATATATATATATATATATATGCATGCGCTGTAGCTATAGAAGAGTCCAAAGAAATATCCTGTACATATAGTTGTAACATAACTCTCTAAGAGAGCTCTAAATATATATGTATATAAATACATATAGAGCAAATGTAAGAAAAATTAGGGCAAAAAGATTTTTGAATTTCATTTGTGTTAAATCTTTTGTATAATAAAGACGGAATCTGGTGATGGTTTGCCTGAAATAAGCCTAAACTACCGATTTACCATGAAATAACTGTCTGCCCTAATCTTTCTTATATATATATATATATATATATATATATATACATATATATATATATATATATATGTTTGTGTGCGTGTGTGTTTGTGTGTTTGTGTGTGTGTGTGTAACATAGACATAATTAGAGTAGATAGACTCTGCTATCGCCCGGTTCAAAAGCCTCTCACTTCTATTGAACAGGAATAGAGGCTCATCCCTTGTTTCCGGTTTAGAAAATTGTCACCGGCTCTCTTACTCGTCTGAAAACTCGGTATTGCTGCCTCTGCGATTTGCATAGTCGATGGCACCGTCTCTATACTGTGAGGGTACCAGAATGACAGTTTCTGATTGCTGTATCCAATTATTAGTTAGGAGCCCTAACTCTTCCTTAGCGTCAAGAACGACTCCTCTGATCAACAGATGCATAATATCGGGGTTCTTATAGTGACATGTCGCGCATGAATAAATGTCCCTGCAAGCTCATCCGGTGGGCAACCCCGAAGCCATAATTTGATGCAGTTCGCGCCAACTCCATGCCTGTGTAATTATCAGTCAATAACCGTCTGCTACCACTACTCGAGGTCTATGCTCGCCAAAAACACAATCCTTAGTTACGGTAGAAATACCAGTTAACTAGAATAAATTTATGCAGAACTTGGATAAATTAAAACCATTCATTCGATCAACTATAGAGACTCATTCATACACGACAACAAATGCGAAACACATTGTCCCTCATCCACCAGGGAACTAATATATTTCATCACCTAACTAGAAGAGGTGATGGGGTATTAAATGAGGAAAATAGGGAGACAATTAACAAGGCTAATGAGCAAACATGAAATTGATATAATAACTTGGCGTAAAAACAAAAAGCAAAACAAGCCTATATTAAATTATTTTGGGATGGGTTGCCAATGTTTAATACAGGCTTTCCAATGTCCTCATGCCTAACCGGCATCATAATGCCATTCAAAGTCAGCTTCTTTCACTCATCAGATACGAGCACGATTCGCTTACCTTTCGCCAAATTCTGTGTTGGTTGTTGCCTTTCCATCCTGATTTTGACTAAGCTAATGCTCAAAGAAAAGAGACCATTTGGGAAGAGGTAAACTTTTCGTCTCCATAGCATTTCTTCCGTCGTGTTGTATATATCACGACTCGCCTAACACTAATCAAGCACAAGAATTACTAGTGCTCAGCCTTAGTTTTAACGACAGTACCACATTGCTAAGAACACGATAACCAGATAAACTTGCAAAATGAAATTACAACCTTACAGTGGAAGAAGGCGCAAACTACGGTCTCCACATCGCAAAGAATGCATCTGGGGGAATTTCCCAAACCCACTGAATAAAAATGTTTGTCGACCCAAAGTAACCCTCACATCACCATCCAGCTGAGTTATGACTCATTATTATGGAGGCATTTTAACGCAGGCGCCCAAGGCGAATTAAAGTGAGCCTGCTGCTTTGTTAAAATAACCTCGCCAATCAGACCATTTGAAAAGACCTTCTCACTAATAATTAATAAAATACCGTACGAGACAACGCCTGGGCGTCGGAGTAGCCATCCGTTGCCCGTAAAAGCGTGATACCTAAACGGCATTCACGATAGAAGAAGTACTCGCCTGGGGGTAAACGGTGAGCCTCTTTTTGGCATGAATATACACTTCTTTCAAATAGAATGTTGGTGTCTTACTTTCATAATTCGCCATTCCTATCCGCTAGCAAACACATCTGATGTAGGTGTGGGAGCTTCATGCTGCAAGGTTAATTTGGATTAATTTCTATGTTGGATCTCACCTAGCACAAGACCACTTCCAAAAGAAACTTCCTACCCAAATCCTACAAACCACCATTATTTTTTAAGCGTTGAAAATCATTCATTAAACAAACATAAAGAAAGTGAACTGAAGTTGACAAAACATTAATTTGCAACGATACTGTGTATTAACAAATATTTAACACGGAATACGTAAATTACATGGAAGTTTGAATAATATGTTAAATTGGTTGTTTGAAATTGTCTCCCATAGACTGTGTGAGAATTAATGTTATTGATTTTTAAAGTAAGTCTGAATGTTCATTGCTGTTGAAAGAATTCTCAGCGTGTTGTGAAAATTATGTAAGAAAATGTTACTAAAAGAAATTGTTCATTGTTTTAGCTGTGCAAAAAGTACACTCTGAATAATATAGTGATTTGGACTTTAGGCTTGTTGAGTTTTGACATGATGTGTGCTTAAGAAATGTCAGCGCCAACTATAATATTTTGTACATGTAAGTTAAAGAAATAAAAGTCATTTAATTACATTTTGCAATTAGTGCGGGTGTGTGAGAGAATTTGATGAGATTTAAAAACGCGACGCCAGGATGTACTCATTTATTAGTAGTTTGTTGATAGGATTTCTTGACAAAATGATTGGATAAATTATCTATATGATTACTAATGTGAAGCACTCTAATAGGAATAGATTACCACCAAAGTCAGTCAGTTTAGGTGCCATACGTGATACACGCTTGGGCGATCATGTATCGAAAGAGACATGACTGACTGGGCAGAAGATTATCCCGCAGTAGGTTGCCATTGCTTTCTGCGGTAGACTGGTTGCCGACCAAGGCTATATAACCCAATCTGTCCTGTTATTTAACCCATAACTGGAAGGAATAGACGGATTAATACCTTTCCCAAGGGTACTTCCGCGTAAGTGAATACAATGGATTCAGCTGGAATTCGAACTCGGCTCCCCGGTTTCTCGTTCCGAACCGATCTCCACTGTACCACAACGCACATCCCACCAAAGTAAATTATTGAAAATACGCATTTAATTATCAATATAAATCATAGTTATATAACATAAGTTTATGGCTTATATTATGATCTTATATATAGCTTATAATATAAGCGTATAATATAAGCTTATATACACGGCCGGCCATACATATAAGGCCACTCCAGTATTTTATAAACATGATGTATTTTATACTATTTTTAGTATTAATTGCCAAATGAATAATTGTAAATGAAAATAGAATGGTTCTTTTGATAATACTGCACAATAACATATGCATCAAATGAATTTATAAGTTTTTAATAATTACCCGTATTGCAGTTTCATCAATGAAAGAAGGACGAAAACGTAGAATGATTTAGACGAATTCATCTTTGCTTCTTTGCCTTGAAAAATTTTGCAAAATATTAATAACAAATGAACCATTCTATTTTCATTTAGAATTATCCACTTAAAATATTATGAAATACATCATTTCTTTTAAAAAACTGCGGTAGTCTAATAATTATGGCCGATATTGTATAGTTAATCAAAAGATTTCAGTTGTTAATTGTGCACTAATAATAAAAAATATAAACCGATATATTCCCCTATATTTTTGTCAGAAATGCTATCTATCTACTTAAATTGATGTGAGTCGAGATATAAATGCTTATTCTTTTGGAAGATGTTAAAAGAAATTTATAATGACATTAAATTCGTTCTTTTTTGTTTCTGTAAGCGAAGGTATTTCTCTATAATCAAATCAAAAATAAAATAGAAAAAATCGATTATGTCTCTCATGTGTATATAATAAAATGCGTTAAATATTATCATTGTTTAGAAATAAAATGCAAGCTTCGGAAAAGTTGGAATATTTCAGCATTGTTTCTTCTTCTTCTTCTATGTGCTCTGTCCCTTCAGGACGTAGGCGATCATAGTTCTCCACGTCTCCCTATCCCTTGTGGCTCTTAGTATATTTGTTCCTGTTGCTCCTGGCAACCCCCGTTCCGTCATCCACCTGATCAGGCCCTGCAAATATGTTATCCGCTGCCTTCCTCTGTCTCTCCTTCCTTCTATCTCTCCAGTCAGTATCAGGTTCTCCAGGCTCTCCTTCCTCATTGTATGTCCCACGAACTTTAGTTGTCTCTTCCTGGTGCTCAGCATCAATTTACTTTTTGTTGCCATTCTTTCTAACACTTCGTCGTTGCTTGTATGCTCAGTCCACGATATCCGTAGCATCCTTCTGTAGAACCACATTTCGGCCGCTTCCAGTTTTGTCCTCATTTTCGATGATATTGTCCAGCATTCACAGCCGTATTGAAGAACTGACATCACGTAGCAGTCTAGCACTCTTTTCTTCGTTTCTATTGAGATTTTCCTGTGTGTTAGTATTGTTTACGTATTAAAAATTAATAACTTAAGTTAGATTAGAAGATTCGCATATTAACCCTACAAAAATGCAATCAAGATATTTTTGCTTTTTTTTCTCTTGTGTTAACGAACAATATACCAAATCATATACGTTGCTCTTTAATCAACATTCTGTACGTATATTAATCATATAATTTGCTTATGTATACATATTATTTCATTATTTTCTTAGTAATTGTACGATAAACTAGTCCAGATAACGCAAGAACTAAAAGTCAAAATCCCGGAACGTTTATATTGTTTGCATTATTTGAAAATGAATTCGTATATATAATCTCAATAATCATCTGATGACTGCATTGACAGCATAGAGCAATAAACTCCAAGTGGTTCTATACACGTAGGTCAATATGCATATTTATTTATGTGCGTTGTGGTGCATTGGATATCGGCTCGAAACGAGAAAGCGGGGAGCCGAGTTCGAATTCCAGCCGAATTCATTACATTCACTTACGCGCAAATACCCTTGGGAAAGGTATTAATCTGTCTATTCCTTCCAGTTATGGGTTAAATAACAGGACAGATTGGGTTCTATAGCCTTGGTCGGCAACCAGTCTACCGCAGAAAGCAATGGCAACCTACTCCGGGATAATCTTCTGCCCAGTCAGTTATGTCTCATTCGAGACATGATCGCCCAAGCGTGTATCACGTATGGCATTTAACAGACTGATATATAAATATATATATATATATATATATATATATATATATACAGAGAGAGAGAGAGACAAACATATACATATATGTGTGTGTATGTGTGTATTCACCGCTCATATATAACACGCTAAAATTTCCATTCTTTGATTCCATGTGCCTATGGCTTGGGGGTTAGCGACTCCGAATTGACCAATTTCGAAGCAAATGGATGTCTACCGATAATGATGAGCTGTGATACAGCGAAACAGGCTTCTATGTGGATGACAAATATTTATATATATACTGGTCTTCTCGAAAAATGTAATATTAATGGAGTTTAGACCTTGTTGATGCACGTCACTGAACTGGTTATGATGCAAGGATAGCTGATGAGAAAATACCTATTGTCTTCATACAGTCAGTTTGAGAGTAAAGAATGAACTGTTGGACCACCGTGTCCCACAAACAAGTTAAATATTTACCTCTCAGTTTCCAACGTGCCTCATACTAATATCGAGAGTGTTGCCCTGGACAAAGTTAACTGAAGTTACTTGCGCAAGACTAGTATCAGTGGTTTTGACAGTTTAAGTGACGAAGGACAACACCGAGAAGCATCAGCAAATGTGCATGTTGTTATATACCAAGATCCCCGCAGTTGCACAAAATGTTGTCTTGTATGGAGATCACTAATACGCCTAGACTGAGGTGTAACATACGACAGAAAAATGATCACTGAGGAAAGTTGTTTTTACCTATCTGTCTGTTGATAATGTGCACTCAAAGAGATTGAAAGTGTAGAGCGAGTTAATATTTAAATATTTTGAACAATATAGAAAGGGGCGTAAGACAAGGATGTGTCTTCTCACCGGATCTATTCAACTTGTACAGCGAGGCTACTTTGAGGATCCCAGATGTTATACCAGGATTTGTCAACGGAGGCCACAATTTGAACAACATATGATATGCAGATGATACAGTGCTGATTGCAGACACGAAAAAAAAACTACAAGACCTCCTACAGAAGGTAGCAGAAAAGAGTGACAAAAAAGTATTACAAATAAACTGCAAGAAAACCGAATGTATGGTCATCAGCTCTGCAAAAAGAGCAGAGGAAAATGCCAAATACAGATGGGGGAAACTAAAATCAAGCAGGTACAAAAATGTAAATACCTGGGAAGTGTTCTAACAGAAGACGGAAAGTGCAACACGGAGATCTGAAGGCGAAGTTTTGTTTTTAATCATTTCACCCCGAGCAAGGCAGAAATGCCACTGATAAGCTGGGCGCTACATAAGTGTAAAAAGATTAATTAGAAAAGAGTGAGGAGTACAAACTAGTTAGAAAGGAGCAATAGAAAGCTGAGAATGCAGGTGCAATGACAGATACATAGGTGGAGAGAAAGGGAAGGATATACGGGGGTGGGGAGAGAGCTAGAGTCCAGTGGTTAGTAGATGAGTATTGACATTGCATTTAAGTTTCTGGAGGTTGTAGCCATCAGGAAAGCAGGAATATATAGAACAGACACAGGAAGGCCACATTTTGACGGTGGGGAAGTGACTGCAGTCGAACCGCCAGATCAGTACCTATCACATTACAAACTCTCCTTTGGAGCCTGTCGAGAACACTGAGGACAACGGCAGGGGCGCCTGACCATATATGCCAGCAGTACTCTATGCACGGACGGATGGTTGACTTGTATATATGCAGGATGAATTCAGGTGGAAAAAATATCCTGGATCGACATAGTGACCCAACTTGCTTAGTAGTAGATTTAGCTATGGATTCAATATAGTGGTTCCATTTGAGGTCTGAGGAGAGGGTAAGGTCGAGGAGGCGTAGTGTGTTGCTCTCAGGGAGAATCGCTTGGTCCATGCTTATGGGAGGCAGACAACAGCTTGGTTGATGGTTGACAGACAACAGCTTGGTCTTACACGCATTGAGGTTGACAATCCACTTCGTGCCCCAATTCACCACAGAGTGTAGATCCCGTTCAAGGTCAGCAGCGAGATTATGTCTGTTCGCCACGCCATGTTTCTTACTGGTGCGGAAGTATATTGTGGTGTCATCTGCGTAGATGCCTACTTGGGACTTGATCTCATCTGGGAGGTCGTTGATGAAAATAAGGAAGAGCGTCGGGCCCAGGATAGAGCCCTGTGAGACAGCAACATTCGTGCTGTAGAATGAAGAGGCATGCCCATTTAAAACGGCCTTCATTTTGCGGTTATTTAAAAAAGATTGTATTAGGTCAAGCAGGCGACCGGTAATACCCTGTCAAACCCTGTCAAAAGTTTTGGAGATGTCCAGAACAACCGCGCGAGCCTAGTCAGACTCATCAAGGGCCTGGACCATGTACTCCGTTCCGGTTGTTAGCAAGTCGGCCGTGGTCCTGGCAAAGCGGAAGCCATATTGCCTGTCAGAGAAGAGTTTGTGAGCAGTAAGATGTTGAACTATTTCAGCATTGATTATGGCCTCGAACACTTTCTCGCAGATCGGCAGATGACTGATAGGACAATAGTTGGATGGGTCCGAGGTTTCACCACAATTCTTAAATACAGGAACAACTGAAGAGAACTTTCAGCATGCAGGAAAGCAAGAAGCAGAAAGGCAGTAATTAAACAGTTTAGAGAGGATAAGGGAAAGTTCAGGAGCACACCTTTTAAGGACTATCACCGGGATTCCATCTTCTCCACTCGCCTTAGCGGGGTCAAGTTTTGAAATTAATCGGGATACTACTGTCGGGGTAATATATACGTCGTGCAGTTTGGACTCAGTTCTAATAGGGAAGTCGGGTGGGTGTACTCCAGATGAGTCAAATGTGGAGTTGGATGAGAATCGGCGGGCAAAGCACTCAGCTTTGTCCGCAGATGACGTGAGAACCTCAAATTCATGGATTAAAGGAGGTATTGAGGATTTGCTATTGTTCAGCACTAGTTTGCAAATCCTCCAATAGTCCTTGGAGCCGAACATGCGGTTAGCTATGCGCTGTCGCATTCTCTCAGCAAACAACCTTTCGGCGTCATTTAGGGTTCACTTGAACTCATTGCGAGCAGACGTGAATAGGCGCCTATTGTGATCAAATGACTGTCTTCGGAATAAATGGAAGTAATGGTTCCTGTGGGCAATAGCGGCTGAACAGGCAGGAGAGAACTACGGAGAGGAATGAGGTTTTAGGCAATACTTCCTGGTGGGTATGAAGGCATGAATGCCAGCTTTCATCCATGACGAGACCTCAGAGGCACAGTCATGAACTGGTAGAGCGAACACTTTACCCCAAGGGAAGTCGCAGAGGAAATCGCGAAAGGCATCCCAGTTAGCTTTTTGGTATAGGTAGGAGGTCCTGTAGGTAGGGGGATCATAGAGGGAGTGAGAGTGAAAAGAAATACTGAGAGAGAGAACAGCGTGGTCGCAATTGCCGAGAGGGCAAAGCTGCGAGACTTGACAGGCGTCAGGCGAAGAGGTGGAACATATATCTAGTAATGAGGAATGATCCGAGTGAGTGTTTGAGAAGCGAGTGGGGAAGTCCACCACTTGCGTAAGGGATTGGGAAATAGCGAAGTTCATGACATGAATGCCCGCTGGATCAGTAACAGCGTTTTCAGCCACTCAGAGTGATGTGCGTTGAAGTCTCCGAATACAAATATGTGGGCGAATGGGTGATAGGATATAGCCTTATCTATGTCGTCAGCAATGCTATCTCGTAGTCAGGAGAGGAGAGAGAGCGGTAAAGAAAGAATAGGTAACTAACCGAACTGAGGAGAGACAGGCGGTGACATATGTATTGGTGGTCAGTATATTCGAGTGAAGTCACCCTTGCTATGGGGAGGTGTTCGCTGACGTAGACACCCAGCCCATGCATGTGGACAGTGGAATCCTTCCTTAAGAGGGGAAGATAACCAGGGATGGTGAGGTCAGAGGAGGGAATAGCTGAGTTGAGGTTAGTTTCGCAGAGCGCAAGGATGACAGGGGACTTTTCATGCAGGAACGCTTCTACACTAGGAGAGTTAGTACGAATGCCCCGGTTAAGGGGTTTAGGTGGTTTGATTTTAGCTGGTTTAGGGTCGTTTCTGATTTGTTTCGTCATATGTTTTTGGTTATATAAAGGAATCTAGAGTAGAGGATACAGGCAGTCATTATCCACGATCTGTGCTGGGAGGGAAACTGGCTAGGGCTGCAACAAGGTGTGGCCTCAGGGTTGCCCATCGAAAGCGCTTGCAGGGACACCTATCCATGCGCGTTATGGCACTACAAGAAACCCGATATTATACAACTGTTGATCAGAGCAGCCGCTCTTGACGCTACGAAAGAGTTAGGGCTCCTAACTACCAGTCGGAAGCAGCAACCAGGAAACTGCCAACCGGTACCCTCACAGTGATGAGCCGTTGTTACCAACCGGCCAGATCGCAGGAAAACCACGGAAGCACCAATAGGATGTGGTTTCCGGCTTTCTCTTCTCTCTCTTCAGAAACCACATCCTAAACAGGAAACAAGGGGCAAGCCTCTACTTCAGTTCAATAGACTTGGGAGGAGTATGAACCGAGCGATAGTGTGATCTACCGACTCCTATTAAAAAAAAAGAAAGAATTCGAAGGGTGGTTAGTTAACTAAGTTTTAATTTTAACTAAGTTAAAAGTTAGTTAACTCACTACCCTTCGAATTCTTTTTTTTTTCCAAATGGAGCATGAAAGCCAAAAAGTTATTAAAAAAAATACAGAATTAAGAAACGATTCATACACTTACCACGCAGGTTAACACAGGAAATTTGAATTAAGAAAGTTCCACTATCTTCAACTCTTGTCTTTTCCCAAAAATTAAGATCGAGTTAAGCTGCCTGGTAAATTTGAATTTTAAGAACAGACCATCTACGAAACTTAGAGGTTTCACAGGGGAGGGGTCACAAGTGTCCAGTAACTGCCGATACCTTGGACAGAATAGATTTGTATAACAGAGTAAATATTTAAAATAAATAAATAAAACCCCAAATCAGAGGGGCTAATTTTTTTCCAAATGGCGCATGAAAGCCAAAAATTAGTAAGAAAAAAATACAGAATTAAGAAACAAATTGGCATGAGAAAAGAATTAAGAGGCAAGAAAGTTTCGCTAGAAACAAAGAAAAGAGTATTGGATTGCTATGTAATGTCAATTCTTCAATATGGCAGTAAATGCTAAACAAGAATCATCAGAGGTGAAAGAAAAACATGAAGCAGCTGAAATGCGGTTCTAAAGAAGGATTCTGTGAATATCATGGATCGAGCATGTGAACAATGATGGGTTCTCAGAAATGATGGAAGCAAAAAGAAAATTATTACTAAGCATCAGGAAGACAGAGCTGAAGCTCCTGGGACATGCAATGAGGAAGGAGGGCTTGGAGAACCTGATACTGACAGGCCGTATAGAAGGGAAAAGTGACAGAGGAAAGCAGCGAATAACATTTTTGTAGAGCTTGAGTAGATGGATGACAGATTGGGGCTTGCGATGTGTTAAAAAAACGGGCTAAGAGTCATCAGGTATAGGGAAACTTGGAAGGCCATGATCGCCTACGTCCTGAAAGAACAAGGCACATAGAAGAAGAAGAATCTACTCTGTTTCAACCAAAGAAGATCCTTAGCCGCGTGAAGAACTGTTGATCAGTTTAAACCGGCATAGCAGGAGGTCTGTATTCCAAATATTATATATATATATATAAAGCCAATCTTTCCTGAAGATTTGGTTAGGTGAAACCTAGGTAGGTTTGTTGGCTCTTTAGGTTATCTATTTTGTCTGCTCTTATTACGTATTGAGCGTTTTTTTTTATATAGATTACTCGTCTCGGTTTTTTTTTTCTTTGGGCTACGTACTTTGACTGATGTTCATGTTCTTAGCTCTTTCTTTTTTTACATCCATTTTCTCCTTCCCCGTATATATTCGGAGTGTTTTTCGAAACGAGTACAATGATAAGTTTATATATATTCATCCACATACCAGACCGTTTCGTTTCATCACAGCTCATCATTGTGGCTAGATATCCACCTGATTCCAGCCGGGATCGAAATGATTTGGTGTCAGTGGGAGTGCCTACTCCCTAATGAGAGCGGAAGAAATTTTAGCGTGTTATATATATATGTGGTGTATACACACACCACTCACCGGCTAAACTCAATACATTACTATATATATATATATATATATATAGTCTTGAGTTGCGACAATGTTCTTCACCTAGGTTGTTGTTTTTTTCAGTGGTTTTACTGGTAAAATATATTTTGGGCAAGAACTTTTTTTTACGTAACGTGTTCAATATCGGAGTGGGGTTAAAGCTCTGATTTGCACAAAGCGTTTGTCACTTGAAATGCGCTGGTTCATGCTTATTCAAAGTGAGGTCACCTTCGTGGCGTTCTCACTCGTCAGGACTGGTTTTCATCACCGTTATGATCTTCTCAATCTGCTCAGTTAAAGTGACAAAATATTTGTGGTTTTATATATATATATATATATATATCGAGGCAGCTATACATACATGGTATTACTTGATCAATATGGTATTTCTATATATACATCTATTAGTTGGTTGATAGGATATCAGGCTATATGTACATGCCACTACATCATTAATGTGGTATAAGGCTATATAATCATTTCATTACTTGATTAATATAAGATTATATATATATATATATATATATATTTATATATATATATATATGTGTGTGTGTGTGTGTGTGTGTGTGTGTGTGTGTGTGTGTGTGTAATTTAGTGTATCGAGGCAGCAGATAATTTTCTAGACATATACTGTTAAATATCAGAGACAATGAATATCTATTATGTTTAATCATGAGCCGTTCTAAACATCGTATTATGGCTTTAATTTCAGGTGAAAATAAAGACAAAAATTCTCCAACATTTGGATATTTTTTTATTAAGTTCGTTCCAAGCTTTCGGCTCACATGAGCCATTTTTAGAGGTAATATCAGACAGAGTTTAGTCAAGAATACAATAATCCTTACTCATACACACAGTAAAAAGTACCTTCAGATATTGGAGGCCATCTACATTAAATCCAAACAACCTATATCTAATAAAATTACTTTTAAATCTGGTCATGACACATTACAATGCATTTAAATATATGGTTCTGTTATCATTTCGAGCTCTCACGTGGTGTGACGTCATAGAACCGCATTAAAAATTTACGCACTGCGTTTTCTATTTTTGGTAACTGTTGCTGTCTGTTAGCGGAGTTTTATGTCAATACAAGATATAATCGTCGCTGATGGTGGATGTTTTTCTGTTAACGTCCTTGTAACCTCTCTGCAGATGGCTCATATGAGCCGAAAGCTTAGAACCAACTTTAAAAAATTATCCAAATGTTGGAGAATTTTTGTCTTTATTTTAACCCGAAATTAAAGCCAAAATACGATGTTTAGAACGGCTCATGATAGACATCCATTGTCTCTTATATTTAACAGTATAGGTTTATAAAAAAATATACATACGTGTGTGTGTGTGTGTGTGCGCGCGCGCGCTTGCATATTTTCTTATATGTATTATATTGTACTGCTGCGTACGTTTGACTTTTTGTAAGATATTATTATTATTTGATATATGTCTATATTGGTTTTCACTCAATTCAAAACATACAATGTTGCGTTATCACAGAACCCCCTCGAAGTGGATCGCTTTTCATAATCCACCATTAACTGTCTCGAACTTCTTTAGCAGCCTAATGTCTTCTGCCGCACCTACTCAGCCCTTTTCATTGGAGGAAAACACGAGATAGAAGACAAAATAAAAATGTAAAAAAAATCAACTTATAATTGATTGGTTTTCTTATAACTTGAGTCTTAATTTTCCCCTATATCCAATGGTTTTTCGCTTCTGGAAAATATCCAAAGATTCGTGTCTGCAGAGGAATAGCCGAAAAGAAGTTGGCATCCTATTCCCGGTAACGCCTAGAACATTTTGAAGGTATGAAGAAAAAAGATGAGACGTGGATTGAATTCACTCTTACAATTTCTACAAAGAACATTTGCTACAGGAACTCGGATTAGAAAAAAATAGGGGAAGACATATAAAGAATTATTATAAAGCCAAAGAATGAGTCACTTAGAAAGTGAAAAAAAAATCTATATCTGTTATTTCACTTACAAAGTAGTTACTGGAAGAAAGGGGCGAATTTAACAAGTAATACGAAAAACAAATAGTATAAAAATAGCGCGTAAATTTATCATTTTCTGCGATCAGTGGGTAGATATTAGCGTTCATATGAGTAGACAGAAAGTTATGTAAAGACAAGCAAAACTGAGAGGTTAGTGAAAGGGTAGATTAAACTGATGTTGTGGTGAAGAAATATAAGAGAGAAAATTATTTAAGAAATATGAATAAAAGTTAATGTAAAACGTGGTTACGCCTGCATATTTTCAAAGAAATACCTCAATGTTGATCAGAAAAATGACAAAAGAAATATGTAGATAGGAATAAAGTTGAAACAACTTCGAATATTTACTGATGACAGATATCATTGTTACAACCGTATTATAAGCCATGACTACGAAATACTAACGTTGATTTTCTCGTCAGATATACTATTGTAACTTCATGTATAAAATTATTAGTTTCATTTCAAGTAAAATGGCCAAATAATTGCCAAATAATGGCGAAATACTTTAAATAATACATTTGTTCTTTTTAAAAGACAGCAAAGTTTAATTGTATTGTTATTTAAGGAATTGTCACTTTCTCACCGATGTGATGTGGCTTCCCTCTGTCTCTTCTACAAATACTTCCACAGCTTCTGCTCAGATGAGCTTAGCTTCCTGGTAGCCCCTCTACATGAATCTACGACACTGACAACTACGTCCCACCCTTTTACAGTTATAATAATCAGATGTAACCGCAATTTCTACTACAACAACTTCTTTTCTCGCACTTCTCGCCTGAGGAACTTTCTTTTGTATACTTGCTTACATGATAGCTACACTCTTTAAGAATTTAAGTGCAACGTCAATTACCATCACTTATCTCTTTGACTCCCATCTTTTTACCTGTATCTTGTTCTTCTCTCTTTCAACTTTCCTCTAACGCAGTTTTCTTCACGCCAATGTCCCCATCCTTCTCTTATCCATTCTTCAACACACGCTTTGACATGTTTGTCTTTCATTTCACTCTCCTCTTCCACACCATGTTAAACAAGTAACGAATGTAGATATGAACTTATACCATATTAACCAAGTAATGATATATATATATATATATATATATATATATATATATATATATATATATAATCATAGTAAAGATTTAATAAATGTACATATAGCCTTATATCATATAACCGAGTGGTTAGAATGTTCACTTTCTGACAATGAAGCCCGGGTTCGAATCTCAGCGTGGTCAATTTGTCAGGAAAGTGAATTCTTGGTGTTCTAGAGGAAGCGTTCCCAGCAGTCGGTAGCTTTGGGAAGTGACTCAATACCATAACCCCAGTTGATCCAAGTCTTGTCAGTAAGATTTGGTAGTCGGCTTTCTTTGAAGAGCTGTTGATGATTGTGATAGCCCGAAATTACAAGTCATCTTGACCGAGGCTTTGAGGCTGAGCCTTTCTTAAACTGTTGCTCACGCAAAATAACGAGTTTTTCCCCAAAAAATTAACCAAGGTCTCTTCATTATTATTGCATTATAGACTACAGATCAGCTCTGTGAGTGTTAAACAAACAAAAGTGTGCCTGAGCAGACGTCTGCAGTCGGGGTTAGTTGACAGTCTTGGTAGACGAGAATCCTTAATTACGAGTGGCCAGGTATTATTTATATCATATTAATCGAGTAATGTCCTCTATATATAGCCTTAATCATATTAAACAAGGAATAATGTATTTATATCGTATTAACGACGTAATGCTATGTATATATAGCTTTACACTGTATTAAACAAGTAATGACGCTAAGCAGAATTCCTTTCATTTCCACATCCGACAAAAACAGTGTTCTCGAGTGTCCTATAGCAAATGTTCAAAATGTGTACTCTCGGCCATAATCAACGGCTAATGAACTCGCGAACACACTCACAAATTCCTGGCTTATTTTGTATTGTCTCGCACGCTGCTACAATTCGGACGTAGAGAGTGTCCACATCATCAAACTGAGACGAGTAGATCTGTCCTTTCAAATTACCAAACGGGTAGACTCTAAGTGTTTTAGATCCGGTGATCGAGAAGGCTATACAATTGGTCCACTTCTTCCTATTTACCGACTAGTAAAATTTCGATCTAGGTACCTGCAGGCTGTGTGATTGAAGTGTGTGGGGGCACGATTATGTATGAAGTGCTTGTCAAAGAGTGAACAGTGGAACATCGTCCAAGTAATCAGGCATGTTGCTTTCCAGGAAGGGCTTGTACGCATCACTTGTAAGCCTGTTCGGAAGTACATGAGGCCCTAATAAACTGTCACCAACAACACCAGCCCAGACCTTAAACGCTGTTGATGACGTGATAGGACAATTGCATGAGGAGTTTTTTTTTTTTTTTGCACATACATGCTGAGTGTGGAAGTTGACAATTCCATCACGTGTAAATTGTGCTTCCTCTGTGAAGATAATGAAGGCAGGGAAGTTTAGAATTGCATTGCATTGCTGTAAGAACTACTGACAAAAACAACTCGTGCGAGGTAATTTCGTGGTGACGTCTGTACACGGTGTATATTATATGGGTACAAATGTTGTTCACTCAATCTTTTCTTTCTTTGATGTACCTTGACTCTTCAGGACGTAGGCGATCATGGCCTTCCACGTCTCCCTATACCTGGTGGCTCTTAGCATGCTTCCTCCTATAACGTCTTTCAGCCCCCGTTCTGTCATCCACCTGCTCAGGCCTTTTAAATATGTTATCCGTTGCTTTCCTCTATCTCTTTTTTCCTCTATCTGACCTGTTAGTATCAGGTTCTCCAAGCTCTCTTTCCTCATTGAATGTCCCAGGAACTTTAGTTGTTTTTTCCTGATGTTCAGTATTAATTTCCTTTTCGTTTCCATCATTTTCAAAACCTCGTCATTGCTTACATGCTCGGTCCACGATATCCAGTAGCATCTTTCTGTGGAACCACATTTCATCAGCTTCAAGTTTTTCCTTCATCTACTATGCCTAAATAAAATATCTATTAAAAATTACAAATGGCTGATAGCTACTGCTGAAAGATAATTAAAATTAATATAATTAAGATACAGTTTATATATTCATTATAATATAGAATTGATCACCAATTTTATACCCACATTTTAATTTCTCATAAACAGTTGGCATATATATTCTTCTTCTATGTGCCCTTTCCTTTCAGAACGTAGGCGACATGGCTTTCCACGTCTCCCTATCCCTGATGTCTCTTAAGGGTAACACGTCTTGGTGACCTCTCTGAGGATGGCTCATGTCAGCCGAAAGCTTAGAACCAAATTGATAAAAAAGTATCCAAATGTTAGAGAATCTTTGTCTTTATTTTCAACTGAAATTAAAGCCAAAATACGACTTTTAGAACGGCTCATGATTAAACATAATAGACATGAATTGTCTCTTATATTTAACAGTATATGTTTAGAAAATTATTTGCTTCCTCGATACACTAAAATACACACACACACACACACACACACACACACACACACATATATATATATATATATATATATAATCTTATATCATATTAATCAAGTAATGAAATGATTATATAGCCTTATACCACATTAATGATGTAGTGGCATGTACATATAGCCTGATATCCTATCAACCAACTAATAGATGTATATATAGAAATATCATATTAATCAAGTAATGCCATGTATGTATAGTTGTATACCATATTAAATAAGTAATGCCATTTATATAAATAGCCTTATACCATATTAACCATTTAATGAAATTAATATATAGCCTCATGCCATATGATATTATAATGTTATTTTACGGAAATTAACGGAACTGGTTATAAACAACAGACAATTTAAAATGATTTATTTGAACATTATTTTTGATCGATACTCGTATTTAAGTAGATAGTCTGTTTATAATCAACAGTATTATATATTTATTTCTACCGCCTGCCTATTTACGATAATTTTTGTTACGAAAATGTGTGTTTTATTCTTGGCAGGATTCGAACCTGCGACCCCTTTAAACATAGAGGAAGCCACCATTTGATCTGACGTGTCTTAGAACTCTCGACCACGAATGACCAACAGTCTAAACAAAGTCAAATCAAGCCTATACAACACAACATTCGATTCACGCAAATAACCTTATCCGCACTGAAATGTATCGTAATGTTAACAAATGTAAACATGTAAAAATTAACGAAGATTAACGAAATGGTTATAAACAACCGACGATATGAAATTATTTGTTTGAACATTATTTTTGATCGATACTCGTATTTAAGTAGATATTTTGTTTATAATCAAACAGTTTATATATTTATTTCTACCGACCTGATTTTCGCAACAAAAATTTATTGTAAATAATCAGGTCGGTAGAAATAAAATATATACAATATTGGATGATACATCTAAGAGCGACAACATAATATATCTTTTATAAGCACAGACACACACACACACACAAACGCGCATATATATATATATATATATATATATATATATATATATATATATATATGAAATGATTTGTTTGAACATTATTTTTGATCGATACTCGTATTTAAGTAGATATTCTGTTTATAATCAAACAGTATTATATATTTATTTCTACCGCCTGATTATTTACGATGAAGTTATTATTACGAAAATGAGTGTCCTGCCGAATGACAAAGTTATCATTATAATCAGACCGGGAGAAATAAATATATAATACTGTTTTATTACAAACAGAATATCTACTTAAATACGAGTATCGATCAAAAACAATGTTCAAACAAATCATTTCATAATGGTATTTGTATATATCTTTATACCATATTAACCAAGTAATGTTATATACATTAAAAACACCGAAGATCCTAGCTCTCCAGTTCGTTATTAGCAGAGAACTAGTCTAACACCGTACAAAGTGAGACTGAATGTTTTCTTATTACTGTTGGCACTGTTTTGCATCTCACTAACTGACTGCCACTTAAAGAAACAGGGTTATATCGACGCTATGATTTGATCCATGTTATGGCCTATGCTCAAATAGCCGACAGGTCTGTTTAACACACCAGACAGGAATTTGATCTCACGTAGCCTATTTCAAAATGATAACCGTTACACTACATATACACCCAAAATAAACATTTGTAAGCATAAAACTAACAAAGCATATCATTGCTGATTTTCAAAGGAAACCAAATATTTCTCTTGAAAGGTTAGAACATTGTATTTTCCGGTAGCTTCACAGCAATTACTTATGTACCGTAGTTAAGTAATAATAATGACTCGGAAAAATAACATACATAACTAAATCCGGCAAGCAATGAAGTATATATATATATATATATATATATATATATATATACCCACCCATTCACAGTCAGGTTAGCCAAACGCAGACGACAATTCTACTCCTGCAGCTTCCTCTCTCGCACTTCCCGCCTGTGGAACTCACTCCCGTATTCTTGCTTTCCTGACGGCTACGACCCCCAGAAATTTAAAAGCAAAGTTAATAGTCACCTACTAACCACTGGACTCTAGCTCTCTCCCCTCCCCTGTATAATCTTCACGTTCTCTCCGCCCATGTATCTGTCATTGCACCTGCTTTCTCAGCTTTCTATTGTTCCTTTCTAACTAGCTTGTACTCCTCACTCTTTTCTAATTAATCTTTCTACATTTATGTAACCCCCTGCACAGCAGTGGCGTTTCTGCCTTGCTCGGGGTGAAATGATTAAAATATATATATATATATATATATATATATATATATATATATATATATATATATCACCCCGAGCAAGGCGGTAACGCCACTGATGTGCAGGGGCCTACATAAGAGTGAAGAGATTGGAAAAGAGAAAACCGGAAACCGCATCCTAAACAGGAAACAAGGGATGAGCCTCTTCACTTGTTCAATAGATGTGGGTGGAGTGTGAACCGGGCGATAGTTTATATATATATATATATATATAACGTAAATTAACTAAGATTAACGAAAATGGTTATAAACAAACGACAATTTAAATTTTTTGAACATTATTTTTGATCGATACTCGTATTTAAACAGATATCCTGTTTATAATCAAATATTGTTACATATTTATTTCTACCAGCCTGATTTTGGTTACGAGAATGTGTGTCAGATATGGGTATGACGAAGAATCGAAATTTGTGTTATAGGCTTAATTTGACTTCTTGGTCGAAGGGGCTAAGACGCGTCAGATCATTTGGTGTCTTCCCCTATGTTGATAGGGGTTAGGTTCGAATCCTGCCGAATGACACACATATTCGTAACAAAAATAGAAGAAATAAATATATAATACTGTTTGATTATAAACAGAAAAGGTACATAAATACGAGTATCGATCAAAAATAATGTTCAAACAAATCATTTAATATATATACAGACATCATCCGAATACAGTCCAGTTTCGCAGTATCACAGCTCATCAGTGCGGTAAGATTAACGGATTACTTCAGTTAAAGCTTGACTGATTTGTCATCAATCCTACCCCTAAGATATCAACGCACCTCAGAAAGAGAAAGACAGATTTCACGGCGTGTTATTTACAGAATGTTCAGAATCTGCCGAGAGCGTTCAATTTGGTAACCGAGCCGAGAACATTCAAATCGATAGCCGAACATTGCTTAAAGCCGCGAGAATAAATAATCATCCGCTTCTTTTGAGTATCCTTCAAAAATAATGTTTACACAAATATATTTAAATATATTTTATACTAGCAGTATAGCCCGGCGTTGCTCTGGCGTAATGAAAGCTTTAAAACTAATCCATGGTCCTGGAGCTCAAAATCTTTGGACGTTGGCACGAAAGACTAAAAAGCAAAAGTTGTTTCCAGTTAAAGCGAAACCGTAGACTGAAAGAAAAATGAATGGATGTAAGTCAAATTTTAATTGACTGGTATCGTTATCGAATAAGATTAAGATTTTTTTTCTCGTAAACTGAATTTTGAAGGCTAAATAAGTCCTCTGAGTAAATGGTATCATGGCTGAGACTAAGAACTACAATTATACCTACTTAGAGCCAAACCTGAAGCAAAAACTAAAATAAAAGAGCTGATAAAAATACAGATATACAGACCTATAAACAGAAACACACACAAACATCTCGCCTTATATATATATATATATATATATATATATGATATCGATTTTCTGCACTATTGTAAGAACTGCAACCTTGAAACTTCTGAATATAGTTTCTTATGTTATTGTCTATGAGTGTATCAAATTTGATTAAAATCGGACCACTCATTTTATAACACGATTTTTTCGATTATCGATTTTCGATATTTATCGGGGGTTCCTCGACACATGCATTGTGGTGCAATGGATATCGGCTCGGAACAAGAAATCGGGGAGCCGAGTTCGAATTCTAGTTGAATTCGTTGCATTCACTTACGCGCAAATACCCTTAGGGAAAGGTATTAATCCGTCTCTTCCCTCCAGCTATGGGTCAAATAACATGACAGATTGGGTTCTATAGCCTTGGTTGGCAACCATTCTACCGCAGAAAGCAATGGCAACCTTCGGCGGGATAATCTTCTGCCCAGTCAGTCATCTCTTTTTCGAGACATGATCACCCAAGCGTGTTTCACGTATGGCATTTAACTGACTGACCTCGACACAAAACCTAACTAAGAACACTCGCAGACACCTATAGTACAACTGTGTAAATTTTCAAGAAAATCGGTTCAGCTGTTTCAGAGTCTATAGGTAACGGACGCGCGCGCACACACACACACACAGACAGACATACACACACATACACACACACAAACAAAGTTCCGTTTATAAATAAGTTTAGATATATACATCTTGTAAATAACCTGCTGTGAATGCTGCTTGTCTCTGCCGTGACGCAGATAGCTCAATGGAAAGATTTTCGTTTAAAGACAAATCGGATTTCGATTCTGGCTGGAAGCTAAACGGATAATCTTGATGCACTGAACAGCTGTGATACAGTGAAACAGACCTGTCTGTAGATGATTATTCAAGCTCTTGCTAGTCGATAGAGCACTTTAGAGAGGGGTAGTCATGTTAACGGTGACTACTTAGGGCTTTACGCTACGTTCTTTGGTTACTGAATTGAATGCAATTTGGGTCAGCCATCAAGCTGAAAGCTCTCAGACACCGGGTTTTGTTTTTATCCTCCAAATAACCTGCTCTGAAAGCTGACTGTCGTCACGCAGATAGCTCACTGGTAAGATGTTTGTTAATTACGAATTAGTGAGATTTCGATCCATACAACGAAATAAGCTTGTCTAAAGATGATTAAAGATGATTATATATATATATATATATATATATATATATATATATATATATATATATTGAATGCGTTCTTTGTCTAAATTATGCAAAATGTTAAAATAACATCTATTTTAACAGATACGTTTACGAAAATTACACAAGAATATCTTCAAATGTGTAAATTTATTAGATAGAAATGCCATGAGCTTCAACTAAGGCCTCCAGACGACTATGGAATCTCCTACAACTCTTCTGAATGGCCTTCTTGTTTTATTTGATGAATGCTGCTATAATCTTAGTCTTTAAATTATCATTAGTGTTGCAAGGATTTCTGGTGGCTTCTTGCTCAACTGCGTACCACATAATAATCAAGAGTTTGCAATCTGATGAGTTAGGTAACTAGATGCAAGGGGTGATGTGGTCAACAAAATTGTCTCCCAGTCATGACTGGATTTTTTTTCTTATGCTAAATGCTGCAGAATCCTATTGTCTGATATTGGATATTATAGAACTCACTCTTCTGACCCAGGACCGCATTACCTTCTCAAATCACTTGTTTTGGCCTCCGTATAGCGTTCGAGGTCCGGTGGAAGTAATAATGGAAACTTAACATTGTTATCACTTCTGTTTACTCAAAACACTTTTGTAATTACTATTAATTTGCGTAATACTTTATGAATACTCTGCACTCTCTTGCAGTCACTTTTTCGTATTGGAGATTATAATGAAAATGCTAAGCTATATAAGCATGGCATTTCCAAATTCTCTGGCAGAGGGAAATGCATCATAGCGCTATTTCTCTCACAGACAGTGTCCAACTGATTCTTTACCGTGGATTCAACAAAATCAAAAACAAACAACGCGTCTAAAGTAAATGAAAAAATATAAAATGCTGACAATTTACATATCTCAAATTTTATGCGAAAGTGTGTACATGTGTAAAAAGGTGATCAGATTACACTGTCGACTCGAGGTTGATGTATTCTTTTTCTTCTCTGTGTCTTGTCCATTCAAGACGTAGACGATCATGGCGTTCTATATCTCCTTATACATAGTGTCTCTTAACACACTTTATCTTACTACCCCACACAAACCCTTCGCTGCTATCCATTTGCTCAAGCTCATTAAGTATGTTACGCGTTGCTTTCGTCTGTCTCTCTTTCACTGTGTGTCACCTGTGGGTATCACATTTTCCAAGCCCTCGTTCCTCATTATATGTTCAAGGAATTTCAGATGTCGTTTCCTGATGTTAAATATTAGTTTTTATTTCTTTTTCATCCTTTCTAAAACGTTATCTTTCGTCATATGTTCGGTCCATCGTATTCTCAGCACCCTTCTGCAGTATAACATTCCGGTTGCTTCAAGTCTCTCCTTCATCTATGAAGAGATTGTCCAGCATTCACGGCCATATTGAAGAGCAGACATCACATAACAATCTAGTACACTAGCGAATTTTTTTCTGTCTGACAATACTCTACTCCGCTTCTGGAAAGCAGCCTTGGTCATGCCAGTCCGTCTTCGGATCTCAGTGTCGCACTCTCTGTTATTTATAGGAACACTTCCCAGGTATTTAAATTTCTGCACCTTCTTGAAATTAGTATCCCAATCATCTAGTTGGCATTTTGGGTTCCTCTTTTTATTGATAATCATACATTTTTTTTTTGTAGTTTATATATAGTCTTTTATTTCCTTTTATTTTTTAGCTACTTCGTACAAAAAGTTTTGTAGTTTTCCTTCTGTCTCTACTATCAGCTTTGTACCATCTGTGTATCTTAAACTGTTAGGGATAGTGGCCGCCAATCACGAATCCTTCTAAGACTTCTGGGGCTCTCATAACTGTTTCGCTGTATAAGTTGAATAAGTGTGAAGACAACCTTGTACGCTGCGGCCGTCTGAAACATTAGGTTTATAATCCCAGAAATTCAAGAACACATGGACCAGTGGATATAGAGGTTGGTTAGTTCCACTAACTTGACCCATAGAATGAGAATGATATACCCAGTCATTGTAATAAATGATTCGGTTAGAAATCCCTAACACCTGAAGAAGGCCGGAACATACAACGGCAGAAACGTCATAAAAATGAGGGTAAAGATGAGGACAAGAGTCTGAATAATGTAAATAATGTAAATAATACCTCATCTCAGAAGTACTGACAAATAAGTACGGCTGTTTGGCTTTCCAGGGAGAGTTTGATATAATTAGTA
The DNA here is from genome assembly GCA_037127315.1 of Ascarosepion bandense. Taxonomy (NCBI): domain Eukaryota; kingdom Metazoa; phylum Mollusca; class Cephalopoda; order Sepiida; family Sepiidae; genus Ascarosepion; species Ascarosepion bandense. The sequence goes on along the minus strand of JBBBDQ010001654.1, from coordinate 1,183,276 downwards.
ATGTTTGATTTTTTTAATTTATCGACACAAAACCACATCCAAGACCCAATATGACAGATTTAATTGTCAGCTTTTAAAATCAATATTTTCGTTCTATATTATAAATGTCCATGCAGAATGTTTATTTTCGTATATCTAAAAATTTAAATAATGTGAATTAATTTAACACTTGATGGAAAATGCAACAACGATATCCGATTGTGCACTAGGTGAGCAAAAGATGCATTTCTAAAGTTAATAAGAGTAGGAAAAATAAAACAGAAAAATCATTAAAAATAAAGAACACAAGCACTTCTACCATTCTGAAGATAAGATTTTGGTCTTGAAATATTAATGTATAATAAATAGGTTATACCCAAAAACTTATTTACCTTCCTTTATTTTACAAAATGTTCTTTATATCCTTTATATCATTAAAGTTATATGTGATATACATTTTAGTTGTTTCTGTCGTTGGTAGTTTTCAAGTTTTACGGGGTCTATATTGTATACACTTCATTCTGTGATTCTGTGGCACCATTCTACAATGTTCGAAGAAGGATGGCCCCCATGATTCACTCGCTCATAAGATAGCTGGTTTAATGAAGACTTTTGCAAATCTTACATTCCAAATTAATATTCTTTATAAGGATTCAGAAAAGCGATCGTCATTTACTGGTGAATCAGCTATTATCTACAAACAAAGACAGCAGGGGAAAGCCTTATAAATAACGGCTTCTACAGATATAATGGATTCTTTGTCCAGAACTATTGTCAAAATGTCTCTAATTACACAGCGCTGTAAAAATGTATTTTTAAATGCTTGCATAGGAAATTACATTTCGAACAATTTGTTCCATTAAAGGATAACACATGTTTTCCTATATTTAGTTTTTCTGCTCCAGAATATCTTTTGTAATTCGAGTCTTGCTCACAAATGTTTGATGAAAATTATAACGTGGTTTTTCCAAGTATGTAATATTGTCTATATCAACATCTTAAAAAACTTAGTTACACTATCTTTAACATAATATCTTGAGTTCAAAGACTATATTTGTCTCGTCCACAACAGTAAAATTAAACTGGTTTTAAAAATCAAGCATTATCATAATATAAACGTTAAATTCTTGAATAAAGATAAATTAATATCATACACTTTTTTTTTTGCAGAAGGCATTCTGAATTAATTTTAACATTATGGAAAAATTTGCTATAAACAGATATGCGACGACAGCAAAACTGTATTTACACTGGTAACTAATGGTACTAATGATACGAATGACTAATGCAATCAGTACAATGTCGTGATATATTGTTATCCGTTTATTAAAATAAATCATTATATAAAAGCAAAACATAACTGCAAAAACGCACGCCCATCAATATATATAATCGGAATTTCATAATGGCTTCTTACATATAATACCATTTTATTACCCTTATGTACTGATCTTGAAGAAAATTGCTTAATGTATACAGACGTGTCAGCTAATATGTAAAGGATTCTTTAACATTTTCAAGTGGGACGGTAACTAAGACTTCGAAATTATTATTTCGAATATAGTAAGAAAATAACAAAAAAGGACTAGAAATAAACTGCAAGAAAACCGAATGCATGGTCACCAGTAAAAAGGGCAGCCCAATATGCCAAATACAGGTAGGGGATACTAGAATCAAGCAGGTACAAGAATTTAAATACCTTGTAGGTCTTATAACATAAGACGGAAAGTGCGACACAGAGATCCGAAGGCGAATTGGCATGGCGAAGGAAGCATTCCAGAAGTTGAGTAAAGAATTAAGAAATAGGACATTTTCGCTAGAAACAAGGAAGAAAGTACTGGATTGCTACGTGTTGTCTTTTCTTCACTATGGCAATGAATGCTGGACAATATTATCAAAGATGAAAGAAAAACTTGAAGTAACTGAAATGTGTTTCTACAGAAGGATGCTGCGAATATCATAACAAAAAGAAAATTTATACTGAGCATCAGAAAGAAAAGCAGAAGTTCCTGAGACATGCAATGAGGAAGGAAGGCCAGGAGAACCTGATACTAACAGGCCAGATACAAGAGAAAAGAGACAGGGGAAAGTAACGGATAACATATTTGAAGGACCTAATCAGGTGGGTGACGGGACGAGCGTTGTAACAGGCGAAGGTGTGCTCAGAGTCACTAGGGATAGGGAAACGTCCTGAAGGGACAGGGCACATGGAAGAAAAAAGATATATGTTTACCGAAAGATTCATTCCATTTTTGTAGTTAGATTTCTTTAAAAGAATTTATTTTTTAATTTCAGTTTATTCGGAATGTTCGCTTTTCTTTGTATTCTGACAGTATTACGGGAGAAAATAATTGCATTTTTTTTTTTGACTAAATGAATTTAATATAAAAATAAAAATTATTAACAGGTTTACAAATGCAGATAGCTTTGTCTATCGATTTTGATATTTCTTTTAGGATAAAATAAAAAATATATTTGGTTATTTAAATAATTGAACAAATGATTCGTACAATATTTTTTTCAAATAGATTAATAGTAGCATCATAGCCCGGCGTTGCCCGTGCATCTCAAAACATTTTAGTAGTAGAACTCGGTTATATGAAAAAATAATTGTATAAAACATTGTTGTTTAAAAATTGTTAAAAAAACTCCATTAAAAAAATATATTTTCTTTTGTTTTATGTAAACCTGATTTGATGTTTTGTGTGACATTGGAAACAAAACTGCGTTTGTTTTTGTTTCAAAATTACGGGGGAAAATATTTACATTTTTTTGACTAAATGAATATAATATAAAAGCAAAAATTATTTATTTGTTTTTACTGAAATTAGGAATGTAAAAACTATTACGCTCTCAGTTCAGAAATTTTCGAAGATTATTTAAAACTGTAAAAATATGAAAACGATTACGCTATCTGTTCAGAATTTTTAAAAATATTTCTTTTGTTTTAAAATAACGGGGAAATGTTCACATATTTTTGTTGACCAAATGAATTTTTAAAACGTCGGAATAAGAATTAAACATAAATGATCATATTTTTTTTTAGTTTGCGTTTGACACATGCGATTTGATTTCTGTGACGTAGTCTAGCAATCACCTGAGATTTTAGAGGTTTATGGAGCAAATGTAAACAATCGACTCCATTGGCCAAAAAGTGCGAAAGGGAAATTTGCTGAACTTAAATTCAAAATGTATGTGTCGACCTGGCTTCCCTGCAGATATGTGTCCCTAGAAAGTTTGAATGGCGTAGCTGAAAAAATGTAGGCGCACACATACTCACAGATTACCTTTTATATATATATAGATAGATAGATGATTCATACTATTAATATTCGGGCAAGTGTCACCATCTTTGTTGTTGTTTACTAGACATTATGCTCTCCGGTATTTCTCAGGTGAATATTGATCTGGTTAACTTACTGGACCTATTACTTAATCTATGGGGAGGATAGACTGTTTTCATTCCACTTCTCCTATCTGAAGATATAAGCTCGTTCTTATTTTTATCTAGTTCTCTGCAGTTACTGCATGTCCGACCCAGGGATTGAACCTGAAATCAACAAATTTACAAACCAACACTTTAATCCACTAGGCCATTGTCCTCAAAGTGATTTTGGAGCCTTAGAGAATAAAATAAATGAAATTAAAAAGACAGGAAATAACGATTGATATTTCATTTCAAATTGTGAAGGTTTAAATTTGACTAGAAAGAAAAAAGCCTTAAGAGAATTCCACAAGCGAGAGATTTAACAAAATAAAATTTTTGTGCCGAATATTTAACCATTATATTCACTATGATTGAATTTAGAGATCATGTCTCATAGTTTACAAAACCTCTGTCAGAGTATTAATCCTCCCAAATTTATTTTCACCAAACATGATATGCACACGTATTTTTAACACAGGCATAGCTATATGCTTCTAGATTCGTACGTAATAGTATAGATGGAAAAATTCCAAGAAAATTCGTTGCATTCACTGACGAGGAAATACCTTTTAGAAAATAATTAATCCTCTTCTCCTACGGATTAAATAGCAGGGAAGAATAGGTTCTGTAAACACAGTTTACCACAGAAAGAACAGGCTATCTACTACGGGAAAATGTTCTGCCTCGTTAGTTATGGATCGAGATAGACATGATCACCCTAAAGTACGGCACTTGACTGACTGACTGACTGACTGAGTGACTGACTTACATAACAGTTACAGGAATAGTGTAACAATGAAAGGCCAAGTTTTATAATTATTTATTAAGAAAAAAATTCCATTATCGACAACGCTTTTTACGCCAAATCTGTTATAATTTATCATTATTCGTTTCTCTTTAGAAACATGGATCACTGCTTGCTTTTGAATGAGTTCATGTCAATGATTATGTCATGGGTTGTAGACTGGAGCCATTATGAAACATTCCAGTCGAAAGAAGAAAGCTGTTACTATTTAGATCAAACTGAATTTCAGTTTGGCGTTGTCGGAGAATTATTTAGATTAGACTATTTTATACCAAAAGTTATGGTGATTTAATAAGCCTGGTCTTCGATGTAGCACAAAGCCGAAATTATGTGGCGCTTCAACTCACTATTCGATCGTAATTGATCTAACAAGACATAATTCCTTTCCACTGAAACAACGTTGAAGTGGCTATTCCAGAAGGTATGAATTAGAAAGTAAACCCAGAAGGTAAACCGGAGTTTATTCTGGATTAGGCTAAACTATAATTACGTATATTCTGGGAGGGAGTTAATTTTGGCTATGATACCAAAATGTTCTGTAAACCTTTACTGAACACCGGATGTTTTCGAAAAATGTAATTAATATGTGAATTTAATTCAATTTTTATAACAATGGATTTGATGCATTAAATGTAATATTATATTTTATTAGATATAGATTATGAGTAATTAGTTTCTGAATACAGGATATGAATTTCTTTTCTCAATGTCCTATTTTGTATGTTGGAATAGTTATGTGCATGTGTAATATATGGTACAAGGACTGTTGCTTTTCGGATAATTGCGTACTAGATATTCGCATACTCGACAACTGCATCCAGATAATTGCGTACAAGATTTGCGTCTCTAGACAAATGTGTCCCTGGTTATTTACGCACCTCAGATAATTTTTGAAGGCTTTAAATGCAATTACCATAAATTTTTAAAAAGCTAAGTTGTAATCGCAAATTTTTAAAAAGGAATAAAAGTTTTAAAAATGCCAAGTTTATTTTTGTAATAAATGCAATGACAGAATAACAGTGTTGAAAAAATAGTAAATTATTGTAGTTTCAAAAATTAATCATATCTCATGAATGTTGTAAGACTTTATCTTGCTTTCAGGAATATACTTATCTAATAGCGTTAGAAGTTATATTTTAGATAACAGAGTTATGTACACCATCTTTTTGATTTTTTAGAATAATTAAAAGATGTTTTTCGATTAGCAACTCTTAAGAAATATTGTAACTTCAAAATATTACTAGAGGTATGCAATTATGCTTTTGTCTAGGGACACAAATGTCCTGTTGCGCAAATGTCTGGTACGCAACAGGCCGTCCACCAGTTAAAACATAGCTGTCTTTGAGAAGAGATCGATTCATATATTTTCCATGAGAATTTATGCCTAAGTGAATATGACGAACCCAACTGGAGTTGAGACAGTTCGACGATTTCAAACCCACACATTAAAAAGATGGTATATTCAAGCGTTCGCCCATCTAGCTATTAATCAGGACTGACACTGCTTAATTTCGGTGATCATACAAAAACAGATGTTTCATTCTAATATTGCCTGTAATTATGAAACATTTATTATATATATATATATATATATATATATATATATATATATATAGATAGATAGATAGATATATATAGATAGATATATAGATAAGTGTAAAAAGACTATAAATAAAGACAAATAGAAAACTTTACTTAGCCGTCGAGTTTTGTCCTTTTAGGGACTTGCATTTGCCTTTATATAGTACCTCAGAAGACAGAATATTTTTGTTAAAATAAGTTTTTTATCTATCTATCTATCTATCTATCTATCTATCTATCTATCTATCTATCTCTCTCTCTCTCTCTATATATATATATATATATATATATCACCAAACATTTTCTCTAAATTGGAGCAAATTTTGAATCTGTTAAATCTTTATAAGTTGAAGATTTTGTAGTCATGGATGTCAGACATTTTCTGCAATCACATTCAACCGTTGCATCTAGCCACCCAACTCGCAGATTACAACAGTCTTGATTATTATATGTGAGGCGCAGGTGAGCAAGAGACATGATGATATACACGCTAAAAAGTCTGCCTTTTCCTACCGACCGCCCGTAGCTCAGAGGTAGAATCACCGACTGTCCCCAATTCGGTCTGGTTTCAACCCTGGGTAAAAGGCAATCAGCTGTTTAACTGTATTGATGAGCTGTGATACAGCGAAACAGATCTGTTTCGGATGAATATATATATATATATAATTGCTTAATTACTCAGTTTTTATTTTAATATATTAAACTGTTTCATTAAAAAACAGAATATCTACTTAAATACAAGTATCGATAAACAATAATATATATATATATATATATATACATATATATATATTAACGAAACTTGGTTATAAACAACCGACAAATATATATATATATATATATATATATATATATATTAACGAAACTTGGTTATAAACAACCGACAATTTGAAATGAATTGCTTGAACATTATTGTTTATCGATACTTGTATTTAAGTAGATATTCTGTTTTTTAATTAAACAGTTTAATATATTTATATCTACTGGCTTGATTATTTATGATAATTTGTTATTACAAAAATGTGTGCCATTCGACAGGATTCGAACCTGCAACACCTATTTACATATGAATCGAAAATTGTGTTATATAGGCTTGATTAAAACCTTATTTAGACTGGAGGTTATTCGTGGCCGAGCGGTCTAAGACGTTGCCAGATCAAATGGTAGTTTTCCCTATGTAAATAGGGGCGCAGGTTCGTAATAACAATCTATCGTAAATAATCAGGCCGGTAGATAGATATATATAATACTGTTTAATTAAAAAACAGAATATCTATTTAAATACGAGTATCGATAAAAAATAATGTTTAAACTATTTTTATATATATATATATATATATATATATATATATGTGAGTGTGTATGTTGAAAGCTACTGAGAAGTAGACTAAACAATTACAACAAATTTTTGTCTAAGAAATTACTGAATTGAGGTGCTAAATATAACATCAGTTGCTAAATTTATACTTGTATTAATAATATATTTTACACACACACACACACATACACATATATATATATATATATATATATATATATGGGGGGGGGGGGCAAAAAGGCAAAGGTTTATATCGTATGATATTTTTCCCGTTCTAGTAATATTTACTCTTTACGCGTTCTTCCGGTCTCTCCCTCATTTCAGTTTCTCTAGCATTTTATTTCTTACTTTCAATCTGTGATAATAGATATTTTCAAGTTTCAAAATCTAACACCTTCTCTCTGCCAATAAGTGGCGCTCAAGGGTGCACACCTGGTTATTCATACTGACTTGAAAGTACACTAAATATTTTCTTTTGATTTTCAAAGCTAACTCACACCTTTCGAGACCAGACTGCAAAAAAATAAACAATGCCAAAAGTGAGCTGCACCGAAATTATTTTAAAAAATTCAGCGAAACCAAACAACACTTGCTAAACTGACCATTCGAAGACATCTTACGAAATTTTAAACTTGATCAGTATGCCATCAAGATTATCTTTTCTCTTGAGTATATTAAACTTCATCGATACATTTGCTCAAATTGGTCTGTCTCTGATGTGGGATTGGAGCTAATTATATAAAATCTATACTTTTCTACTATGTACGTTTGTCTTAAAACAATTTCAGCTAAATCGTAACAAATAAACATATTAATTCAATATAAAGTCTTAATAGATTGCCGCATATTGAATGTAATACAGTTACGTATTCCCCTTGCTTAATATTCACAAATCTTTAAAAAGTATGAAAAATACTATATTTGCAAATCATGGGAATTACCAATTAAACGTAGTAAGGCTTAATCTGTTTTTGATCATAATGACATAGAGTGATTTTTTTAGACATTCAATACCATTATTTTGATTTATTTTTTAAAAATCAAAATACACACTACTTTCAGAAAGATAAAAGAAGTTTTCTAAATATAATCAAATTCAAATCAGTTTCTTTCCATAATTCAATCTAGTGATTGATATAATCATTATGTTTTAATTCGAATGATTAAAATGTTGTTTTAACCCAAGGGTCGTTATTAAAAATACAGACATCAAACACATAATGGTCCAAAGTCCGGCATGTTTAAAGTGCTATATATATATATATATATATATATATATATATATATATATATGGAAAGCAGTATCAACTAATAATATATTTTTCTACGAAGTAATATTATCTGGTCACTCAATAATACAGACATATAAGAGCGAATATCAGTTCCAAATTGTATATATTTGATGACATATATAGAAAAAAAGAAACTCGGTAACTGAATCAATCTTGCAAACAATTTACATAGGAAAATTTATCATTAATATTTCAAATTCTGAAACGTCATCTATTACAATATACACATATCAAAACTTACAAAACGTGTTTTCCAAGCGATTAGTGGGCTATGTATTAGTCAAGCTGGATAAAGCTTTACTTTGGTGACTGGAGGAGAACCGGAGAACGTGTGAATATATTATATTCTAGCATCAGTCATCTTTTTTTTTCATATATACATATATATGATAAAATTATAGTTTTAAGTTATGTTATATTTATAAGAAAAAACGTTCAATATTACAAATCTTGTGTATGCAAATATAAAATTAGACACTGTTGCCAAAAAGTTCAATGCTTGATATGGCAAGAAGATTGCTTTAAGTATGTAACATCAGTGTCTAATACATATATATATATTATGAAGTGGCCTCTGACGTGAATGCGGTATATATATATATATATATATATACCGCATTCACGTCAGAGGCCACTTCATAATATATATATATGTATTAGACACTGATGTTACATACTTAAAGCAATCTTCTTGCCATATCAAGCATTGAACTTTTTGGCAACAGTGTCTAATTTTATATTTGCATACACAAGATTTGTAATATTGAACGTTTTTTCTTATAAATATAACATAACTTAAAACTATAATTTTATATATATATATATATATATATATTTTATTTTATATATATATATATATATATATATATATATATATATACTAACAAAATAGTAAGATCGCCAAGTCCTACGCTTTAGACAACGGCTCGTCAGGGCCTGACGAGCCGTTGTGCGAAACCGCGGTAGGTCTTGGCGATCTTACTATTTTGTTAGTGTGTTTGCTCTGCGTTACTGCCTTCTAGTTAAATACTTTTCGGTTGTGTGTATCGAGCACTTTTCTTTTCTGGTTGTTTGTTCCGTTAGAGGGTTTTTTTTCTTTTTACTGGGAGGAACCGTATGTATTGTCGGTCCCACGCAGTTTTCTTTTTTTCCCCCTCTTTGCCCAAAGCTTTATAGCCGAGGACAATAACGGATTTAGATTCTGCTGGTCATTCATGGTCTTAAAAAGTCCCTTCTATAAAATTTTGAGATTAGAATACACGCAGAGTCGGTTTAATAATTATTATTATTATTATTATTATTATTATTATTAATATATATATATATATATATATATATATAAATTGATTAAAGATAGTGTCCACATTTTACATATATATATATATATATATATATATATATATATATACTACAAAATTCACCTATTGTTATACATTGAAAGAACAATATCTCATCAGGTAGTTCGTAATGATGGTAATAAACGTTTTATTTAAAAAATAACTTTCTTTTAAGCACAACATGAATTATTATTGATATTCCATTTATTTCGTTGGTTAAGTAATTTTTTTTCCATTTAACCAAACTGAGCCACAACAATGCGTAGCCGTGTACAGCTAGTTGTTAAGTATAATATTGTTCTCAAATAGATAAATTTGTAAAGCTGTATCATTATCTTGTTTCGATAGAAATATGAATAGAAGTTTCGTACATATTGAATGCGTGTAGGGAAATTTGGATTGAAACTTACTGCAAAGAATGTAACTAATTACTATGAATAAAAAAGAAAGACCATTAATGAAGTTATATTGTCTATTAATTGCTTCTATTCTTGTACAAAAACCAATCAGATGTTATCTCACGTTATATTTAAACATTTATAAATACACATCAAGAGACAAACAGATTGACATTTATTCTGCCTTCTAGTATCCAAATAAGAAAACCGAATATATGGTCATCAGCTGAAAGAGCAGCCCCAAATGCCAAATACAGATGGGGGAAAATAAAATCAAGCAGGTACAAAAATTTAAATACTGGGAAGTCTTCTAGCAGAAGACAGAATGTGCGAACCGAAGGAGGATTGGCATGACGAAGGATGTGTTCCAGAAGTTGAGTAGAGTATTATAAGACAGGAAATTTTCACTAAAAACAAAGAAGAGAGTACTGGATTGCTATGTGATGTCAGTTTTTCAATATGCCAGTAAATGCTGGACAAGAATCATCAGAGATGAAGGAAAAACTTGAAGCAACTGCAATGTAGTTCTACAGAAGGATGCTGCGGATATCATGGCTCAAGCATGTGAGCAATAATGAGGTTTTGGAAAGGATGAAAACAAAAGTGAAATTAATACTGAGCATCAGGAAAAGACAACTAAAGTTCCTGGGACATGCAATGAGGAAGGAAGATTGAGAGACTCTGATACTAACAGGCCAGACAGAGGGAAAAGAGACAGGGGAAAGCAGCGGATAATATATTTGATGGTTCTGAGCAGGTGGATGACAGAAATTATGTTAAGAGCCACCAGGGATAGGGAAACTCGGAAAGCCATGATTGCTTACGTCCTGAAAAGGCAAGACACATAGAAGAAGAGTTATATTGCTTCTGCCTAATATCTGATTATTTTTTTCTTGATTTGATATAAATACGCGATGATAAAATATATCACTCGTAACAGTTTATGAATAGGTAAAATCAATCGTACCATGATTTTGGAAAGGAAAATATAATTCAGTAAGTAAACATAAAATATATTACATGTTTCCTGATCAATAGAATATTCTACTCGGAAAATAAGATGCCTAAAGTAATAGTTCATGAAGTGCTGCTAAAATTAAAACTTACGGAAGTTCTGATTAGAACAAAACTGATATTGATTATATTTTGAATTTGTTTTGTACTGTATTTTGCTTTCTTTTGTACTGTATTGATGTTATTTTGTTTGTTTTGTACGTTATTGCAATTTAAATTACTTTGTAATCAGTTGCAGTATAAACAAAACCTGACGTTTTGAACTCATACTGGGTCTCAATTTCACTGCGGTTCGTAGTGAACGATCTATTCTGTGACATATGCTATAAGATCCCAAGTAGGCATGTACGCCGAGGACACCACAGTTTACACTCGCCTCGATCAAAAATCTGGTGTGGGCGACAAAGCGAACCTCGCTGCCGAGCTTGAGAAGTACCTTCAATTCGTGGTGGACTCGGATAAGAAATAGCTCGTAAAGGTTAATGCTTCTAAAACGAAGCTGCTAACAATCAAGCATCATTGACAATCGCTCCTACCTCCCATTAGCATGGAACAGGCTTGCCTCCCTGAGAGTAAAACACTACGCCTCCTTGGCCTCACACTCTCAGCGGATCTCAAATGGAATGACTATGAAAGTCGGTACTCTGTGCAGAACCAGGAAGTTTTTCCCGCACATCCTGCACATATATAAATCTACCATCTGCCTGTGTTTTGAATACTGCTGCCCCATCTGGTCGGGTGCCACTGCTATTCTCCTCTGGATTCTTGACAAAATACAACGGAGAATCTGTAATGTGATCGATACCAATTTGGCAGCCTGGCTGCAGACACTCTCTCACCGGCGTGATGTGGCTTTCTTCTGCCTCTTCTATAAATACATCAACGGTTTCCGCTCCGATGAACTTAGATCACTGGTGCCCCCTAGGTATGAATTTGCACGAGATACTAGATTAGCAACTAGGTCCCACTCTGATGACCGGATATTTCATCAGGGAAGCCTTGTGGCTTGAGCGCTAATTGGGATTTAACCAAGTGCCAGATCACCATTGCTAAAGATGCTACTAAAATGGCCGCTTCCCTCTACCGCGCCAGCAATTATCTCACTCCTGCTTTCCTGTACATTAACCAAAGTCAGACCAACCCGAAATAGTGTTTTCACTGTCCATCTGGGAAGTGCCATACATGCTTGGGCGATCATCTCTCCAAACAGACATGACTGACTGGGCTGAAGATTTTTCCGCAGTAGGTTGCCATCACTTTCCATACTCGATAGAGTTTCGGAGTCCTTTAAGGCGACGAATTATTTTCTTCTCTGCAATTCTTTTCTCACAAACAAAACGTCACAAGTCTCTCGCTGCTTTATTGCTATTTTACCCAGTCTTAGTCTTCAAGGCTAAGAACCACAATGCCACGCAAATTGAAGAGAACCATCCCCATTCCGTTCGTGAACCTCTGGTGAGATTTAAGTTCCTATCAAGCAGCTTCACCCAACGAGCCGCTGCTTTGTGAAACCAATTCCTCTAATAAGTTGCTTCTTCGATCAATACAGTCTTAATTTCTTCAAGTCTATGATTAATCTTTATTTTCCACATATATCCGCATAAAATATCCCCCTTACTTTTGAGTACCACCCTAGTCTTTTATTGGGTGAACACAACTCTATAAAATATGAATTTTACCCTAACAATTAGCTCATTATTTTCCTCTGCATTTACTATACACTACATTATTTACTATATACTATTGACTATACACTAAAGCTCTTTTCATGCTTGACAAAAATGACACTGGTTTAAAATTAAATTGAACACTTAAACAGATCACTAGCATTGACGTCGATGAAAAGAAATAGCGCCGACTCTAATGAGTATAGTAAAACCGATGTGATTGATGATAAAATATTTCATTCTGAAAAATTATATTGATGCAATATTTCAGACTAATTCCAGTTGAATCCATTGTATTCACTTACGTGCAAATACCCTTGGGAAAGATATTAATCCGTCTCTTCCTTCCATTTATGGGTTAAATAGCAGGATAGATTGGGTTCTATAGCCTTGGTCGGCAACCAGTCTACCGCAGAAAGCAATGACAACCTACTGCGGGATAATCTTCTGCGCAGTCAGTCATGTGTCTTCCGAGACATGATCGCCCAAGCGTGTATCACGCATGGCACTTAACTGACTGACTGAATTTCAGACTCTTCAAAACAGGAATTTGACCAAATTACAATATATGGCATATTTTAAACTGACCTGTCACTGAGGGTTTCCTTGCTACTTGAATTGTATAAAACAGATTAGGAGTCATCAAAAAGGTATTTTAAATTATAACAATACACAGGTATGCGTAAATTGGTGATTATTCTTGCTTTTGAATTGGACAATATTTTTCAAACGAAACCGCTTGCATCTCGTATAAAACAATCGGTGGTAAGGCGTTATAATATCGATATTTTTAATAATTTCGTGCCAAGCAAGTAAAAGAGCTACTAAAACTTAAAAACCTACTGACTGTAAAATAATTCGAGAAAAAGAAAAACATTGTTAAGCGGAAATAATTATAGAATGAATGAAATTAAGAAGAGAGAAGAATACGACTGACATTGCACCTGAACTTTTAAAGATAAAAGTTGACTGGGAAGCAAGAAACCGCAAGAGAGTTATCTAAATGAAACGTGTCAGAAAATAAGCTGTTTGCGTAGAAATTATGATTAGATACATAAAACAGGAAATTATTTAGACCTACCTACCAATTTAATACGGTGCACAATTTCGCATAGCCGAGGTACGTGAAAAGATAGATTATCAGACTAATTACCATCACAATATTTGTAGAAAAGACACAGGGAAGCTATGTTAACTAAAACTTACATGCCATGTCAGAGCCGATAACTTTGCAGATTATTTCTTTGATTTTATCAGATATCTCTAAACACAAAGCAGAAACATCCACCTAAGTAATATTCAATTCATGGAAAAATAGACTTATAAATGCGTATGATAGATTCTGAAGAGAAAGTTTGTCTCGCACGACATAGTCAACCAAGTTAACCAGCAGAAGAATTTAATATAATCGTTCAACTTCATGTCAGCAGAAATCATTGCAATGTTTTTCTCTCCTTTTAATTAGCGTCAGCCATTCTGATGGAAGGCAAAACAAATAATGTAAGTGGGTTAAAAAGTGCACTTACGTTCTGGAAGCATTAAAATTATTTAAAAAATATCTGCTCCACACCAAAACGCCTTTAAAATATTACAATAAGGCGTTTTCATGCTTAGCAACAGCTTTCTTATGGGTGATATTACTCTGATAAATGCATACGAATTCTAAAAAGCAACTCGCTACTTCCTAAATTCCTAAGTTCGAGCAACGCCATCACCTGTGTAAGACAAAAAAAAAACAGAATGCTTGTACAGAATGAAACAAGTACAAATTTAAAAAAAATATTCCTGAAAGAAAATAAATGAAACACAAGAAAACCATTTCGTAGATGCCATATTACTTCCTCATTTAGAGAAACATTTGTTTCTTTTTCTCATTCCTGTTCACACATTCATTTCAAGATTTTTTTAAATGATCAAAAAATAAATATAAAATGATATTTTTCAACACTAGTAAACTATCTTTTACTGATGAATTCTATAAAATAAAAGTGATCTATTATTTTAAGTTATATAATTAATATAAGCCTCTCTATATTAAACTGTGTATTTAAATATTAATAAGAATTGTAAAAGAAGTAAGATTTTGCTGAATATTTGTTTTAATATCTAAAACCTGTGCAGAGTTGATATTTGTATCTATTTTCTGTTAGGATTTATAAGAAAATTTTATTGGAAAAGACTAATTCAATTTTACACTTTATCCTGTAATTAATTTTCAGTGTGTAACTCATAAAAGGAACATTCTATAAACGCTTTGTCTTTTGATTTTTAAAAATACATTTTGTTTGATGATAATGTAATTTTGAATGTTTACTTCATCGTAGATATTTCAGATTGAAAATGTTGTACGGATTGTATTCAAGAACTTTTAAACTTCTTTAAAAAAGGAAGATAAACAATCTTAGGTAATTCTAATTTTAGCATACCTTTGCTATATATTTAATAAGCTGACCTGTGAAGTTTTGTTATTTGAGATTGAAGGAACATGCTGTAAAAGCTCTCTAAATACACTGTACCAAACAGTTTTTTTTACAGCTGATGAGTTTAGTGAATGCAGTTGGAATGTTAAGACGATTTTGAAATGCACTCTGCAATAAAGTTTTGCCACCAACCTTATAGACTTTTTGATCCCGGCAACTTTAACTTTTTCCATAGGCTTAAAAAGAATTGTGCTAAAAATCCTTGACATTAGAAGCCTTCCATAGGGGTCTTTTTAAAGTAGTTAGAGCGTGAAAACAAATCAAATAAAGTTAGAGGATTGAAGATTCAAAAAGATCAAAATTTTCTTTGATTTGGAACTAGCGGTATATTTGATTGAACCCCGGAAGAATTGTCATCAGTAGGCGATTCTACATCTGAACCACACACACACACACACACACACACACACACACACACACACACATACACACATATCAATCACACCTTCCTGTCGTACTCTGGGGCGATAAGCTGTTAGGAAACAGCTAATAATCATTTCAAATATTATAACGGCAGCAGTACACTCGTAATAAATTATAGACCTGTGTAGAATTTAAAGACATAAAATTTAAAAAAATATCACATACAGGATTCAGAGACAAAGTACTATAAACAATTTAGTTAAGCTAGAAGCATAGCTCGATGAAGCATGCAAATAAAGAACAGTAGCATTTTTACTCAGAAAAACCGTGTGATTCGACGTGGAAATATGGAGTAGCAAGATAAATTTGACTGGCCAATCTTTATAAACAACTTTATGAACAATCAAAATTTCAGGGAACGACTGAGTAATACACAAAAAGAGCAAGAAATAAAAGTACGAAAGTGGAGCATACTATTCAACATAAACATAGTAAACGCTTAAACACTTGGACGGAATGCGCTCTATATGTTGATGACTTTGAATCAGCTATATTCTTAATCAAAATGCATGCATGCAATTGATAGATACGTCTATCTATGCATGAAAAAGATTAATAAACCGGTCACGGAAAATGGTTTCATTTTTTCAAAGAAACATCATCGTAAAACATAAAATAATACTGATTTAAGACTCCAAGATAATATAATACGTATAACTGACCAATACATATGCATTGCATTTTAAAACAAAATCACATTCAAACAACGCATAAAACATTTAAGGTTAAAATGTGATGAAACTATTTATTTTCTCACTAGCGGTATAGCCCGGTGTTGCTTGGGTGTAATGAAAGCTTTAAAACTAATCCATGGTCCTGTAGCTCAGGCTCTTTCGACGTTGGCACGAAAGACTAAAAAGCAATAGATGTTTCCAGTTAAAGCAAAACCGTAGACTGAAAGAAAAATGAATGGATGTAAGTCAAATTTTGATTTCCCGGTATCGATATCAAATAGGTTTTTTCCTCGTAAAAAGTCCTCTGAGTAAATGGTATCCTGGCTGAGACTAAGAGCTACAATTATACCTACTTAGAGCCAAACTCGAAGCAAAAAGTAAAATAAAAAAGCTGAAAAAAAATACAGACATACAGGCAGATAAACAGACACACACACAAACACCTTTTATATATATATATATATATATATATATATTTATATATATATATATTTATATTTACATATATATATATACATTATTGTAAGAACTGCAACCTTGACACTTCTGATTATCGTTTCTTATGTTTTTGTCTATGAGTGTATCAAATTTGATTAAAATCGGACCACTCTTTCTATAACCCGATTTTTTCGATTATCGATTTTCGATATTTATCTTGGATACCTCGACACAAAACCAAGATAAGAACACTCGCAGACGCTTATAGTAGAACTGTGTAAATTTTCAAGAAAATCGGTTAAGCCGTTTCGGAGTCTATAGGTAACGGACACACACACACAAACACACACACAGAGACAAAGTTCCATTTATAAATAAGTTTAGATAACATTTAAAAGTTCAAATAAAAGGGACGCTGAAATGCTTAAATGTGATTAAATCAAATTAATTACAGTTCTTCTGTGTCATGTCTTCAGATACTCATCTTCAGTTTAATTGTTTTATTAACTTTTTTACCGTTTGGTTTGTTAGATTTCTTCAGATATCTCTCATACTCGTTTAACACCGCATAATTTTTAACCGAACCGGTGTTACTCTTTTCACTTTCTATACTTAGGGGATATTTCTTATCAGTTAATACTTTCCAGTACTTTTAAAATTTCTTTGCTTGCCTGTTTCTTCTATTGAATTAGACTGTATAAACTGACCGCTCAACTCGATACCGGGATTTAACCAGAGGACAAGACAAGTTATAATGATTTTTGTCTCATGTATATTCTAGAATTTTAATTTTGGTGTTTCAGACCTAATGTCTGTAGTCAGGTGATTGACATTTCCAGTGTTGGTATGTTCATATTCAAAGGTTTCCAGATATATTTTTTATCTTGAAGACAAGACTAACCAGGAGATTATGAGAGAAAACCTCTAAACTGATTCTTTCACTTCCCTTCTCTTATTTTTCTATAACATAGAGGCTTCTACCCACTTTTATTCTTTGT
The DNA here is from genome assembly GCA_037127315.1 of Ascarosepion bandense. Lineage (NCBI taxonomy): Eukaryota > Metazoa > Mollusca > Cephalopoda > Sepiida > Sepiidae > Ascarosepion > Ascarosepion bandense. The sequence continues at coordinate 1,165,445 of JBBBDQ010001654.1, read as the reverse complement.
ATATGGTCAGCTATTTCTGATTCCAATGTCTCTCCCCTTACTAACACACTATTAGAAGGTATATATGACGAAGGTCATTCCTCGCAAGGAATCGTGAGATTAAATTACAGGTTTTGGCATGTATATATCAGATCTTTCATATAACTTCATCTTACACTTTATAAACTCATATATTCAAAACTTGATGTCTAAGCAGAATATCGATTATTAATTAGCAAGACTAAAATTGTAAGTATATCTCCTGCGCAAGCTTAAACTCAGGTCTCATATAAAATGCTGCTGCATTATCACTAGTTAAAAAACACAAAGCATTAACCTCATCTTTGCATGATGGAGAACTAGAGATTATTATATTAGGTTACTACTTATTCTGATTGTGGAATCAACTGTTATTCATGAATAATGATATTATAATAATAATGTATTACGATAGTGACGAAATTAATCAAAGTAAAGACCATGAACATCTATTGATATGTGTCATCGACTTAGAGAATGCTTATGCTTTTCCTAGAAAACACTAACGTTTGAACACAAAGAAATATTTGATTTCTGTTTTATGTATCGTTTTTGGAACGGAATGCATTTAAAACATTGTCACTATTCTTGAAAGACTGACTAATGCACGAGAGATATTGAAAATATAGTGCATGAGTCTTGTGGTCAAAATTAATGAGCTTTTATGGCGCCATTCTTGCAAAATGTAGCTGAGCATTATCATATAACTGTATTGGTCCTTGTCGATTAATCAGTGTACGTTGCATTTTGCTTAACTGAATGGGAATTCCGTCCAGATACTGGGGTAGACTTTGCATTAATTCTCTAGATTTATTGCAGAAAGCTGTAATGGATAACAGCAACGGTTGACCACCAGGCACTCACCATTCTGTTGGTGCAATTTCGGTTTTGGGTAAATTCTTCCGTCCTTACTCATGATCAGAATCATTGTCATAGAGGTTCTATTTCTCATGCCATGTCATTCAATCTAGAATTGGGTCAATCGTAGTTCGCGTATACAGTAATGATTACACTTCAAAGAATCGAATTCTTTGAATTTTACTCAGTATATGTGCAATCCATTTACCGAGTTACTTCACCTTGTTGATTTTCTTAAGATTGTCAGTAAGATGATCGTAATTGAAATGTTGAGGCTCATCATCTGAGACATTTCTCTGACACTTTTATGTGGTTTTGATCGACTTTTGTTTTCAGATTTTAATTGTTACTTGGGGATTGTTTCCTCTACCATGATCTTTAAGACTCGTATCCCCACAGCGAAACTTTAATAATTAACAAAGTATTGTCCGATCACAAATGGCTCCTTCACTTAATCTTCTGTTAATGTTGGCAGCACTTTAAATAGCATTGTTAACAAGCTTGAAGTAACGAATATCTCCTTTTCTTCTGTTAAAGATGGCGTTCATAATGTTTTATGATACATTATATTCTGAAGACATTGATAAAAATCCACAAAAACCTGTTATTCATTAGAAGTTTATGTATTTTTGTTTAATGATCATAGTGATATAAGCTGATAAATTATTTTCTAAATAACTTAATATTTTATTATGAACATCAACTCGATAAATCGTTGGTACTTTTATTTCAATACGTGCGTGTGTGTGTGTGTGCCCATTATATATATATATATGATTGTGTTTTAAATAGTCAAAATTACTTCTTTAAAATTCAAAGTAACTTCTTGTCTTTAATATTTCAAGTTAATGTAGGAGAAATATTGCTATTAATATTAATACCCAACGAATAGTTAACTGGATGTGGTGTCTCAATAAATCTACTTGAGTACGGTAACGGGAAACCACTTTGCTATCAACCCAAGGAAAACACAATCAAATCATGAAATATAAGGGCATGGATATGATTAAGTCTATGGAAACTCTACAGACATTAGAGAGCGAATGTCTTAAATATATGTGTCCTGACCCTCATCCAGCGCCTGTTAGAAAAAACGGCATAAAGAGGTTCAAACACTTTAGAATTGATATTAATATCACTCTGTCACGAAAATCCCGAGAAGGGCAAGGTGAAAAGTTACCATGAATTTAAAAAAGTATCTATGATATTTTGAATGTTGTTTTACTTAGAAAAGTCAAGTTGCCTACATGATTTATTTTAGAAATAAAAATAGCTTTCAATCGTAGATATATATTATGCATTCGGACGGTTGTAGGGGTTAGGAACAAAAATATAAATTTTGTTTTTAATTATCAACTGTGACTTTCTGTTTTGGCTCTGATCAAAAATTAATAGCAATATTTCTCCTACATTAACTTGAAATATTAAAGATAAGAAGTTACTTTGAATTTTAAAGAAGTAATTTTGACTATTTAAAACACAGTCATATATATATATAATGGACACACACACACACGCACATATATATATATATATATATATATATATATAATGGACACACACACACACACGTACATATATATATATATATATATATATATATATGATGCTATTGTCGGATGGTCGACGACTAAACCGACACCCCAACTCTAATTTCTTGTGATTGGGGCGCGGTTCGTTAGCAACTCTGTAGGATGTAAAACAGAACCTATCAAAGAGCCGAATAACTATTGAAGAGCCAACGAAGAGTTAACTGGATGTAGTTTCTCAATAAATCTACTCGAGTACGGCAACAGGAAACCACTCTGTTATCAACCCAAGGAAAACACATGGCTTTTAACAATCAAATCATGAAATATAAGGGCATAGATATGATTAAGTCTATGGAGACTCTACAGACATTAAAGAGCGTATGTGTTAAATAAATGTGTCCTGAACCTCATCTAGCGACTGTTAGAAAAAAACGGCATAAAGAGGTTCAAACACTTTAGAATTGATATTCAATCTGATACGGAATAACATGACATAGAAATCTCCCCGGACCTTCATCTAGCGACTGTTCGCATCATACATAATATAATTCTGGTGATAAGGAATATAAGAAAACTAAATCAATGTAGCCAGTTGGAAAATATAAAGCAGAAAATGAACAGATTAAACAATATTTTAGGCCTGCGAAGTAAAAAAAACAAACAAAAAATCAGCGGTTTTGTTATTGACAAAGAAATTATCTTATGTAAAGGTTGAGTAAAAGAAAGAAAGAGGAATTGTATTGATATTATACTAATAGACAAAAAGAAATACATTTTCCTAGTAGAAATTACAATCATTTTATAAAAAGGAATTGCTAATGCAGACAGGAAAATCAAATTTCGGCATTAAATAACGAGTTGAATAAATCGCTAAAAGACCAACTATTCCTAGCCTAATTGAACAAAAACAAGCAGCACATCCAGACAGAATTGCAATCCAGATGCTTGAACTCTTATTTGATTTCGCCATTAGAGACATAATAAATGAAATATACAAAAATGTTTGTATACCGAAATACCTAAGTAAATTTATTTTCATAGCTCTAAAAAGCCAGATGCAAGCAAACGTGGACTACATCGGACAAACAGCTAAATGAACCATATAATAACACTTATCCAAATAAAGATGAATAAAGCGTTTTAAATAAAAAAATTAAATATAAAAGATGACATCTTAAAGACGTGTATAACAAACGATTTATATGCACAAAAAATATTATAAAATATTATAATATTATAATATTATAAAATTATGGTCAGATATAACAAAGCATATATTTACAAAATGAAATATAAAAAGAATGGTTTAATTACATGCAATATAATTAAAATGCAATATTATAAAAGAGAATAAGCAAAATATTAAGAAACAGAAAAACATTGTTAGGAAATTAGAAAAGAGTACTGAACTGTTTTAAAATATCAATCTTCTTATATGGTAGTAAATGTTTATCAATCTTCTCAGAAATGAAGGCTATAGTTGACGCAATAGAAATGTGATTCTACAGAAAGATACTAAGAATTTTGTGTTGTCGGATCTACCCTTTGTATATGAAAATGGACTCGACTGAGTATATATATATACACCTGCCATAGAGAGAAAAGCAGTCGAGAGTAATAGAGAGATCCGTGAGAATTATCGGAGAGTACCAGAACTGATACGTAAGTTACCGAGAGATACCGAAGTTATCCAGAGACTACCGCATCAGAAGTCAAAATAGCTTTGAGCTCTACTCAGATAGAATAAGATACACGGATATACTATTTCCAACGACTTCACTTCAAGACTTGTGTATATTTATTTCTGACGAATAGTATTCCTCGATTTACTAACCTGCGTTCAAGTTTGTATATTACATTCAATATAACCTACTTTCTATCTCAATATCGGTTTTTGGTCGTTCATAATTTTGTGCGGTTCCTCACCGGAATCCACAACACTATGAACCGGACATGTGAACAAGGACGAAGTTTTAAAGAGAATGAAAGCAAAACGAATAGTTATACCTAAAGACATAACGAGACAGTTGTAATTTCTATAGCACACAATGAGGAAAATTATGTACTCACTAAACAAATTGAAGACAAGAGTTTATCTTGCCTTCAAATCAAACAACACATATCTAACAAACTCGGGTAATTCAATGTCTAAGCAAAGTTTAGGAGAGATAAAATAAAATAATACGAAATGCAAAGGATATGAAATTATGGAGAGTCATGAACCCTCAACCGTCAGATGGAACATACAAGAAATACTGATTCTTAATCATAATCAATGTGTATAAATAATAGTTATTCAAACATATTTCAGACTGATGTACTGTTTTCTTGGGTGCCAAAGTTATTATTTAGAAATTAATACTCATAAGTACAGTGTACAGCAGAAATGCCTCTCACATATCAGTTAAGCGCCATAAGTGATACACACTTGGGCGATCATGTCTCGAAAGCGACATGTGACTGGGCAAAAAATTCTCCCGCAGTAGATTGCCATTACATTCTGCGGTAGACTGGTTGACTATCAAGGCTATAGAAACCAATCTGTCCTGTTATTTGACCCCTAACTGGCGGGAAGAGACGGATTAATACATTTCCCAAGGGTATTTGTATGTAAGTGAATGCAATGAATTCAACTAGAATTCGAACTCTGCTCCTCGATTTCTCGTTCATTGATATCTATTGCGGTAGACTGGTTGACCATCAAGGCTATAGAAACCAATCTGTCCTTTTATTTAACCCCTAACTGGCGGGAAGAGACGGATTAATACATTTCCCAAGGGTATTTGTAAGTAAGTGAATGCAATGAATTCAACTAGAATTCGAACTCTGCTCCTCGATTTCTCGTTCATTGATATCTGTTGCATGACAACGCACATCCACATATACTTCCCAGAAATACCTCAGTCATAATGTTAAATATGGCAAAAAAATATTTTCCACAAAATAGCAAGATATTGATATTTGTCGAAGTTCGATGACACCATACGAGTAAGAGTTGAAAATGTTTAAGCTATTCGCCTAACTCCCTGTTTTTCATACTCTACCTTCAGGTGGAAAGTATTCTTTTGGTACACCGTATCTAATGCCTCACCTTTACGAGGGAAGAATATGGTTAAGGTATTACCACTATGAGGGAGGTATATTTACCGCACATTGTATTAAATTGGAAAATTCTAAATTAAATATCTTGACCGCACTTATTCTTCATAATCATCCTGAAGAACTACGTCAGTTGTAAGGAACACCTTTTTCAAATGAAAAGAGTAAATAGTCATGTGCAAACGGAATCAATTCATTAATAAAAGTCAAACAATTCCTCACTACTTTGGTGTTGAAGAAACTTGTAAATGTTATCTAAACTTATTTATAAATGGAACTTTGTCTCTGTGTGTGTGTTTGTGTGTGTGTGTCCGTTACCTATAGACTCCGAAACGGCTTAACCAATTTTTCTTGAAAATTTACACAGTTGTACTATAAGCGTCTGCGAGTGTTCTTAGCTTGGTTTTGTGTCGAGGTATCCAAGATAAATATCGAAAATCGATAATCGAAAAAATCTGGTTATAGAAAGAGTGGTCCGATTTTAATCAAATTTGATACACTAATAGACAAAGACATAAGAAACGATATTCAGAAGTTTCAAGGTTGCAGTTTTTACAATAGTGCAGAAAATCGATAATATATATATATATATATATATATATATACATATATAAGGCAAGATGTTTATGTGTGTGTCTGTTTATCTGCCTGTACATGTACTTTTTTCAGCCCTTTTATTTTACTTTTTGCTTCGAGTTTGGCTCTAAGTAGATATAATTGTAGTTCTTGGTCTCAGCCATGATACCATTTACTCAGAGGACTTATTTGCCTTCAAAATTCAGTTTATGACGAAAAAACTTATTTGATATCGATACCAGGAAATCAAAATTTGACTTACATCCATTCATTTTTCTTTCAGTCTACGGTTTCGCCTTAACTGGAAACAACTAGTGTTTTTAGTCCTTCGCGCCAACGTCCAAAGAGTCTGAGCTCCAGGACCATGGATTAGTTTTAAAGCTTTCATTACACCCGAGCACCTCTGCTTGTTTTTCAAAAAAAGAAAAAAAAACTATTTCTTCATCTATTCGTCACCTTATTATACAGGCCGTTTTTGTTACGCAGCCGAGATTTGCGTATAAAAATTTATTCATAGCTATTTCACAAGCAGATGTGAATTTTTATTTTCGATTGCACTCTAAATACGATCAATATCCGCCATCACCATGAGAAATAAACACGAAGGAAAACAGTAAATATCCTCTTGTTCTAATGTCAATGGAAAAAGTCCTAAATATAAAGCGGAAATGTCACATAGTTGACAAAAGAGTTATTGATAAACAGTCTTGCTGTAACGGATGACAATTTATTTCCAACTCTCACCCAAAGCGACGTTATCTTATCGTGTTTATTTTATACTACGCGTATAAGTAAGGCCAAGTCGTTCTAAATACGCAGGAATAAAGTAAGCAAAATCTTGATCTACTCCATCCTTTTTCCATGGATTAGGATGTTCGGATGTACAGAAAAAAATCAAGCATATCTCGAACCCTGCCGTGTCGCAGGTTTTTTCTTGCGTGTATTTTAAAGCCGTTAATTTTATGATATATTTTTCACCCTAAATTTTGAATGTGTTTGAATTTTGAGCAAGACAAGTTCCATTTTACAAACAATTAATTTGAAAAATGTTCTCAGCACATGAAGTTATAATTAAAAAAGACAGTTGTACATACCGGCAGTATAAAAAATGTTACAGACTGGCCGAAGCTAGTATTGTTTAGTCTAGGCTTTTTTATATCGCGACGTATGGCGTAAGCTAAGCACTAGAATTGACCTGATGTTTATCCTCGCTTAGGCTGAACTCAAAAGAATGGAAAATGCAACAATGTAATTTCAGGCGCATCGGATTGGCGAAAGATTCATTCTAAAATCTAAGGAAATTATTAAGAAACAACAATTCTTCGTTTATATTAAAACTTTTTTATCTGTCCTATTAGAGAGCAGTTAACATTTCATCCACAGAAGAAGAGAAAACTAACGTTAACAGACATGTGTTCTCTCTAAGGAGACAAAGGGAGTATGCAATGAGGAAATCTTAAAGAAAATAGTTAAAAAAGAAAACATTCCGAGTCACAAAGAAATTACTGAACATTGTCAGAAACATAATGAAGGACAGCTTGTAAAACAACCATTACATGTTATATCGAAGACCATGTACCGGACGGAACATAATGAGATGGCCATTAGGGTAATAGGCGGTTGTGGGAGGTATCAATCAGTCCTCTCGCGTTCTGAAGAGCTATGACACAGAGAAGATATCTGGATGTATTCTGAAACTGGGTTAAATCTCAGCCACGCTACCAATGACGCTGAAATCATTCACTTGATCTTTACCTCTTTTATGTGCCCTGTCCTTTCAGGACGTGGGCGATCATGGCTTTCCACATCTTTATATCCCTGGTGGCTCTTAGCACGCTTTCTCCTGTTACATCACACAACCTTCGTTCCGTCATCAGGTCCTTTAAATATGTTATCCGCTGCTTTTCTCTGTCTCTTTTTCCCTCTGTCTGACCTGTTAGTATAAGGTTCTCCAAGCCCTCCTTCCTCATTGCATGTCCCAGGAACATTAGCTGTCTCAGTATTAATTACCTTTTTGTTTCCATCCTCTCGAAAACCTCATCACTGCTCACATGCTCGATGCATGATATTCGCCGCCTCCTTCTGTAGATCCAGATTTCAGTTGCTTCAAGTTTTTTCTTCATCTACGAAGATAATGTCCAACATTCTCTGATTTACTGTGTTGATATACTGCTTAAGCGTACGATCAGATCCCGTTGAAACATTACCCTTGCTAAGGCACTGAATTTAAAGGACGTTATGCTTTATCAGTATCAAGAGGGATGACCAGGTGATATATCAGGTCATATACGCTTGATAGTGTGGGTGGTGTGAAAATAAAGGCTCGGTAGAAAAAGTTGAAGAGCTAAGTTCGTATTCCTGTAGATTTCGTTAGATTCACTTACGCACAATACTTTTAAGAGATATATCGATCCATCTTTTTTCGCCATCAGCTGTGGTTTAAATGGCAAGATATAGTTGGAATTCTCCTACAAAGTCAAGCATGAATCGACAAGACTCATGATAGCTCAAGCGTTCATTTCGCAAGGCACGTAGACAAGGAAGGATATCTTTCTTCTTCTTGACCTTCCAGAATGTATGCGATCATGGACTTTTACGTCCCCCCCCGGAGGCTCTTAGCACGCTTTCTCCTGTTACATCACACAACCTTCGTTCTGTCATCAGGCTCTTCAAATATGTTGTCCGCTGCTTTTCTCTGTCTCTTTTTCCCTCTATCTGGCCTGTTAGTATAAGGTTCTCCAAGCCCTCCTTCCTCATTGCATGTCCCAGGAACATTAGCTGTCTCAGTATTAATTACCTTTTTGTTTCCATCCTCTCGAAAAACTCATCACTGCTCACATGCTCGATGCATGATATTCGCCGCCTCCTTCTGTAGATCCACATTTACTTTTAAGATATATATCGATCCATCTTTTTTCGCCATCAGCTGTGGTTTAAATGGCAAGATATAGTTGGAATTCTCCTACAAAGTCAAGCATGAATCCACAGGACAAGGAAGGACATCTTTCTTCTTCTTGACCTTCCAGAATGTAGGCGATCATGGCCTTTTACGTCCCCACCCTGGAGGCTCTTAGCACGATTTCTTCTGTTACACCACGCAAACCCAGCTCTGCCATCCACCTGCACATGGCCTGTCAAGTATGTTATAAGCTCCTTTCCTATGCCACTCGTTACCTCTATCTGATATGTTAGTATCAGATTCTCCAAGTCATCCTTCCTCATTGCTAACTTTTGTGTATCCAAAAGAGGTTTCGAAATTCCGAACTCAGAATTCTCAAATATCAAATTGTCATTAATGGCCAAACTCTCAAAGCCATCATTCAGACGTATGCCAATTCTCTTTATTTAGTCTTAATTTTAGAAGGCATTGTATGATCGATCTTCCTTGAAATAATTTAGATAATAAATATCTATGCAGAAGATACCGTAACTTACGGGTGCACCTCTAAATGATCTATAGGTCAGAACTTGGCTGCTTGCATCTCATCTACTTCTAACAACTCAATAGAGGAAATCCTGGCCTGTAACTATCAATACTTTATTAAATAAATTATAAATATTTCATCATCATCCTGAAAACTAAGGATTTACATCAGTCTTAATGATCAGTTGCACCTTATTTTGAACATCTACTGGAACGCTGCTTCCCCCAGACATTAAGAGGAAATCATTCATACCACACATTTCTAAATATGCTGAAAAATTATCGGCTCCTTTGGTCGATCCAAGAAGTACCTGGCTCCTTCTACCATGAATAATTTTACACGAGTCAGATCTGTCTAAAATTGTGTAGTGTTGTTATATCTAAATCAGAGGTGCGCAGTTTTCACTTTCCTGATTCGACAGTCTTCGCGATTTTATATACGGCCTTCTGGTTGATTAATTACTATATATATATATATATATATATATATATGTGTAAAACATGATATAATAATAATAATAATAATAATAATAATAATAATAATATATATATATGTATGTAAAACATGATATAATAATAATAATAATAATAATAATAATAATATATATATATATATATATATATGTAAAACATGATATAATAATAATAATATATATATATATATATATATATATATATATATATGTAAAACATGATATAATAATAATAATAATAATAATAATAATAATAATAAAAATAATATATATATATATATATATGTAAAACATGATATAATAATAATAATAATAATAAAAATAATATATATATATATGTAAAACATGATATAATAATAATAATAATAATATATATATATATATATATATGTAAAACATGATATAATAATAATAATAATAATAATAATATATATATATATATATATATATATATATGTAAAACATGATATAATAATAATAATAATAATAATAATAATAATATATATATATGTATATATATATATATATATATATATGTAAAACATGATATAATAATAATAATAATAATAATAATAATATATATATATATATATATATATATATATATATATATATATATATATATATATACAGGGGTGTGTCTCACAATCCGAATTACCTTTTCATGGCATAAAATGGCAACCATATTAAATATATCATTTTTTCTTGTTTCAGTTTTGTGTGATTTGTGTGACAACAATCTGTTGAATTAAGCACAAATTAAGCAAAGTGGTTAGTAAACTCGTGCGCCGTACTGCAATTATTGAGGCTCTACGTTGTGGCCGCACGCCCAAAGAGATTGCTGGGTCTTTTCATTTACCAAATTCGATTTTGTACGACATTACCAACATCTGCAAGGACCCAAATCATGTTTCTGTGATTGGCAAAAAAGATTTTCTGCAAGACCCCACGTTTTCCGATGAAGGGACCTCATGCCCTACCTACCTCTTTGACAAAGGTCAGACCGTGACAAAAGAGGTCTACATGGATGTCATGAAGAATGTTGTGAAGCCATGGATTGTTCAGGTAGCTACAGGGAAGCCATGGCTCTTCCAACAGGATGGAGTTCCTGCTCATGCGTCCAGTTTGGTCAAATCTTGGTGTGACGAGAATCTGAACATGTTCTGGTCAAAGGAGTTCTGGCCCCCTAGTAGCCAAGACCTGAATCCATGCGAACATTACCTATGGGTCATACTGGAAAGACAGTCCAAAACATCTGCACTCAATACTGTCGACTCCCTGAGGACTGCCATCATCGAGGCTGTGTCCAATTTGTCCAGGTAGCAGGTAACCAACGCCTGTATGTGGTTTTGGCCTTGTGTAGAAGCTGTGATTAAATGTGGAGGAGGCTGGATTAGATATTATGATAAAGGAGAAATCCGATAACAAAATTATAAAGCAATTTGTTATGTAAATACTTGTCATTCTGAATAAGCACAACCTTTCTTTCAGTATATGTTTTTCCAGTTTTTAGTGCACACCCCTGTATATATATATAGCATGTGTGTGTGAGGTTCTTTTAGCTTACAGTTCATATGCAAATGTAAGTGAAGAAAGCACTGAGGCAAAGAATTAACCCTTCTCTTTTTTTCTGTTTGTTTTCTTTATAATCTTTTAATACAATATCATTTTAATATTAAATATATGTTGTTGCTTTTCAGCGGATATCTACACCTGAGCTAAACATTAACACTTCACAGTGGAAAATTTAATTGTGTCTGCTTTCAAAGAAGCAAATAGTTAATATAATTTTAAATGCACAATTATATGATTCAATATAATTTTTCTGGAATAAAAATCAAATAGCAATTATGCTTTGTACGCTTTTTTTTTGTTTGATGGTTAGTTAATAAACCTGAACCACAATCTCTCTTCTTAGAAATTACGATGTTTGGTCTTTCTAATACGAAAAACGTAGTAGAGGCCAGAGTTTTCCGAAAGAGTACTCTTGGTCAAGTAAAAAGAGACACTTTAACATAATTGTTATAGTTGTCTATGCTCCAACAATACAAAGTACTGAAAAGGAAAGAGAATCTTTCTACTCTATACTGGCAAGAATCAAAATCATGGGAGACTTGAATGCCAAGTTAGGTAAGGAGAGATAAGGGGTGACGACCGGCAAATTTGGGCTAGAAAACAGCAATGACCAAGGAAAAAATGGGCCCAACGTTGCACTGCAAATTACAAGGCAGTAACCAGCATCTGGTTTCAAGAACACCCGAGACGCTTATGAACATGGAGAATACCAGGAGGCTACATGAAAATCCAAATCGACTACATAACCGTAAACAGGAAATGTAGTAATGCAGTGGTTCAATGCAAAACTTATCCAAGTGCCGATGTTGAAGCGACCACATAGCAGTCATTTGCAAGCAAAGGATTAAACTTCGCACACTGTAGAAACCTAGTGCAGAACCCAGACTACTATACAATAGACATGTGAATATCCTTAACCTGCAGAAAAATACAGTGACAGCGTGAAAATCAAATACGATGAACAAATTCGAAACGGAAACTCGAAATAGAACACCCTAAAGGAAGCGTTATTGACATCAGTAAACAACATTGTCAAAAAAGCCAGGCGTAGGAGAAAAAATCAAGTTGATGACCGAAGAGATTCTTGACATGATGTAAAGGAGACAGAAAATAATGTCAAGATATGGAATAAAATACAGAAAACTACAAAAGTAAATAAGGAGCAAATGAAGACAGGCTAAAGAAAACTGGCTCAACTCGAACTATCTTTTGTAAATAGAGAGATTGAGCACGACTAATATAGAAGACAAGCATAAAGAAATAAGGGAACTAACAGGATAAAGCACGTGCTCCTCAACAGGCTGAATAAAATCCAAGGATGCAACGCTCATATTAGGGAAAAGGGGAAATACTCCAGCAATGAGAATAATACTTAAACGATCTCTTCCACGACAAGAGAGAGCAACCGATAATGCACTAAGATACGGATGGGCATAGAAACAATAGCAAACCAGAGGTCATTGTAATAGAGATGCTGACAGCCTTAGACGATGTTGGCATAGAGATAAGTACAGAAATAATAACTGAAATCTATAATGGAGGTGAAATACCGGACCACCTAATCAAATCAATTCTCATAGCACTGCCACGTACAAACGAATGTGAACTCCACCGAACAATCAGCTTAATGAAACACATAACAAACTTATGATCCGAATCTTGATGAATAGAGCGCGTAGAAGAATCAGGTCAGAGATAAGACAAGAACAGAGCAGTTTCCTCAAGGACACTAGGACAAGGATTGTCATATTTATACTTAGAATGCTATCAGAAAGGGCAATATAAATGAAGTATGGCTTATACATGTGTTTCATAAACTAAGCAAAGGCGTTCAACAAAGTACGCTACAAAGACTTGATAGAAATGCTCAGGAACGTCGACATATTTCGAAAACACTTTAAAGTAATGAAGAAACTCTACTGACAGCAAACTGACTGCATACCGACAGGAAACGAATTCAGAAGATAGAAAACAAGGATGTGTCTTTTCATAGGATCTATTCAACTAGTACAGGGAGACTTCTCTGAGGACTGTAGAAATCATGCCAGGATTCATCACCGGAGGCTACAATCTGAACAATATAAGATCAGCAAATTACAGATAAGAAACTGCAAGGCCTCCTACAGAAGGTAGTGGAAGCAAGTGAAAATTAAGGACTGCAAATATACTACAAGAAAACCGAATGCATGGTCATCAGTAAAAAGATGAGCTCAAAATGCCAACTACATGTTGTAGATAGTGAAATCAAAAAGTACAGAAATTTATATAATTGGGAAGTATTCTAACAGAAGATGGAAAGTGCGACACTGAGATCCGAAAGCGAATTGACAGATTGGCATGGCCAGTGATTCATTCCAGATGCTGAGTATTCAGAGACAAGATAATTTCGCTAGAAACAAAGAAGTACTGGATTGCTATGTGATGTCTGTTCTTCATTATGGCAGTGAATGCTGTACAATCTCTTAAATGATGAAGGAGAGACTTGAAGTAAATGAAATGTGTTTCTACAGAAGGATGCTTGGGATATCATGGACCGAACATGTGAGCAATAATGATATTTTAGGAATCAAGGAAACCAAAAGGAGACTAATACTGAACATCAGAAAAAGACAGCTAAACTTGCTGGGACATGTAACTAGAAAAGATGGATTAGAGAATCTGGTACTCACAGGTCATATAGCTGGAAAGAGAGACAGGTGAAAGTAACGTGTAGCATACTTGACGGGCTTGAGAATGTGGATTGCAGAGCAGATTTTGGGTAGGGTAACAGGATAAAGCGTGCAAACAGCAACTAGTGATAAATAAACGTGGAAGGCCATATTCGCCTATGTCCTGAAAGTACACGATACATAGAAGAAAAAGAATGCAAGATGTTATTAACAGTGACAGTATGAAGAAGACATTAAAAGTCTATGATTCTAAAGAGACAAAAAATGACAGCTGAAATCATATTTAATTTCTTAAAAATCATAGTTGACGGGAAATCACGAAGACGAAAGAGCGGAAGCTATCAGCACGATCAGCTAACTCCATGAAGGTAATCGTGAAGTATATCTTCATTATTAGATCTAATAAAACTAATGAAAATGCAAAAGTTATTACAGATTATAACGGTGTGAAGACGGACAAATTGCTTTAAAGAGACACCCCCAGCATTATGTTTGAAATGATCGAGAGTGTCAGCTGACCTCATCCAGCGTCTGTCCGCAGAATGTGCCGAAGGTGAGCCTCCTTGTCGTGTTGCCCTGTGTGGTTAAAGAGAGATACGCATGAAAGGTGTCACTAATCATCATCCACCGACTAATTGCTATGACATGACTAGCTACAAAATAGCACGCACAAAATTAGACAGGTTAAGAATTAATGTTCTACCAATGTCCGAGTAAGTAATAGGGAACACGTAATCGTCAGACACAGTTGAAGAGAAGAATGAGAGAGGAACTAAACGCGTATTAGACAAATACAGAAAGAAATATTTTCTGAATTCTTGTCAATTATACACACTTGTGCAAATTAATTGAAACAACTGTTTTGGTTTTTTTTTTTCCTATGCAATCTATTTTTGAACCAATGGTATTACAGGGTGTAATCAGTTATTTTTTTCTCAGATTATATTATTTGCAGTAGTGTACAATAATATGATTATTTTTTCGGGGCGTATGATGAAATTTGTTCAACCTTGAAACTTTTGCATCATCTGTGATTGCATCATATTTTTATCATGCTCAGACACGATTGACTTGAGTGTCGATTAGTTATCCTACTGCCAAATAAGTACAAAAATTGTAATGCTGCACGAACACATCGGCAAGCCTTACATAGAGATCCTAGATATTATTGTCTTTCAACTTTAGTTGTGTAATCAAGGTGAAGAAAAAAACTGTATTCATTAACCTAAAACGTTAAGGAAAATGCGACGAGAAGAAAAAAATCAACGCCAAGAGACGACGTATACATTATCAGAGAAAGTGTGAGATCTCCTAGGAAGACATTATTCTTTTTGTTTCACTTTATTTGCACAAGGGTGTCTGACAGATTTTCTCTATGTAACCTGAAAAGAAATTAATTAATATATATTTTTTATTAGTATACAAACCAATAATAATTAAGAAGAATTTATGAAGTTTTGACAGCGATCCAGATAATTGAAGACTCGATACTTGCTACTTAATTATGGCGGCATTCACTTTTGGCGGGTTCACCAACCTTATGTGGTGTGAAGGTATTTGCGCGTTAGTTTGTCAATTCTTACTACCAATGGTTGCTAATGAAGGCTATAGATCTCTGTGTTCTCTGCTATTTACCCACAGCTAGTGGAAAAGAGGTATTATCACATAAGTGAATGTAATGAATTGGACTTAAATTCGAAATCAGCTCACCGATTCCTCGATCCAAGCCGTTATCTACTAATCTCTACTGCCTTCTAAATTCGCCGTGTCTAATCGTGAGCAATTATCTTGACCATGGTATACATAAATTCTGTTGTCAGGTATATACTAAGAACTTATAACACCAGTAAAAATTCTTTCAATGTTGTACATCAAATGACGAATGTCAGAAGTGTATCAAAGTCACTTGATGACGTGAAATATCTTTAGAGACGACACAAAAATTTGAACAGCATATAGATAAAAAATTTTACATGCAGTTTTACACTAACCAACTGATTCATGTGAGGGCAATGTACCAGTCACATGCAAACACAGAATAAATTTATACAAAGTTTAGCTATCCAACATATAACCAGACTGCAGAATGAGTCAACTTATAAAAGAGATTTATTCTGACAGTGTTTTTATAGAACCCTAATCACTTGAATGAGACTAGGAATTTTAAATTAAACGTTTTAAGAGAAGTTCTACTGACATCTGATGTGCGTTGTGGTGAAGTGAATATCGACTCGGAACGACAAATCGGGGTGCCAAGTTTAAGTTCCAATTGAATTTCTTGCATTTACTTACGAACAAATAGCCCTTGGGAAAGGTATTAATCCATCTCTCCCTTCCACTTATGTGTTAAATAATAGGACTGATTGGGTTCTGGCAACCAGTCTACCACAGAAAGCAATGGCAATCTACTGCGGAATAATCTTCTGCCCAGTCAGTCATGTCCTACCGAGACATGATTACCCAACGCACGTATCACGTATGCTACTTAACTGACTACTGACATCAGTATATCCCCTGTACAGTAATACAGGGAAAAACAATATTTTGATACGATCAATATGAGGAGCAAATAATGCCAGGGAGTGTGTAGAATAAATATAATTAAATACAAATATTATAAACAGATTCAAGCAAGCAAAAAAAGGAATGATCTAAGAAAATGTTTACGGAGATAGAGAGAATGAGAATCATAGCTATGGCAGTTAATCATAAAATAATAAAAGAAAATGACAGGTATAAAATTGGTGCTCTTCGACAGGATACATATTATTCAAATTAACAAAAACCTTCATAATAGCAAAAGAACAATATTTCAAAGATAAAATACGTCGAAGAAGTCTTTTATGACGAAAGAGGAATACATAATACACAAAAGTAGGAAGAACTTAAATGTAAATACATGAGGTTAGATCAGTACTAGACAATAGAAATAGAAATAAAACAGCAGGATAATATGGCACTGTAATTGAAATGCTTTCATCGGCAAACATACAGAATTATTTAATGAAATATACAACAATGTCAAAATACTGGAAGCCTCATCTTGGTAGCGCTTCCCCTGAAGCCAGATGCAAATGAATGCTAACCACATCGCAAAATCATCCTTTTATGCCACATAGCTAAGATTATGTTTGAATTCAAATGAATAGATCGTGTAGCAGTATTAGACAAAAACAGGATAAACAATGAAAAAGAAAATTTGATATTTATGATTAGTTATATACCAGATGTGCGTTGTGGTGCAGTGGATATCGGCTCGGAACGACAAATCAGAGAGCCTATTTCGAATTCCAGTATAATTCGTTGCATTCACTTACGCACAACTATTCTTCTTGGAATTGGTATGAATCCCCCCGGATATGGTTTAAATAGCAAAATACATTTGGTTCTATAGCCTTGGTTGTCAACCAGATTACCGAAAAAAAAACTACTACGGAAAAATACTCGGCCGAGTCAGTTTTGTCTTTTTCGAGACATGATCGTCCAAGCGTGTATCAGTGTCGCACTCAACTGACTGATATACCGGAAAGACAAGTGCAGAAGGATGTATAACTATGTTCCTTAGTTTATAACAATGTTTCATAGTCGACACATTGAATTGCTGAACTTGTCGGAAAACGCGATTTCATTAGAAAAAGCCAGAATATATCCAACAGCATGGGGATAAAAAACATGGGGAGCAGACAAAAATAGAAAAGACGCATGAGACAAAGATGCTCCTTCTCACCGGATTTGTAAAACAAAAGGGATACAATATTATTTTCGCAATAAGAAGATCAAGCGAGGTTTTCTTATTGCGTAACACAATGTTAACAATGTCAGAAACACAGATGAAACAATGATGGGCCATACAGAAATAAAAATACAGTAACATTTAAACAAGTTTACTATGAATGTAGGAAATAGGACTAAAATATTTTAAGAAGACAGAAAATATAGTTGCCAGCAAGACAAAAAGCAAAGACAGATTTCAAAATCATGGAACCAGAGAAACATAAACTTAACAATAAGGAAAGTATTTTAAAATATGACGTAATATGTGACAATATAATTTGGTGATAAATTCGAATAGAAAAATATTCTAATACCTAAACAAGTATTAGAAAACACAAGAATTTTAGTAGACAACAAGATTGTACTAAAATGCTATGTATTATCGACCCTACTAGAACACAATTTAAAAAAGTTATTCTAGAATCAAATATCTTTTCTGAACAACCTCATATTTTTGGTAAATTTTTGTTTTGCTTCCCGAAGGCCTCTACCCCATCAAAACTTTCTAAAACATCCATAATTCCGTACAAATGTATCTGCTGAACTCTAATCGATAATTGTTTATTGAAGAAACCTACCTTTCTTTCATGGTATCAACCATAAATACATCGGACTATATTTCACCCCTTACCACCGTTGTTATCTCTGATTCAACGCTGAATGACTTTAAGCGTTAGATACTTTTTTCGGTTGGTTTCTCCATTACTCAAATTGTCAAAGGACAAAAAATCGGAAAATTCGGTCTGCAGTGAATGACATTTTCTAAGCGTGGTTAGGGGGTGAGATTAACATTGACTAGAAGTTCCATATTTTTCTGGTCGATAACAGGAAAAAAAAGGTAGGTTTCTTCAATAAACAATTATCGGTTTGAGTTTAGCAGATAGATTTGTATGGAAATAAGGATTTTTTTGGAAAGATTTGAAGGGGTAAAAGCCTTCGTGGAACAAAACAGAAATTTACCATATTTTTAATGGAACTCAAACTCATAGAAGAAGTATGAAGAACTTCTTCGGTGATGAAGAAAAGATTTCAGGCCATTATAATGCGTATGTGGGTGGAACGACATTTTGCGGATATTCGGGGAATTACGAACCTAAGAGAGGCAAGGAGGAACAGTGGGTAAACTATTTTACGATCATGTGTAAATGGATGGAAGAGTAGGAAAAAAAACAGGGATACTAAGAACACTAACATTACATAACAATAGAATTCAAACATACGCACCGTAGTATTGGCGTTAGAGGGTGTCAAAGGTAATGTCTGTGCGTGGATCACTAGGGGTTTCGGGTCTTTCAACATCATACCCCGTCACCGCGCCGACCCGACCAGAGATGATCAGTCTCTGGTCCACCCTCAATAAGCGCTGGAAAAATTTGTAACGTTTGGTCCCGGTACGAAGTCTTGAAAATGCTTCCGATTGGCGACAGACAGTGCCACTTTGCATTAAGAGGTGAACCGTTTTTACAGTTACATTAAGAGGCCACTTTATATTAAGAGACGAAATCAGAAATGCAGAATTTCGTGGGATTTTAGCTCACAATTTGTTTTGAACTCCAGCTATTCGCTCTTTTGATCCATAACCAATTGGCTGTATTTTCTGCTGTTTCGGTTATGGACTTGAGTGCTTTCCTTTTTTTACTCCCACTATACCAATATCAGTAAAGGCTTTGCTTAGGGACCTTGCTGCAAATTCTCTAGTCCCCACTTCTATTGGAGTGCAGCTAGCCCTCCAGCCTTAGGACATAGAACCTTGATCGCAGGTCTTCTGGATGGAGACGGCACATAGATAAATAAGAATGTATCTGAATCACATTCCAAGATAGTTTCTTTTTGTTTAAAACATCTTTGTAAATTTAATATTGCTTAACAATTAAGCTTTCCAGAAAAATCAATGTTCAATATTTGGTGTCTGCGGATTAACTCGGATTCATCAATCGTAGGGAGACATTTTTTTGATAATGACAATAAAATCACTAAAACAGATTCATTAATTTTGTCGTCAACAAAAAACGTCTGAACAACTTTCGGAATGATAGTTTGTCTTGATAAAAGACAAAGATGTATAAATAAGATTTTAAGAAAGAGTAATCAGACATGATATAATTCGGTTTTCTACTGTTTGTCATATGAGATTATTACATTATTATGTATCTTTTTTTTTTCACGCAGTAGAATATATTAGGAGAAATTTGTATTATATGTTTTGTTTATACTAATCAGTAAGTGCATAAAATTGTATTCATCTGCCGTAAACTCTATTAGATTTTCTTCAAATTAAAGATTTTGTCAGTTTCTATTAAGAATTTTTTTTATTATGAAATATAATAAATTATATTACATTTACTGGAGCGTATATATATGGCGCTAAATATATTTCTATTTATATCAAGTCAAATGATATAACGATATATTTTATATAAAATGGTCATTATATATAATACAAAATGGCCTCTAGACGAGTTCGGAATCTTTTTTATCTTTCTGTGCAGTCTTTATGTTTAAGATGATGAATGAGTCTATAATACTTGTCTTCATTTCATCTTTGATATTACAAATATTTCTACACATAATAATCAAGGGGATTGTAGTCTTGAGAGTTACATGGTTAGATATAATCGGTGGTGTTGCCGCAGAAATTATCAGACATATAACTGAGTTCTCCTGCTTGTGGGATATGGTGATATACAGAGATAGGCTCTTTCTGCAGCCACACTCTTGACCAATGGCAGCACTACATACTCAAGGCATTTAATGTAGGCTTCGTATTGAGTTTGAGACACTGTAGGAAGAGCAATGGACGAAAACTCCTGCAAATGTATCAAATGACACGGATACAGAGTTTGGTCTTGAAGTATCCTCCATACGATAAAATGAAATGTACCACATGCTAATGCCACTTAACCTGTGGTGTTCTGATAGCTTGATCATCCCCGACAGACTGTAGAATGTATTCTTGGTAGACAGTCATACCTTCAGATCTATGTCTTTTTTATACATAGTTTGGGGTGCCACGGATCCTGCAGTAGAAAAGTTTGGACGACTCGACATTGTTCAATCTGTGAATGCAATATGATGCAGACGTGCAGCTTCGCGTCCATTACAATTCTTGTGGCTGTATGTAGAAATCATATTAATCTACTTATGTAGAAATCTATTACAATTCTTGTGGCTGTATGTAAAAATCATATTAATCCACGTATGTCAGTCAGTTAAAGTGCCATACGTGATACACGCTTGGGCGATCATGTCTCGAAAGAGACATAACTGACTGTAGACATCATATCAATCCACTTACGATATCAATATTCTACTATTGTCAAACGGAAGTATTGTCAGATAACTGATTACTTACACGTAGAAGACATACATTTAAGCGTTGAAGACAGACAAGCGACAAATGACAAACGTGACCTAGGCTCCATTGCGCCATCTATAGTAAATTTTCTTTAAACAGCTTAATAACTCAAATATCTCTGTCTCTGTCTCTATAAATCAATATATTTATCTCTCTATCTTTATATATATATATATATATATATATATATATATAAAATACTAATTTTCAATAGTTAACTGACAAGGTGGTATTGTTGGCGGTGTGGAGATGTTTTACACTAAACTGAACAGTGCTGTTTCATACCGACTGAGAAGTTTTGTGAAGGCATTATTGTGATGACATCATTAATTTATCTGTTTTCCCAAGTCAACCTACTCAAGCCATATAAATGTATATATATATATATATATATATATATATATATATTAGACCCCTCGACCACGAATGACCAACAGTCTAAACGAAGTCAAATCAGGCCTATATAACACAATTCTCTTGTTATTCCTGCCAAATGACACACATTTTCGTAACAAAAATTTATCGTAAATAATCAGGCCGGTAGAAATAAATACATATACTGTTTGATTATAAACAGAATATCTACTTAAATACGAGTAACGATCAAAAATAATGTTCAAACAAAGATTTTAAATTGTCGGTTGTTTATAACCATTTCGATAATCTTCGTTAATTTCCTTAAGTGTTTTACATTTGTTGATATTATGATACATTTCAGTGCAGATATGTTTATGCGCAGATATGGTTATTTGCATGAATTGAAAAATTGATTTCACTTCGTTTAGATTGTTGGTCATTCGAGAGGTCTAAGACGCGGCAGATTAATTACTGCCTTCCTGTACGTGGATAGGGACCGCAGGTTATATATATATATATATATATATATATATATAATAATAATTATTATTATTATTATTATTATTATTATTATTATTACCTCTACTTTGTATTGAGCACTTTTTTAAAAATAGTGTTTCTTTGGATGGGGAATATTATACCACCCATACTTGGTTATATATATATATATATATATATATATATATATATATATATATATATATATATATATATATATATTACCAGTAGGAAAAGAAAAACTGAATGAGTCCTATAGATATTACGAAACCAGCACATTTGAATTATTTGTGAATACGTAACCCATTTCTCTATCACTGCTTTAACCAGACATGTGAGATCTCATCAGAATGGTCAGGTGCAAACTCTTGCCGATGCCGTCCTACTAGAAGGACGTTATATAGATATAACACGCAGATCTTTTTTTTTAATGAAAACTTATATGAATGCATTCTTGATGCATCGAAAAGAAAGTGTGCACGTGTATATGTATATTAATTGTTTTTTGTTAGCTCGCTGGGGTCGTTTTTAAATCTTCCTTTGAGTCAAGGGATAGATACAATATTAATTTGGATTATATAACTCACGATTAAATTTTATTATGTCACAGGCGAATGCCTCAGATTTAGTCCAATGACTTTGGCATTAAAATATAAAATATCAACCGGAAAAATACCCTACAAAAAACAAAGTAAGGCCAGTGCTTACCATCTAAATTTAGCAAAATATATGCCTCAGTAGAATATATTCTCATGTTGAACAGGACTATAAACAACTTTTTTTGTTCATACCTAGTTTATTAATAAAAACTGTCTATTGACGTATCTACATAATATCAACCAATATCAGAGTCAATATACTAATATTATATTATGTATGCCCTCAACAAAACGTCATTTTTCACATGTAAATGCATAAAACAGCTTTTATCTTTGATTATAGTTTCTCTCTCTCTCTCTCTCTCTATATATATATATATATATATAGTCATCCGCAGGCAAATATGTTTCGATGTATCACAGCTCATCAGTACAGTTAGACTCCCATTGTTTCAGGATTGAAAACCGACCGAAATGGCGTCAGTCGGCGATTCTACCTCAGGGCTATGGGCGTTCGGTAGAAGAAGGCAGACTTTTTAGCGTGTATATTGTCATTATACCCGCCAGAGTGCTCTAATCCATTACTGAATGAGGGATGCGTACATGCCAGAGTAGCTATTGTTTTTCAAAGTCTACCATTCTTCCAGAGTGCTCAATCAGTGTGTGAGAGTATATATATATATATATATATATATACTTTGAAATGAATATTGTTTGAAGTTTGAATATTGTAATAAAAAAATGGTCACTGAACCGTAACATAAATGAATGTTAAAAAATAATTTTGTTGGGGTATTTAAAAATTCTTACTATTCTGGATGAAATATTCCATACACTCACGAAATATTAGTATCTAGAAACAACATTTTCTAGTTAAGTTTTCTGTCTATATTTCAGCCTACAAAAAAATCATATTCGAATTTAGGCGACAAAATTAATTACTGTGCTTTTTATATAGTTTTATTCATGAGGAAATTAAATTTTATCTGATATGTATATATATATATATATATATATATATATAAATCTTCTGTACAAACAGTAAACCTTGCCGTTGCAACCAACTATCATCGTGAGAATTAAGTCACGAGTAGAATAGCCTATCAATAATGATATGGAATGATAACTTATCAAAATTTTAATTACGGCCGAATCGACTATATTTTTCTTTGTTTCATCAAAATTATATATACCCTGTCTATTCAAATCTTATGCGATCATTGCTCACTCACAACGTCTTACATATGAAAAGTTTTGCAATGTTTGTTCTCTATCTCTCCCTCCTAATCCCTATTCTGCCATGCATTTACGAACTTTCGTTTGCTAAGTTACTCACTGTTTGTCTCTATCCTTATTGCCTTTAATATGTTCTGGGGCCACACATTCGACTCTTCTGTTTTCATTGCATGTCTTAAAAATAGTTTTTTTTTTCCGAATTCCATATACAGGTGTCATTTTTATTCCCATTGTCTTTATAAATTTCTGTTTACTGATATTTTCCATCAATAATATATTCAGCCTCTTTATGCCAAACAAGTCTTCTGTTGCCTCAAAACCAAACTTTATGTATTACCAGTTACTTAATTCATATGAAAGAAAATGTAACATCTAATACGGTTACACATTAATTTACACGCGAGCGCGTGTGTGTAAATTAATGTGTAACCGTATCAGATTTTAAATTTATTTATATATATATATATATATATATATATATGCAGTTGCTGATTTTGGGTTTCGGCGTGAGCTACAATTTTATGGTAAAACTGGTTGCTTGTTCGATTTAATCTAATCGTTTCTCTCAAATTGTGTAATGAAGGTCGTATTCTGCAGGCATGCTTCCAGATCCTATCATACGAATGCGGGAGTCCCTCAAGGTTCTATCCTAGGGCCTACAATTTTTCTAATATTCATCAATAATCTCCCTGATGTTATCAGTTGGCATCTTTACTGATGACACCACCATATATTCCAGCCTCAATATGAAATCTGCCAAGGCTACCAAACCAAACCTTGCTGCTGATATTAAAAAAGGCCTCCAATCTGTGGTCGACTCGGGAAACAAATAGTTCGTAAATTTTAATGTTTCCAAAACAAAGCTGTCATCGTTTAACTCCCATCGACAAGCTATCCCACCACCATCAGCATGAGATTTTGAAAGTAGTGCCATTTTTAAACTGCTGATCAAGATACTTTATTCGCTCTCTTTCAGACACTGCTACTAAAGTCCGCTCAGTAGAGATACATATAAACTATACATTGTCTCTGTGGGTACTGAACAATTACAAATGTTCCTGATCAGGTTTGCAGCAGGGGTTTGGCCAAAAAAATCACCTCGGCTAACAAAAGAAAAGACAAAGATTTACGGGCGTGTAGTTTCAAATATTAACGCGTCTATAACGAAGTACTGTAAAGAAGCTTGGAATTCAGTGTATGCCATTTCGCCTAAATGTAAACAACTTTGTTTTCTTTAGCATTAAATACGTCGGATTTCGTGCCAAAAGAACGTCTATTTGCGAGGAATTTTACAGCATCATTTTATTCGAAAGTAATCTGCAGCTGAAGAACACATAATTTTTGTTTAGACTTACGGTGACCATGCTGTTTTTTTTAAACAAGCTGCATAGATTGGTTTAGACGCTTTAGAAAGAATGGCTTTGATAATGAAGATAAAGAACGCTCTGGGGCATCAAAAGGTTTGAAGACGAACAATTAAATCTGTTACTTCATGAAGACTTATCAGGCGGAAACCGATCGTGTAGAATCAGTAGATGCTGGTCACATTTTTTTTAAATCATGAGAAATGATACAAAATCAAGAACAGTGGGTGCCGTACGAGTTGAAGCTGAGAGACGTCGAACAATGTCGTGTCATGTGTGAACAGCTGCTTCAACAGCAGAAAAGGAAACGTTTTTGCATCGTAAAGGAAAAACTTGAAGCAACTGAAATGTGGTTCTACAGAAGAATACTACGAATATCATGGATAGAGCATTTGAGCAATGATGAGGTCTTGGAAATGATGGAAACAAAAAGGAAATTAATACTGAGCATCAGGAAGAGATTGCTAATGTTCCTGGAACAAGCAATGAGGAAGGAGGGCTTGGAGAATCTGATACTAACAGGCCGGATAGAGAGAAAAAGAGACAGGCGAAAGAAGCGGATACCATATTTGAAGGACCTAATCAGGTGGATGACGGAACGAGGATTGCATGGTGTAACAGGAGAAGGCGTGTTCAGAGCCACCAGGGATAGGGAAACGTGGAAGGCCATGATCGCCTACGTCCTGAAGGGACAAGGCACATAGAAGAAGAAGAACGTAACCAGTAAAGTAAAGTGGATAAACAACGATAATCCTAAGCGTAGAAGATCGTCGCGTAAGCCCTACCATGTCTCAACATCGGTGGCAATGTTCGAATTTTTTCTCTGAATTTCGGGAGTCTAGTTTATTATGAGCTACTCAAACAGACTGAAACTATCACGAGAGATTGCTATCAACTTAAATTGATGTCTTTGAGCCAAGCATTGAAGTTAAAACGGCCGCTATACGAGCAGAGACACGACAAAACATGACAACGCTAGGCCACATTGTGCAAAACGGGTAAAAACCTACTTGGAAACAATTAAATGGGAAATCAAACCAATGGGAATTTACCTAGCAGGCCGACTCGCTTTGATATTTGGGAAAAGCAAGAATTGAAGAATGAATCTTAATTCAAATTTCCTGTGTTAAACTGTGAGGTATTTTCCGTTTGTTTTTTTTTTTTTTTTTTGTTTTTATATATATCTATGTTTTTGTTCTCCCCCCCCCTTTTTGGAGTTCATGCTTCATTTAGGAGGAAAAAAAAAAGTTTGAAATTTATATTTATTCTGTTATGCGAAGCTACTTTGGCCAAGTTATCAGCAGCCATTACAGCTCCATGCCACGTGTTGTTCTTTGAATGGGAATTTACCTAGCAGGCCGACTCGCTTTGATATTTGGGAAAAGCAAGAATTGAAGAATGAATCTTAATTCAAATTTCCTGTGTTAAACTGTGAGGTATTTTCCGTTTGTTTTTTTTTTTTTTTTTTGTTTTTATATATATCTATGTTTTTGTTCTCCCCCCCCCTTTTTTGGAGTTCATGCTTCATTTAGGAGGAAAAAAAAAAAGTTTGAAATTTATATTTATTCTGTTATGCGAAGCTACTTTGGCCAAGTTATCAGCAGCCATTACAGCTCCATGCCACGTGTTGTTCTTTGAATGGGAATTTACCTAGCAGGCCGACTCGCTTTGATATTTGGGAAAAGCAAGAATTGAAGAATGAATCTTAATTCAAATTTCCTGTGTTAAACTGTGAGGTATTTTCCGTTTGTTTTTTTTTTTTTTTTGTTTTTATATATATCTATGTTTTTGTTCTCCCCCCCCCTTTTTGGAGTTCATGCTTCATTTAGGAGGAAAAAAAAAAGTTTGAAATTTATATTTATTCTGTTATGCGAAGCTACTTTGGCCAAGTTATCAGCAGCCATTACAGCTCCATGCCACGTGTTGTTCTTTGAATGGGAATTTACCTAGCAGGCCGACTCGCTTTGATATTTGGGAAAAGCAAGAATTGAAGAATGAATCTTAATTCAAATTTCCTGTGTTAAACTGTGAGGTATTTTCCGTTTGTTTTTTTTTTTTTTTTTGTTTTTATATATATCTATGTTTTTGTTCTCCCCCCCCCTTTTTGGAGTTCATGCTTCATTTAGGAGGAAAAAAAAAAGTTTGAAATTTATATTTATTCTGTTATGCGAAACTACTTTGGCCAAGTTATCAGCAGCCATTACAGCTCCATGCCACGTGTTGTTCTTTGAATGGGAATTTACCTAGCAGGCCGACTCGCTTTGATATTTGGGAAAAGCAAGAATTGAAGAATGAATCTTAATTCAAATTTCCTGTGTTAAACTGTGAGGTATTTTCCGTTTTGTTTTTTTTTTTTTTTTTGTTTTTATATATATCTATGTTTTTGTTCTCCCCCCCTTTTTGGGTTCATGCTTCATTTTAGGGGGAAAAAGTTTGAAATTTATATTTATTCTGTTATGCCCGAAGCTACTTTAGCCAAATTTATCAGCAGCCATTTACAGCTCCATGCCACGTGTTGTTCTTTGAATGGGAATTTACCTAGCAGGCCGACTCCTTTTGATATTTGGGAAAAGCAAGAATTGAAGAATGAATCTTAATTCAGAATTTCTGTGTTAAACTGTGAGGTATTTTCTCTAGTTTCTTTTTTTTTTTTTTTTTTTTTTTGTTTTTATATATATCTATGTTTTGTTCTCCCCCCTTTTTGGAGTTCTGCTTCTGTTGGAAAAAAAAAAAGTTTGAAATTTATATTTATTCTGTTATGCAAACTACTTTGGCCAAGTTATCAGCAGCCATTACAGCTCCATGCCACGTGTTGTTCTTTGAATGGGAATTTACCTGTAAGGCCGACTCGCTTTGATATTTGGGAAAAGCAAGAATTGAAGAATGAATATCAATTCAGAATTTCTGTGTTAAACTGTGAGGTATTTTCCGTTTGTTTTTTTTTTTTTTTTTTTTTGTTTTTATATATATCTATGTTTTTGTTCTCCCCCCTTTTTGGAGTTCGCGCTTCATTTAGGAGGAAAAAAAAAGTTTGAAATTTATATTTATTCTGTTATGCGAAGCTACTTTGGCCAAGTTATCAGCAGCCATTACAGCTCCATGCCACGTGTTGTTCTTTGAATGGGAATTTACCTAGCAGGCCGACTCTTTGATATTTGGAAAAGCAAGAATTGAAGAATGAATCTTAATTCAAATTTCCTGTGTTAAACTGTGAGTATTTTCCGTTTGTTTTTTTTTTTTTTTTTGTTTTTTTATATATATCTATGTTTTTGTTCTCCCCCCCCCTTTTTGGAGTTCATGCTTCATTTTAGGGAGGAAAAAAAAAGTTTGAAATTTATATTTATTCTGTTATGCGAAGCTACTTTGGCCAAGTTATCAGCAGCCATTACAGCTCCATGCCACGTGTTGTTCTTTGAATGGGAATTTACCTAGCAGGCCGACTCGCTTTGATATTTGGAAAGCAAGAATTGAAGAATGAATCTTAATTCAAATTTCCTGTGTTAAACTGTGAGGTATTTTCCGTTTGTTTTTTTTTTTTTTTTTTTTTTGTTTTTTTATATATATCTATGTTTTTGTTCTCCCCCCTTTTTGGAGTTCATGCTTCATTTAGGAGGAAAAAAAAAGTTTGAAATTTATATTTATTCTGTTATGCGAAGCTACTTTGGCCAAGTTATCAGCAGCCATTACAGCTCCATACTTACGTGTTGTTCTTTGAATGGGAATTTACCTAGCAGGCCGACTCGCTTTGATATTTGGGAAAAGCAAAGAGAAATTGAAAGAATGAATCTTAATTCAAATTTCCTGTGTAAACTGTGAGGTATTTTCCGTTTGTTTTTTTTTTTTTTTTTTTTTGTTTTTATATATATCTATGTTTTGTTCTCCCCCCCCCTTTTGGAGTTCATGCTTCATTTTAGAGGAAAAAAAAGTTTGAAATTTATATTTATTCTGTTATGCAGAGACTACTTTGGCCAAGTTATCAGCAGCCATTACAGCTCCATGCCACGTGTTGTTCTTTGAATGGGAATTTACCTAGCAGGCCGACTCGCTTTGATATTTGGGAAAAGCAAGAATTGAAGAATGAATCTTAATTCAAATTTCCTGTGTTAAACTGTGAGGTATTTTCCGTTTGTTTTTTTTTTTTTTTTTTTGTTTTTATATATATCTATGTTTTTGTTCTCCCCCCTTTTGGAGTTCATGCTTCATTTAGGAGAAAAAAAAGTTTGTTATATTTATTCTGTTATGCAGCTACTTTGGCCAAGTTATCAGCAGCCATTACAGCTCCATGCCACGTGTTGTTCTTTGAATGGGAATTTACCTAGCAGGCCGACTCGCTTTGATATTTGGGAAAAGCAGAATTAGAAAGAATGAATCTTAATTTAAATTTCCTGTGTTAAACTGTGAGGTATTTTCCCGTTTGTTTTTTTTTTTTTTTTTTTTTTATATATATCTATGTTTTTGTTCTCCCCCCCTTTTTTAGGTTCATGCTTCATTTAGGAGGAAAAAAAAAAAGTTTGAAATTTATATTTATTCTGTTATGCGAAGCTACTTTGGCCAAGTTATCAGCAGCCATTACAGCTCCATGCCACGTGTTGTTCTTTGAATGGGAATTTACCTAGCAGGCCGACTCGCTTTGATATTTGGGAAAAGCAAGAATTGAAGAATGAATCTTAATTCAAATTTCCTGTGTTAAACTGTGAGGTATTTTCCGTTTGTTTTTTTTTTTTTTTTTTTTGTTTTTATATATATCTATGTTTTTGTTCTCCCCCCCCCCTTTTTTGGAGTTCATTTGGACTTTAACTAAGTTAAAACTTAGTTAAACTCCACTTTTGTAAGTTTGTGTTTTTTTTTTTTTTTTTCAAAGGATTGTTCGTGTTCGATTTTTTTTTTTTTTTTTTTTTTTTTTTTTTTTTAATAGGAGTAGATAGGTCACACTATCGCCCGGTCTATACTCCTCCCACGTCTATTGAACTGGAGTAGAGGCTCGTTCCTTGTTTCCTGTTTAGGATGTGGTTTCCGGTTTTCACTTCTCTCTCTTCAGACCTTGGTACTGGTGCTTCCGTGAGTTTCCTGCGATCTGGCCGGTTGGTGGCAATGGCTCATCACTGTGAGGGTACCGGGTTGGCAGTTTCCTGGTTGCTGCTTCCGACTGGTAGTTAGGAGCCCTAACTCTTGCGTAGCGTCAAGAGCGGCTGCTCTGATCAACAGTTGTATAATATCGGGGTTCTTGTAGTGCCATGTCGCGCATGGATAGGTGTCCCTGCAAGCGCTTTCGGTGGGCAACCCCGAGGCCACACCTTGTTGCAGCCCTAGCCAGTCCCCCTCCCAGCTCAGATCGTGGGTAATGACCGCCTGTATCCTCTACCCTAGGTCCCTTTCTATAAACCATAAACATGACAAGACAAAACAGAAATGACCCTAAACCAGCTAAATCCAAACCACCTAAGCCCATTAACCTCTCCTTCACTAATATCCGAGGCATTCGTACTAACTTTGCTAGTGTAGAAGCGTTCCTGCATGAAAAGTCCCCTGACATCCTCGCGCTCTGCGAAACTAACCTCAACTCAACTATTCCCTCCTCTGACCTCTTCATCCCTGGTTATCTTCCCCTTTTAAGGAAGGATTCTACTGTCCACATGCATGGGCTGGGTGTTTATGTCAGCGAACACCTCCCCATAACTAGGGTGACTTCACTCGAATCTACTGACCACCAATACATATGTCTCCGCTTGTCTCTCCTCAGTTCGGTTAGCTACCTATTCTTCCTTTACCGTTCTCCCTCCTCTCCTGACTGCTCCCTACTAGATAGCATTGCCGACGACATAGATAAGGCTATTACCTATCACCCATTTGCCCACATATTTGTATTTGGAGACCTCAATGCCCATCACTCTGAGTGGCTTGAAAACGCTGTTACTGATTCGGCGGGCACTCACGCCATGAACTTTGCTATTTCCCAATCCCTTACGCAAGTGGTGGACTTCCCCACTCGCTTCCCAAGCACACCCTCGGGTCATTCCTCACTGCTAGATATATGTTTCACCTCTGCGCCCGACGCCTGTCAAGTCTCGCAGCTTTGCCCTCTCGGCAACTCCGACCACGCTGTAGTCTCCCTCAGTATTTCTTTCCAATCTCACTCCCCCCAGGATCCCCCTACTCATAGAACCTCCTACCTCTACCAAAAAGCTGACTGGGAAGCCTTTCGCGATTTCCTCTGCGACGTCCCTTGGGGAAAAGTGTTTGACCTATCAGTTGATGACTGTGCCTCTGAGGTCTCGTCATGGGTGAAAGCTGGCATTGATGCCTTCATACCCACCAGGAAGTATTGCTTAAAACCTCATTCCCCTCCGTGGTTCTCTCCAGCCTGCTCAGCCGCCATTGCCCACAGGAACCATTACTTCCATCTATTCCAGAGACAGCCAACTGATCACAATAGGCGCCTGTTCACATCCGCTCGCAGTGAGTGCAAGAGAACTCTAAATGACGCCAAACAGTTGTTTGCGGAGAGAATGCGACAGCACATAGCTGACCGCAAGTTCGGCTCCAAGGACTATTGGAGGATTTGTAAACGAGTGCTCAACAATAGGAAATCCTCAATACCTCCTTTAATCCATGGATTTGACGTTCTCACGTCATCTGCTGAGAAAGCTGAGTGCTTTGCCCGCAGATTCTCATCCAACTCCACACTCGACTCGTCCGGAGTGCACCCACCCGACTTCCCTATTAGAACTGAGGCCAAACTGCATGACGTGTATATTACCCCGACAATAGTATCCAGAGTAATTTCAAAACTCGACCCCCATAAGGCGTGTGGAGACGATGGAATCCCGGTGATAGTCCTTAAGAGGTGTGCCCCTGAACTTTCCCCTGTCCTCTCTAAACTGTTTAACTACTGCCTTTCTGCTTCCTGCTTTCCTGCATGCTGGAAATTCTCCTCAGTCGTTCCTGTCTTTAAGAATTGTGGTGAACCCTCGGACCCATCCAACTATCGCCCTATCAGTCTCCTACCAATATTCGGGAAAGTGTTCGAGGCTATAATAAATGCTGAAATAGTTCATCATCTCACCGCCCACAAGCTGTTCTCCGACAGGCAATATGGATTCCGATTTGACAGGTCCACAGCCGACCTGCTAACTACTGTAACGGAGTACATGCTACAGGCCCTTGATGAGTCTGACGAGGCTCGCGCGGTTGCTCTGGATATCTCCAAGGCTTTCGACAGGGTTTGGCACCCTGGCCTCCTATGCAAACTACGCGGTTATGGTATTACCGGTCGCCTGCTTGACCTAATCCAATCTTTCTTAAATAACCGCAAAATGAAGGTCGTTCTGAATGGGCGTGCCTCTTCGTCCTACAGCACGAATGCTGGTGTCCCACAAGGCTCTATCCTGGGCCCAACGCTCTTCCTTATTTTCATCAACGACCTCCCAGATGAGATCAGGTCCCAAGTAGGCATCTACGCAGATGACACTACAATATACTCCCGCTCCAGTAAGAAACCTGTCGTGGCGGACAGACATAATCTCGCTGCTGACCTTGAGCGGGATCTACACTCTGTGGTGAACTGGGGCAAGAAGTGGCTTGTCAACTTTAATTCCTCTAAGACCAAGCTGTTGTCTGTCAACCATTACAGGCAACCTCTTCTGCCTCCCATAAGCATGGACCAGATGATTCTCCCGGAGAGTAATACACTACGCCTCCTCGGACTTACCCTGTCCTCAGACCTCAAATGGAAGCACTATATTGAATCCATAGCAAAATCTACTGCTAAGAAGATTGGGTCACTATGTCGATCCAGGATGTTTTTTCCACCTGAATCCATCCTGCATATATACAAGTCAACCATCCGTCCGTGCATGGAGTACTGCTGCCATTTATGGTCAGGTGCCCCTGCCGTTCTCCTCAGTGTTCTTGACAAGCTCCAAAGGAGAGTCTGTAATGTGATAGGTACTGATCTGGCGACTCGTCTGCAGCCACTTTCCCATCGTCGAAATGTGGCCTCCCTCTGTCTCTTCTATAAATACTTTCATGGCTTCTGCTCGGATGAGCTTAAGTCACTGATGCCTCCTCAACAGGTGTTTACCCGTTCAACCAGACTGGCAACTGGGTCCCACCCATTCACAGTCAGGTTAGCCAAACGCAGACGACAATTCTACTCCTGCAGCTTCCTCTCTCGCACTTCCCGCCTGTGGAACTCACTCCCGTATTCTTGCTTTCCTGACGGCTACGACCTCCAGAAATTTAAAAGCAAAGTTAATACTCACCTACTAACCACTGGCCTCTAGCTCTCTCTCCCCTCCCCTGTATAAGCTTCCCTTTCTCTCCGCCCATGTACCTGTCATTGCACCTGCTTTCTCAGTTTTCTATTGTTCCTTTCTAACTAGCTTGTACTCCTCACTCTTTTCTAATTAATCTTTCTACACTTATGTAACCCCCTGCACATCAGTGGCGTTTCTGCCTTGCTCGGGGTGAAATGATTAAAAAAAAAAAAAAAAAAAAAAAAAAAAGCCACCGTATGCAACAGTCATTACTCCGTCCGATTACCACATCGCCTGCCTCAGCAATACTTTCATTCTTATGAAGATGCCAAAATATGGGTCGACATTTCGTTTTTCTTGTTATATTTCCACCTGCTGCCAGAAATATGGAAAAATGAGCTGCTTCCAGTGACATATTTCTTATTATTTTCGTAAATAAAACATTACTTTTCATGAAAAATCTACGAGATCTTATTCAAGGTTTAATATATTAGATAATATCAAACACGAGGGGAAATATAACACGAAAAACAATATAACGTAATGCTAAAAAACGTTTCGAAACCACATTAATGTCAGTCAGATAAAAAAAACGTAATTTCAATTTTCTTCTTCTATGTACGTGCCCTGTCCATTCAGGACGTAGTCGATCATGGCTTTTCCCATCTCAATAATCCGTGATCAGGTCCTTCAGATATGTTATCCGCTGCTTTCCTCTGTTTCTTTTACCCTCTATCTGGCCGGATAGTATCAGGTTCTTCAAGCCCTACTTCCTCATTGCATGTTCAAGGAACTTTAGCTTCCTGATGCTTAGTATTAATTCCCTTTTCATTTCTTTCCTTTCCAAAACCACATCGTTGCCCACATGCTTGTTCCATGATATCCGCTGCATCCGTCTGCAGAATCAAATTTCAGTTACTTAAAAGTTTATATTCATCTTTGATAATATTGTCCAGCATACCATGCCACATTAAAGAACTGATATCACGTAGCAAACCAATAATTGTTTCTTAGTTTCTAGTGAAATTTTCCTGTCTGTTAATACTCTACTCAACTTCTGGGACGCGCCATTCGCCATAACAATTTGCCTTCGGCTCCCTGAGTCGCACTTTACATATTCTGTTAGTACACTTCCCAGGTACTTAAAATTTTATACCTGCTTGATTTTAGTATCTCCCACCTTTATCTAGCATTTTGGGATGTTCTCTTTGCAGTAGTTTATGTATAATATCTTTAATCACCAAAGAGGAACAGGCGTTGCAACCGACGATATAACAAGAAGAAAAAATCCTTTCGAAAATTACTGTTTTCTACAAGCAGTAGTTTATGTATAATATCTTTCATTACCAAAGAGGAATAGGAGTAGCAACTGACGTTATAACAAGAAGATAAAAAAATCCTTTCGAAAATTACTGTTTTCTACAAGCTGTAGTTTATGTATAATATCTTTAATCACCAAAGATGAACAGGCGTTGCAACCGACGTTATACCAAGAAGATAAAAAAATCCTTTCGAAAATTACTGTTTTCTACAAGCAGTAGTTTATGTATGATATCTTTAATGACCAAAGTGGAACATGCCTTGCAACAGACGTTAAAAAAACAAAAACAAACAAGCTGTAGTTTATGTATAATATCTTTTTTTTTACCGCGTGGTTGTAAAAAGCACCAGATTGGGAAACTGGCGCGGTATATCCTTCTCTTAATGAGGGTGAATGGGCCTCTCACAAGCCTTCATAAGCAACCCATCTAATGATGGTGTCAGGATGAAAACACCCTTGGTAGCTCTGGCGAAGCATCAAGTATTCAGCTACTGACAAGATTTTGAATCTGGGCCGAGGCCGCAGAATGATGATGATGATGATGTTGAAAGCAAATATTAAATGTTATATAATTTAGGTCTATCATTTCCTTTACTTTTTGCTTCCCTAAAAACGAGGTTATATGAAAAAAAAACATATATTTATTAAGTTATTTAACACATCTAAATGTAAGTACCAGGAAATAAAGGGCTAAATTTTTTAACACGTGTCTAATATATTTATCTTTTGATCTTAAACCTAAATGTCTTCACGGAACAAGAGCAAAGGAATTAGCTAATATACTCCTTATCGTTATATTGGGACACGTCTAAATATTATTTACTAACCCACATGGGAATAGGAATAAGATAGATTTCTTCACAAAGGAAATAGACATCATCCTTCACTACATTATTAGTATAATAATCATTAAACTTGCGACATAACATTTACTTTTAAAAATAACAGTAATATTATCAATAGATACCCCGAATTATACTAAAAACAAAAAGGTATGTATATTAATAATTAAATTAAATAATAATTAACGATTAGAAATGCGTAATAGTATTAAAAAAACATTATAAAATTCTAAACAACGAAAAATATAAAATTTAATCTGTTAATTAAAAAAATATAATCAAAACATGACTTTCAAAATACTGCATCTGTATATTATTCAGATATTGATATTCCTTCAACTAAACGACAAAAATATTTTTTAGTGTTATCTACAACTAATATCGTTGTCTTTGAGGAATAATATAAATAAAAAAAACTTCTTGAATAAACAAACCGAAATATTAAAAAAGAAACATAAAAACTAACTATGAAAAAAAATCATATTTATATTAAAAGTAGCATCATAGCCTGGCGTTGCCCATGAAACTCAGAACATTTTTTAATTAGATGATTAATGCAATCAGTGCTGCGATTTCTGAGCGCTTGTAGTCGCCGCCTCAATTTAAAACTCAGTTATATAAAAAAATAATTATATAAAAACTTGTTGTTTAAAAATTATTCAAAAATTCTATCAAAAAATCTATTTTCTTTTGTTTTGCGTAAACGTGAATGGTGTTTTGTGTGACATTGTAAACAACATTGCGTTTGTTTTGTTTCAAAGTTACGGGGGAAAATATTTACATATTTTGTTGACTAAATGAATTTCAGAAATTTTCGAAGAATATTTAAAAATGTAGAAATTGTATTTTAGAGGAAAACTTACATTAATGACACACGAATTACAGACACTTGATCTCCTGCATGAAATATTTAGCCAAAAAAAACTTTGTTTTTTTTATTTTATTTAATATGACATATTAAATCTGAAAAAAAAAGACTTAAATAATTAAATTAACCTTTGGCAATTTTTTTTACATATTGTGTTTTTGTTTGAAAAAACACTTTTTTAAAAATATTTTTTGTTTCAAAATTACGGGGAAAATATTTACATTTTTTTGTTGACCAAATGAATTTTTAAAACGTCGAAATAAAAATTAAATACAAAGGCTCATGTTTTTTAGTCGCGTGTAACACGTGTGATTTGATTTTTGTGACGTAATCTAGAAACCATCTTAGATCTTAGATGTTTTACGGAGCAAATGTAAACAATCGTCTCCATTGGCGAAAAAGTGCGAAAGAGAAAATTGCTGAACTTAAACTCGAAAAGTATGTGTCGACCTGGCTTCCCTGTAGATATGTGTCCCTGGAAAGTTTTAATGGCGTAGCTTAAAAAATGGACACGTGCATAGGAAAAAGTCACACACAGACTCACAGATTGCCTTTAATATATATAGATAATATAAAAAATAACAAACTTAATATTTAAATTAGAAAAGAAGAATGTTAAATTTTCAGGAGCTTCGAAAAACACGTCATTCCTTTTGTAATTCCGCGTCTGCTTTCCTAGGTTATATGTTTAATTTTCTAAGTAAACTTCTATTTTCCTTTTTTATTTAAATCTTCATAGCAAATAACTTCAAATCTATAGTTTTATAGGTATAAGGTCTTACTATTACATAACCATTTAAGAGAGAAACACAGGACATTATTGTCGTAGGCGAACATCTAAGGAAAATTGAAAAGTAATACTCTTTTACACATTCAGAAAGAGACAGTTGAAATTTTCAGGAACATCATGAGGAAAGAAGTCATGGAATGTTTATCATTCACGGGGCATACGTTGCGTTGCAATAGATATCGGCTAGGAACGAGAAATCGGAGAGCCGTGATCGAATTCTATTTGAATTCGTTGCATTCACATACACGCAAATACCCTTGAGGAAGGTATGAATACGTCACTTCACGCTTCTCCCTCTAGCTATGGGTTGAACAG
Source organism: Ascarosepion bandense (assembly GCA_037127315.1). Classification (NCBI taxonomy): domain Eukaryota; kingdom Metazoa; phylum Mollusca; class Cephalopoda; order Sepiida; family Sepiidae; genus Ascarosepion; species Ascarosepion bandense. The sequence goes on along the minus strand of JBBBDQ010001654.1, from coordinate 1,127,647 downwards.
CAGAACAGATTGGGTCCTATAGTCTTGGCTGGTGACCAGTCTACAGCAGAAAGTAATAGCAACCTAGTGCGAGAAATTCTTCTGCCCAGTCAGGCATGTCTCTTTGGAGACATGATCGCCCAAGCGTGTAACACATAAATGACTGCT